>JAESUZ010002812.1:600000-825000 GCA_017311185.1 Proteles cristata cristata
GACGTTTATCTCCTATGTTTCTTTCCTATATCTATGCCTCAATTTCTTCCAAATTCAGAAGAGGAAAAGAGGTATTTTTTATAGGCTCTCCTAAATACAGCACTGAATACCAGTGATTTCCACACAGACAGTATGATTTTTTTCCTGAAAAAAATCACATTCACATTAATAAGCCATACTATAAAATACCGGGCTTTAGCCTTAACAAGAAATGGCAAGGCCATAGAAAGAAAACTATAAAACCTTACTGAAAAACAAAAGTCTTTAATAAAAGGAAAAACATAACAAATCCTTGGGGAAGAAGTCTTAATATTGCAAAGATGTCATATCTCCCCTAACTCAATGTATAAATTTAGTGGAATCGAAATTAAAGAACCAATATGATTTGGGGTGGGGTGCAATGGAACATGACAAAATTATTTTAAAACTGATCTTGAGGGGAGCCTGGGTAGCTCAGTCAGTTAAGTGTCTAACTCTTGATTTTGGCTAAAGTCATGATTTCCTGGTTCGTGAGATTGAGCCCCACGTTGGGCTCTGTGCTGATGGCGTGGAGCCTGGTTGGGATTCTGTCTCTTCCTCTCTCTCTGCCCTTCCCTGCTCTCACATGCTCTCTCTCTCTCTCAAAATAAACAAATAAACATTTAAAAAAAAAAAAACCTGATCTTGATAAATATGGGAATATATGCAGAAAAATTTTGAAACTGAATATTACATTTCTTATAAGAATATTAATACCAATGAATATAAAATAAAGTGTAAAACATACATTATAACTCATATTTCATGTTATATATTAGTATTATATTAACTCATATTTTAATATCTGTTAGCGCAGCACTAATATTGGTTATCAAACATATTAAAATATAACATAAAACTTCAGTAAATAAAACTGTGGGCCACTAGTGAAGGAATACATGCTTTTATAATATATTGAGTCCCGTTTATGAACGTTTTGTTTTTATCCACTGATACATTTCTATTTTCCTAATCCTTCACTCCAAACCATATTATCTTGCCCAGATCACTTCAATAACTTCAATACCATCCTCACCAGTCTCCCGGCTTTACCTCCATTCAAACAATGGAAAACAGCAACTAGAGTGATCATTAAAATAATAATAATAAAACAGCAAGTCACTCCCTTTCTTAAGGCCCTCCGAAGACCTTCCATAGGACAAAATAAACTCAAATGCTCCAGCGTGACTGACGAGATTTCGTGCTCTCTGGATTTCCCCAGGCCCTCCATCTTCTCAGCTGCTCTAGCCATACTGGTTTCCTTTTAGATCTTTAAACACGAAAGCTTTTTCTTCCCTGGGAGGCTGCACCTTGAGCACTCCTCCTCGCCACCTTCATAGGGCCTGGACCCTTCTCATCTGTAAACTCCCAGTTTAAATACCACCTCCTTGGAGTGTGGTATTTAATACCAGGTATTTAATACCTGGAGTGAAGGATTAGGAAAATAGAAATGTATCAGTGGATAAAAACAAAACACCTTCACTGGTCATCCAAATAGCTTCCTATTATATTCATACCACATCCACTCATTTCCCACTTGCCCCTCATCACAATTTGTAGCTATTTCCTATTTGTCTACCTTTTCAATTCTCAGTCTCCCCACCAGACTAAAAGCTCCATCACGGTATCTGTTCATCAAGCCTAAATGTGCCCCCCGTACTAGCCTCTCAATAAACATTTGTTTAATACATAGATGTGTCAACATTTAATATGTGCATACCCTCTGTCCATGCCTAATAATTATCCAGAGCAAACAATCAGGCAAGTGCACACAGATGTATGTTCAAGGATAATTATTTCAGCATTGCTTATAATCAGAAAATATTGGCTATATCCTAAATGTCCAGCATTAGAAGACTGAATCATTAGAAGACTGAAAAAAGAAAGCGGTGCTGACATAGACACATACCATGGTATTTTTATGTTAAGGAAGACAAAAAACCAAAACGGGGTATAGAACAGAATGCATTTATTCTATGAGCCCGTTGATTTTATGTGTATTTATAAATATTTTTTTAAACATTTTTTAAAATATTTTTTATTTATTTCTAGGAGAGAGAGAGAGAGACAGCGTTAGCAGGAGAGGGTCAGAGAGAGAGGGAGTCACAGACTGAAACAGGCTCCAGGCTCTGAGCTGGCAGTCAGCACAGAGCCCGACGCGGGGCTCGAACCCACGAACCGCGAGATCATGACCCAAGCGAAAGTCGGACGCTTAACCAACTACGCCACCCAGGCGCCCCAAGTGTATTTATAAATATTTATATGTGTTAAAATACATTAGACACTTGGAAAACGTATACCAAACATTAATAGTTTAACAGTGGCTACATGTAAGGGGAGGATAGAGATTTTCACTTCCTATTTTAGCATGTCTATATATTTTGGCATCTTAGGAATATGGACAGAAATTACAGGACACCCAACCAATGGCAGCTTGAACAACAGGCATTTATATTGCTGGCCAGGAGTCATCCATTTTCAGTCTTCCTGTTATAGGAGAATGAAGGCAGTAAGAGCGCATGTCCCTCCATCCTTCGCTGACATCCTCAGGTGGTTGTCTTTTACGCTCAGACTTGTTGCCTCGGGGGCACAGAATGGTGCCCGCAGCTTCAGACGTCCTGGCCTCCTCCTTCATAGCACGAAGGCGGACAGGGAGCAAACTCTTTCCCAGAAACTCCCCAGCAAACCTGGTTAGATCCCATGGGCCAGGAATGGGCCACAGGGCCACTTTCAACTGGAAGGGAGGCTGGGAAATTGGCTTTGTCGATCAGCTCACCTCCTGAGGCTGGGCTTATTGACAAGGCCATTTAAAATCACTATTCCCTTGGAAACCAGTGTAGAAGTTTCTCCGAAGATTAAAGATAGAACCAGCATGTGATCCAGCAATCCCACTTCCAGGTACCTATCCCAATGGAATGAACATAAGATCTCAAAGAGACACCTCACTCCCACATTCACTGCAGCATTATTTACAAAAGCCAAGACATAGAAATAAACTATGAATGGATAAAGTCTCACACACACACACACACGCACGCACGCACGCACGCACGCACGCACGCAGAGGAATATTATTCAGCCATTAAAAAGGAGTCCCTGCCACTTGTGACAGCATGGACAAGCCAGGAGGACAGTATGCTATGTAAAATAAGTCCGAGGGGCGCCTGGGGGGCTCAGTCGGTTAAGTGTCCGACTTTGGCTCAGGTCATGATCTCATGGTTCGTGAGTTCAAGCCCCGTTGTCAGGCTCTGTGCTGACAGCTCAGAGCCTGGAGCCTGCCTCGAATTCTGTGTCTCCCTCTCTCTCTGCCCCTCCCCTGCTCATATTCTGTCTTTTTTTATCTCTCTCTCTAAAAATAAGTAAATATTTTAAAAAAAGAAATAAGCCAGACAGAGAAAGGCAAATACTGTGTAAGTTCACCTACATGAGGAATCTAAAAAATGAAACTGATAGAAACAGAGTGCACATTAGTGGCTGCCAGGGACACTGGGGGCGGGGGTAGGAGACAGGTGAGAGTGGTCAAAGGGTACAAACTTCCAGTGACAAGATGATCAAGTTCTGGGGATCTAATGTACAGCCTGGTGACCACAGTTAAATAACACTGTATTGCATACTTAAAAGTTGCTAAGGAAGTGGGTCTTAAAAGTTCTCGCTGCACACACAAGTGCTAAGTACGGGTGCTCGCTTCGGCAGCACATATACAAATGCTAAGTACGGGAGATGACGGGTGTGTTGACCAGCCTTACAGTAGTGATCATTTCACAACACATACGTAAATCAAATCATCACATTGTATACCTTAAACTCACACAATTTATGTTGATTGTATTTCAGCAAATCTGGGAAAAGATAAAAAAAATAAAATAAAAAATGATCACTGTTTTCCTTATCAGGGAGGAAGACAATTAAGATTTTTTTTTAACATTTTAATAATGAATATCATCAGGAAAGAAAAAAGTCAGTGTATTTCAGACATGATGAGATCCTGGAGGGTGGTCAATGACGTGTGGCCAACAGTTTGGGGAGCAGGTCTTCACTGCTTAGCGAGCCTTGAGCACACAGGCCCAAGCATGCACTCAGCCTCCTGAACTTAAGATTCCCCACTGCTCACTTCTGTCCTCTTTGCCCCCTCCCTTAGTGCATTCCCAATTAATAAATACATCATTACTCCTTGGGCTATTTTCTGGCATTGATCTGTGGGAACTAGAACGGATTGACTCTGCTTTAAGAGAGCAAGGGAAAAATCTCATCCGTGTATCAGTCTTGCTAGCTGAACAGAACTCTGCCCTGACCTGCACGGTTTTTGATCTGGTCTGTGCTCTCAGATTGAACACAGACGCCTGGAGGAGCAGAAGGCAGGCGGGTGGGCTGAATGTATTTGCAGGACAGGGGTGCACACGTGGCCGGCTCTCTTTCACAGAGTTTGACGATAAGGATAGGAAAAATAAACCCAGAACGACCGCAAACAGTGCCTTTGAAACTCAGAAACCATAACCACGTGCAGAACTGCTTTTATTACACAGGGGCCCCACAGAATGACAGACCCAAACTGTGATTCTTTCAATACGCTTCCTGGTCAAGAGGAGCTTGCTCCGGAGAGCTGGCACAAAGAAGGCACTCAAGAACAGCTGCTTCCTTTCCTTTAGACTGGAGGCTTCAAGAGGGCAGGCACCTTAGCAGTGTTGTCGATTTTTTCCCGCCACGCCATGACACGGTAGGTACTCAACAAATATTTCTTGAATGAACAGTGTCATTCTCAATGGCAGTTAGAAATCATGACAATTTCAGGGTGCCTGGGTGGCTTAGTCAGTTAAGTGTCTGACATTGGCTCAGGTCATGATCTCACGGTTCGTGGGTTCAAATCCTGCATGGGTCTCTGTGCTGACAGCTTGGAGCCTGGAGCCTGCTTCAGATTCTGTCTCCCCCTCTCTCTGTCCCTCCCCTGCTCATGCTCTGTCTCTCTCTATCTCAAAAATAAATAAAACATTTAAAAAAATTTTTTTAAAGAAATCATGACAATTTCCATTCAGAGGCATTTCCCCTGTGCCAGGCACTGGGCTCGACTCTCCTGCGTAAATTATTGTACTCAATACTGACTTGGATCCCGTGATGCAGGAATTGTGATCCCCATATGACAGCTATGGAAATTGGGGCTTCCTGAGTCACATGGTGATTAAGTGGGGTCGGAGGTCATATCAGATAAAGGGCTAGTATCCAAAATCTATAAGGAACTCACTGAACTCCACACGCGAAAAACAAACAATCCAGTGAGGAAATGGGCAGAAGACATGAGCAGACACTTCTCCAAAGAGGACATCCAGATGGCCAACAGACACATGAAATGACGCTCAGCATCCCTCCTCATCAGGGAAATACAAATCAAAACCACACTGAGATACCACCTCACGCCAGTCAGAATGGCTAAAATGAGCAAATCAGAGGAGTCTAGATGCTGGCGAGGATGTGGAGAAACAGGCACCCTCCTACACTGTTGGTGGGAATATAAACTGGTGCAGCCCCTCTGGAAAACAGTATGGAGATTCCTAAAAAAATTCACAATAGAACCCCCTATGACCCAGCAATAGCACTGCTAGGAATTTACCCAAGGGATACAGGAGTGCTGATGCACAGGGCCACATGTACTCCAATGCTCATAGCAGCATTCTCAACAATACCCAAAACATGGAAAAACCTAAGTGTCCATCAACTGACGAATGGATCAAGAAGATGTGGCTTATCTATACGATGGAATACTACATGGCAATGAGAAACAATGAAATCTGGCCATGTGTAGCAACATGGATGGACCTTGAGGGTGTTATGCTTAGCGAAATAAGTCAGGCAGAGAAGGACAGACACCAAATGTTTGCACATATAGGTGGATTAGGAGGAACTTAATGGAGGACCATAGGGGAGAAGAAGGGGAAAAATAGCGGGGGAGAGGGAGGGAGGCAAACCATGAGAGACTCCTGAATGCCGAGAACAAACTGAGGACTATTGGGGGTGGGGGGGAGGGCAAAGGATGTCATGGGCATGGAGGAGGGCACTTGTGGGAATGAGCACTGGGTGTTATATGGAAACCAACCTGACAATAAACTATTAAAAAAAAAAGTGGGGTCAGAGGCATCAAACTCCAATTCGAATGCTTGTAGCTTCACTAGACACAATTCTTGAACAGGATTCCCCAGAGCCCTGGAGAACATTCTGGTGGATGGCATCCTTCTCTTTCATGGAGAGTGCTTGTTTCTTCAATCTTCACGCAGAGTCCTGGTGTGGCTTCTGGATTTAGAGAGTCAGTTTCCCCCTCAAGATGTGTACGCAGTCCGGAGGAGATTCAGATTTTGTTGCTAACGATCATCTTGTTGTCAGCAATAGAAATGCACTCCAGCTTAGGTAAAAAAGAGAACTTGTGGAACAAATAGGGATTTTCATGGAAACAGTCACAAGGCAGGAAAATTCTGAGGGCTTTTCCAGGGTCACATGGCCTCCTGTTACTCCCTCTCCTTGTGTGTCTGCTTCCGTTTTTCACCCTTTCTAACAGATCTCTTTTCTCTTCTCCCTGGTTCACAATCTAACATGGCTGCCACAATGGCACCGTCAGTCAGCTACATATCATGTAGTTATAGTGATCTGAGACATAGAAAAGTGTCTCTAAGCTCTAATTCCAGACTTATGGGGAGAAAATTCTAATTCCCAACTAGTGGGCAGGTCTACCCTGAACCAAATCAACCGGACACAGGGGAGGGTCACATCTGTTTACCCATGTGCCAGGCACTGTCACCTACAAATATTTCTTGCCATCTGTAGCTTGTCTTCTTATTCTCTTAATGCCATGGATTTTTAATAGTGAAACTTGAGAATTCACAGTCAAGGAGTTTCTGTTTTTTGTTTGTTTTGGGGTTTAATTTGTACCATTTCTTCCTTGAAGTACTAAGCCTTGGTTTTAAGGAGGGGAGAAGCTAGGGTTGAGACTCTAGAAGGCATAAACACTTTGGGTAATCTTCTAAAATATTTATCAACAACACAGGTATTACATTATAGTGTGAAGCAATCTGCCCAAGGGTATCGATAACATATGGTCAAAGTGCTGTTGTAACAGAAAGAAAAGAAATACTCATTCTTCCAGGAAGAGGCTACAGAGAGAAAGGATGTGGTCCTTGAAGAATGTGGAGCTGTCACCAGGCAGGCAAAGGAAGTAAGCTGTGTGAATATGCAGAGAGGAAGGTGAAGGGTACCTGGAGCTGCAGGGTACTTGGCTGGAGGGATGAAGGTGAGGTAAAGAGATGGCCCAGGGCCTGGCTGAAGGACAGCGTTGGAAGACGTACATCCCAGGGCGTGTGGGTGGCTCAGTCAGTTGAGCATCTGGCTCTTGGCTTCAGCTCAGGTCATGATCTCATGGTTCGTGAGATCAAGCCCTGTGTCAGGCTCCATGTTGATAGCACAGAGCCTGCTTGGGATTGTCTCTCTCCCTCTGCCCTTCTCCCTACTCACATGTTCTCTCTCTCTCTCTCTCTCTCTCTCTCTCTCTCTCTCTCTCTCTCTCTCTCCCCCTCTCTGTCTCCTCTCTCTCTCAAAACAAATAAATGAACTTAAAGAAAGCCTTTAAAAAAGAAAAAGATATACACCCCACAGAATCTCATATCCAAAAAACGGTTTTAAATACCAGCCTCGTACTGCTGACTCCCAACTTTGACTCGAGCCCCGTCCTCTTCCCTGAACTGCAAACTTTTTTATCCAACAGCCTACCCAACACGCCCCACTGCATGTCTCGTGGGCGTGTCCCGCGCAACACTCGTGATTGCTCCTGACCGCGCCTTCCAGACCCACTCCTCCCTCCATCTGCTCCATCTCGCCTGTTAGAAACTCTATCTTTCCAGTTGCTCAGCCAAAAACCTGGGAACCATCTTTGCCTCCTCTCTTTCCCGGATACCTCACATCCAGTATCTCAGCCTCAAGGCTCAAGGCGGCCAGCGGGGTCCGGCCAGTGAGTGCCAAGTTTCTTTCTATCAGTGTGGGAAAAGACAGAGAACGCTCCATTTGAAGAAAAGGGGGGGTTGGGGCACAAGAAGGAGGTCCTCTAGGCAGAAAGGACGTGCTCAAAGGGCACACAAGAAGGAGGTCTTGTGTGCAGAGGAGAGGTTGGGGGGGGGGGTCAGTCTGACTGGAGAGGGAAGTGTAGTAAGACTGAGAAGCAGGTGGGGTCCAGCCAGCTCCGGGAGGTCCTAACAAGGCTTCCCTGGCCCCCCACCTCCCCCTGCCCCTCCCTGGCCTGTCTCCAGGCACCAGGGCATGTGCCTGCTCCCCCTGCATTTCCCCAGACTTCTGCCCTTTGCCTGTGTGGCCACCCTTGGCTCTTGGCATCCTGGATCCTAAACCTCCGTGTCTGGCTCCGGACATCGGCTGCTTTTGTTCACTCAGCCCTGTAGCCTCCGAGCATCAGTTCATGGACCAGTGCCTGTCAATGAGGCAGGAAATGCAAGGAGGGGAACGGGAGAAATAAAGACAATGTGGCATTATACAAGCAGAACTGCATTTCCGTCTGTAAGTTACGACATCACAGGAAGGTGGCGGGACACCCGGAGGGGGGGCACAATGTTGAGAATGCTCTGGCTTAAAATTTAGGCTACAGGGTAAGCACAGAATTCATCTTGGCAGCCCTACCTAAGGGGAAAGACACCTCAAACAGGTAAGCAGTTATTACCATAAGAGGCCTGTATGGCTACCAATTGAGAGGGGCACAGTGTGAGTGCTAAGGAAAAGAAGGAAAAAGAAGGAAAAGAAGACAAACAGTGATTTCAGATGTGACTCCCAAATTGAAAGTTTTGAGGGTGACTCTGAGTGAAAAGTGGTAATTTGCCTCAAGCACCTTCTCACACAGCAACTTGGAACAGTTACACAGTAGATCACGGCACGGATTCATTTATTTAACGATGATAAAAGGGTCTCACGGGCAAGTCCAGAAAGACAACGAACATATATCATTAGTGCATACAGGGCTAGAGTGACTATGCATGTGTGTGGTACACATGATCTGTGTTGTCAACTGTCTTTCCTATGAAAAGAATGTTCTGGGAGCCCGCATGGCTCAGTCAGTTGGGCGTCCGACTTCAGCTCAGGTCATGATTTCAAGGTTTGTGAGTTTGAGCCCACATCAGCACTTTGGATTCCCTGTCCCCCTCTCTCTCTGCTCCTCCCCTGCTTGCTCTCTCAAAAATAAATAAACATTAAAAAAAAGAATGTTCCTTATTGTGATATTATTTCCTTCTGACTTACAAATATTAAGATGCCCTTTATTTTATGAAATACAGTGACAGTATGCACTTATGAGACAAAATAACTCTTGTTAGTTTCCAGATTCGTTTTTGGAACTTACAAATCCATGATCCCAAAGCCTGGGAATCAGGGCTTCCCTGATTAAACATTTGGTTTTGAAATCTTGGCTCCAGCTTTGACCTGAGCCAGATGCAACTTTCAGTGATTTTTTTGGTTTTGTTTCATTTTGTTGTTGTTGTTGTTTTGTTCCAGGAGGTAAAATCTGCCCAGCATTAAGGGCCATGAGTGACAAATTCAAAAGAGGAGAAAGCTGGGCTACAATTTCAGAACCTCTTCACAGTTGGGAATCCTGATGCTCACTTTTTTCTTTCAGTCACCGCAAGTACTAACTTGAAATACAAATCACATTCTATTACTCTCTGTGGCAGAGGCTGTTGGGAGCTCTCCATGTATCTGTGAGCTCTTCTGTGTGTTTCCTGCCCCCTATGGTTAGCTTGGCCATGTGACTACTTCTGGCCAATGGGATGTGAGCAGCGCCATTTGCATTACTTCAGGCTACGGTGGATAAGATCTGGTGTGCCTTTCCCCCTCTCTCTCCTCCTTCTACCTGTCCCTAGAAAGATGACATATGGTGACCTGGAAGATACAAGATAATGGAGCTACAAAATGGAGGCGGCCTGAGCTCCTGAGCTGCCATTGAGAGGAAATCCTCCAAACACAGAGATGACTGCTACTTAAGGGAAAAGTAAACGTCTGTGGTGGAAAGCCACTGAGATTTTAGGGTTTATCTGTTACTGCAGCACAGCCTGTCCTACTCTGACTGACAAACCACCTAACCTGACACAGTGGCTAAAATACCTGCCAGTGCCTTTTCATTACATTCGGACAAAATCCTACCATCGTTTTCTTGGCCTACAAAGGCCCTCACATACCTCCTCACGTCCCTCTCGTGGCCCCTGCTCTGACATTCACTATGTTCTAGCCACACCAGCCTTCCAAGGACGCCCCAACATGCTCATTCCCACCAGCAGTTCTTTTGCTTGGAATATTCCGCTGCCAGCTCTTACTCCCTCTTGACATTCCCCTCACCCTAAAAGGAGCAGAGAAGACTTCCTTTCTGTTTTGTTTTGTTTTGCTTGTTTGTTTGTTTGGTATTTATATATATATATATATATATATTTTAACAAATAGTTTATTGTCAAATTAGTTTCCACATAACACCCAGTGCTCATCCCCACAAGTGCCCTCCTCCATGCCCTCCCCCTTCCCCCCCACATCCATCAGTCCTCAGTTTTTGTCAGCATTCAAGAGTCTCTCATGGTTTGCCAGAGAAGACTTCCTTGATCACCTAAGTTGAAAGGTGTCACTCTGTCTCGCCATGTTTTATTTTCACCCTGGCATTTATCACTCCCTGGTGATTTTTGTTGGTCTGGTTTTCATCTTGTTTGTCTCGTTTACTGCTGAATCCCTAGTGCCTAGCCAAGAGCCCCAGGGAGAGCTGGGGCTCAGTATGTGTTTGCTCCGTAGATGGATGAACAAACAGATGACACAGTACTGTGGCCTTGTGTCTACCCAAGGAGTACACTGTGCCTAGCAAGCAACTGAACAGGGATCCTGTTGTCCAATGCTGTGCCACAAACCTTCCCCAAACAGTGGCGTCTGGTAACAGCAGCCATTTACTTTGCTCATGAATCTAGGGATGACTGGGTTCTGCTAGGTATTCTCACTTGGGGGTCTCTCACTTGGGGGTGTATTCAGAAGGTGACTGGGGCCCGGCTCATTCTAACGACCTCTCCACTAATGCGTCTGGCTCCTAGGATGCCAAGAAGACTCAAAACATTTGGGGTTTATTCAACTGACCACCTTGGTGACTTTAGGCAGGTTACTTAATCTTTCTGAGAATATATATATATTCTCTTTTATGTATATAAAAGAGAAGCAGGATGGGGCACCTGGGTGGCTCAGTCAGTTAAGCATCCAACTTTTGGTTTTGGCTTCGGTCATGATCTCACATCTCAAGAGCTCGAGTCCCACATCAGGCTCTGCAATGACAGTGTGGAGCCTGCTTGGGATCTTTTCTCTCCTTCTCTCTCTGCCCTTCCCCTGCTCATATGCTCCCTCTCAAACTAAACGAATAAACATTAAAAGTATATTTAAGGGGCACCTGGGTGGCTCAGTCGGTTAAGCATCTGACTTCAGCTCAGGTCGTGATCTCACGGTTCGTGGGTTGGAGCCCCACGGCGGGCTCTGTGCTGACAGCTCAGAGCCTGGAGCCTGCTTCAGTTTCTGTGTCTCCTTCTCTCTCTGCCCCTCCCCTGCTCATGCTCTGTCTCTCGCTCAAAAAATAAAAAATAAACATTGAAAAAATTTTTTAAACATGTATTTAAACTAGGAAAAGAAGTAATAATAACACCTACTTTTTATGTGATACCTACCATGTTCCAGGCACCATATATGCTAAACTCTTTGCATGCCTGTCTCCCATAATCCTTGTAACAACCTATTTGTAGATATTCCTATTATAAAACCTGTTTATTTTATAGATGAAGAAAATGAAGTTCAGAGATGCTGAATGCCTTGCTCACAGGTATACAGCTAATTGTGCCAGAAACTTCTAGTTAAATGTAGTGCATTGGGTCAGCGTGGGAAATCCCTACTCCTCTACCTACATCAAAACATGAGATAAATTATAACCAAAGGTTATAACTGGGTAGCTGAGCTCCGAGCCAGGAAAGAGGGAGCCCCAGGAATCAGACAAAGAGGGAATTTAGGGTCAGGACATTGAGCAAGACCTGAGGTTGAGAAGCTCCCTGGGGAGGGGGTTCGTGGGAGCCAGGAGCCCCAGGGGCGTTGCTTGCCAAGACAAAGTGGCACTGGGACGACTCTGCCCCGAGCTTTCCTGCCACCATGTTCCCAATGAGCAGCCAGAGGCCACAGGACCTTCAGTAAAGCTGGAGCATCCAAATGACATGGCCCAGTCTGGCCCAGAGCAGGGATCCCGCCCAGCCACCCGATTCCCCACATGAGCGCTGGCCATCAGGCACTGTCAATTTATTTAAACATTCAACTTAAATAAACCATCTCTAGACACCTCTCTAGTTGTCCTTTCTGGTTAGTATCCACTTTGCAAGTCTGTTAGAACTGACAAAAGATAAAGAGGGAAAAGGAGACCTTGGGAAGGAAACAAGGCACTCGCAAATCCAAGAAAAATCAAAGACGAAATTGCAATTGCCATTAGAAGGTGTGCATTGGAACACACCCCTTAGCACAACTTGGAGATGAACAGAGCCAACACCACGGCGACAGGGGGCCTTTTGCCCTGGAAGAAATCCGTGGTGGAAGAACCAGGCTGCAGACAGAGCTGAAAAGCACCACGAGGAAAGACGGCGGACAGTATGAACGCGGGAGCTGGGAGGCAGAAAAGCGGCCAGTCAAAGAGACGATTCCGGGTTACGATGGGTCCAAGGAGCTACTGTCATGGAAACGAGAAAGTGCCATTCTTCCAAACAGACAAGGACAGAAACTCTACCTATGGAAACTCACGGGGGAAAATTTCTGCCCGCTGGCCCATGAAAGAGACAAAAGACTTGCCATGGGCCCGGGACAGGAGCAGCAAAGAAAACAGGAGGTCCGGGGCCGCGCCACGCGACCGCATGAAGCCTGGGGCCTGGGGACTTCGCCCGGGAAGTTAATAAGCAGCCGCATCCAACACCAGACAAAACCCTTAGATCCCCAGTGCTGGCAGGCTTCAAACTGCTCTATCGATACACACGGGCCCCCGGGGGAAACAAGCCTTGCCGAGTGTGAGTTTACAGACAATTACAAAGCACACAAGGAAACGAGTCACCAAGAGAAAGGCCCCGTGGGTACATCCAAGGGGAACATCTGTACCTCACGACCAAGAAAGAATCACCTGAAAGTGCCGTTTGCTGAAATAAAGGGAGGGATGGAAACGTACAGCAAGGACGGGGCAGGAAGGAAAATGAACAGGCCAGTGGGCAGCCCAGCTGCTACGCAAACCCGGATCCACAGCTCACAAGGATGCTGGCACTCAGTGTCTGTGCGTTGGGGGCAGGGGGAGGGGCGCGGAAGAATCACCATCCTGACCATCTAATTCCCAATTGTTTCCCAAGAAAAAGGTGGCTCCCTCGGTTAGAAGCCACCAGCGTCCACCATTTCTGGACTGCCAGTGATTTTCCAAAAAGAACAGACCAGAGCGCTCAATCCCATTTTTTATAGGATGGATGGGCGTGGCAGGGAAAGTGAGGGTTAGCTCCTGGCCTTCGGGGTATTAACCCATGCGGGCACACAGATTCCACCTCAAAGCATGGGGAATATGTACTTTTCCTTCCTTCCTTCCATCCTCCTTTCCTTCTTCCATCTCTTCCCTCCTCCTTTCCAGCCTTCCTTCCTCTCTCTCTCTCCCTTCTTTCTCTTTCTTTCATTGTTTCTTAACAAACACATCCAGGAATCCTGAGAACAGTCAGACAGACTTTAGTTCAAATCCCAGCTGCTATAGCCTTGACCAAGGCCCTGTGTCTCCCTGGGTCTCAGTTTCTTCCACTCTTTGATGGAGGTAATAACTACCCCCTTGCGGGCTTGCAAGGAGGAGTAAACGCCTGCAAAGCACTGAGCACAGCCTGAGTGGGGGCATCATGCCTGCCCCCTGCTCCAGGGCTCAGGGTGCAGACTGTTCAGCTGGAAAGAAGTGGGTGGAGAGCAAGAAAGGGTCAATGTGTGTGTGTGGGGGGCAACTATGTGCTGACAGCGACCTTCACGATGACCCCCCTCCCAGGCTCCGCTGCTTCCTCCTTCCCCGCCCCCACTGGGTTCTGCTCAGTCCCATTGTTTTGCTTCTGTATCTGGTTTGATGACAGTTTTAAAGACACCAACACGCCATAGCATCCACCCTGCAGCCAGCCCAGCCTCAGCTGCTGTCGGCTCAGTCGCTACCAACATATGTTTACCCCGCTGTTCTTTCGCTTTTGTAAACATCCTGTCTTCTCTCCAATCTCAAATTAATATGATCTTTCCCCTTGCCTTTCACATCCTGCCTTGCAGCCACATGCCTGGTCAGATTTCGAGTTTATGGACACATGCAAGACAGGCTGGTGTACACAGGACCTGGAGGCGGGCAGATCCCGCTCCCCCAGGCCCCGAGACCTCCGCCGTCCTGGATGGGCCTACTCACTTCCAGACCCACTCACAGAACGGTCAGGTTGACCCCAAACACAACGAAGGCCTCATGAACACAGGCATGCCGAGCCCCCAGGAGTCTTGAAGGTCAGACACTAGGATGGACAGACCTGCTCTCAGATACTGACACAGACACACGGATGTGCCAGGAACCCACAGCTACGCACTCACAGACACTGTTATGAGTTCAATGGTGTCCCCCCAAATTCACGTGTTGAAGTTCCAATCCCCACTACCTCAGAATGTGACTGAATTTGGAGCAAGGGACTTTATTTTTATTTATTTATTTTTTTATTTAGTTTTGAGAGACAGAGCGTGAGCAAGGGAAGGGCAGAGAGAGAGGGAGACACAGAATCCGAAGCAGGTTCTAGGCTCTGAGCTGTCAGCACAGAGCCCGATGTAGGGCTTGAACCCACAAACTGTGACATCATGTCATGAGCTGAAGTCAGACGCTTAACCAACAGAGCCACCCAGGCGTCCCTGGAGCCAAGGACTTTAAAGGGGTACTTAAGATTATGAGGTTGTTGGGTGGGCCTTAAACCAATATGACCAGTGCCCTTTTAAGAAGAGAAGCCTGAGCACAGATGCACACAGACAGAAGGTCCTGTGAAGACACCGGAAGAAGGCAGCCATATGCAAGCCATGAAGAGAGCCTCAGAAAAAACCAGCCTGCCAACACCTTGGTCTCAGACTTTTAGCTTCCAGAACCATGAGAAAATGTTTCTGTTGTTTGAACCATCCAGTCTATGGCACTTTGTTTGGCAGCCCTAGAAAATTAATCCACACAAGGAGACCCAGAGATCTCTAACATCCCCCTAACCCGACCCCAGACTCACAGCCGCCCTCATAGCCTTGCACGGAGCCCTCAGGTCAACACACCCCACATGCACAGGCCTGATGCCCATGTCCTACTGGGGAGCCCCACTCCCCACAGCCCCTTCCTCAGCACAGGGACTGAGTTTGATCCCATCTTCCAGCATCACCAAGATACAAGGGGAGAGAGCAGCCAGGGACTTTCTCCACCAGATAGCAGAATTGTAGAAAATGCTAGAACGGTAATAGCTCATCCATCTTGAGCCCCAACTGTAGGTTTCAAGGGCTGTTCCAAATACTTTGTGGGTATTATCTCATCTAACCTTCTCAACAATGCTTTGAGGTAGGTACTATTATCAAAATCTCTGTTCAAGAGATGGCACAAGTGGGATCCAGAGAGGTTAAGTAACTTGCCTGAGACCACACAGCCAGCAAAAGCAAAGCTGGGGCTTGAGCTGGGGCAGCTGAGCTCAAGCTTAGCTCTGAGACAACTGGGATCAGAGACAAAGCCAAATTACAGAGGACCTCAAACACTGGGTCAAGAAATGAGCGAGCCAAAACATTTTCACTAGGGCAGATGTTGCTTGGGTCTTGAGGTCTGAGGCAAAACACTGCACTCAGCACTGGCCACATAATTGGCAAAATGAAAACACTGGCCCCCTGTCCAAAAACCAGGGAAAAAGTACAAAGAAAAATGTTACCATTTAATTTAAAAAAATTTTTTTTCAGTGATTTCTCTCTCAACTGATCAGAACATTTTTTATTTGAGATTTAATGCCACTTAGGCAATACCAATGTTACATGCAAATATAAGAGCATTTAACTCGTATGCAGAATCACCAAAACTATATACCTATTTTGTAGCTCATATAGAGAGACACATATTCCTTCTCACCAGGAAGGAACGCTGCACAAAATGAACTCAAGTGTTTTTATTTCACTTCTTGATAGATGCACGTGCTACTAACGCTATCTGCCTTTAGCTTTCTGTTGAGTAGGAAGGCTGAGAGGAAAAGAACTGTGGTCGCCTTGTCCTTTCCTTCTGTGTCATGGCTTTCAACTTAAGTGGCTGGCTCATACAGAGAAGCAACACTAGTATGAAAGGATGGGAAAGGGTCGCTTGCTAATTCACGTTGCCTTCTTTCAACGGTTCCAAGATAATTCTTTTATTTTTTAAATGATTATTTATTTATTTTGAGAGAGAGCAAGTGTGCACAGCAGGGTAAGGGCAGAGAGAGAGGGAGACAGAGAACCCTAAGCAGGCTCCGAGCTGTCAGCACAGAGCCGACGCGGGGCTCGATCCCACCAACTGTGAAATCATGACCTGAGCCGAAATCAAGAGTCAGACACTCAACCGACTGAGCCACCCAGATGCCCGAAGCAAATTCTTAATTGAAGGGAAAGTGTGGCCACTAGAGGCTGTGGGCACCCCACTTAGTCGAAGGAACATGTTCACCTTTTAATGGCTCGGAATCTCATTGGGCTCCTACCCATGGAATGTCCACCAGAATTCTGTGCTCAAGGGGCACAGCAGACACTATACACCAACGGGGAGACAAGGCGCGGTGGACACAGACACTGTGCATGTTGTCTCCTCTGCTCACATGCACGCTCCACTGTTTATTGCCCTTCACTTACAACCCACAAGTTAAGGGGCTCCAGAGTGGCTCAGGCAGTTGAGCATCTGACTCTTGATTTTGGCTCAGGTCATGAGATAGAGCCCTGCATCAGGCTCCATGCTGAGCTTGGAGTCTGCCTGAGATTCTCTCTCTCTCCCTCTGGCCCTCTCCCTTGCTGCTCACGCTCGATCCCTCTCTCATAAATAAACATTTAAAAAAGAAAACAAAACGCAAGTCGAAAGATACAATTATTGGGAACGTCAAAATGACAGTAGCAGAGCAATGAACTAAGCACGGGGTTCTCCTGAACGCCGTACCGCTGCATCCAGTGCTGCTGTCCTGGCCATGTTCCTGTCCCCAGGACTGACTTAGCTCGCAGCTTCTCTTTCCTTGGACCCAGTCCCTCCCTCTCAGAAAGGCTGTGGCCCATGCAGAGCTCCCTCCACTGTCATCTGCTTCCCCCCCCGCCCCCCAACCTGGTCCATCTCTTCTGCCCTGTGTCAGTAATCATGCAGTGTCTGGAAGTCCATCATTTCAGTTGACCTAACTTGAAGATGCTGGAATTAGCAAAAGACACGTCCTTTGTCTGTTCTGTGTTCACCCAGCTGCCCACAGGACGATTCCATCTACAGATGTCAACAGACTCTCAGGCCTGGAGTTACCTACCCATCTCTGGACCCAAACTTGCTCTCCAGCTTAGGGGCCACTGTCCTTCAAACCAGGGAGCCACCCTGTGTCTCCTCATACCAGTAACCCCACACCCTACAGTTTACCTCTGTAAGACCTGTTACTTCGGCTCCACACCCCATCCCTGCTGCTGCCTCAGCACAGACCTCATTGCCCATCCCTGGGATCATGGCAGGAGCCCGCCCCCCCAGCCTCTCCTCACCCAGTTTACCCTCCTCATCTTTCAAAAGCATGTATTTCATCATGTTGGTGCCCTACTCAGCAGGTGGGCCGCATGTGTTCTGAAACCACCATGTGGATAGAGCCGAAGCACCACAGCAGGGATCGCTCTGTGATCACCAGGCTCTTCCTGAGCACATGCTAGACTACATTTCCCAGTCTCCCTTGCAGTTCAGCAGGGCCATATGACTAAGGCCCGGCCAATGGAATGCGAGGTTTGGTCACATCCGGCCAGAGGACTGGAAATCTCCTGAGCAATCTTCCCACTCTTATCTCTTGTGTCCCACTCAGCAAGCCAGATGCAGAGGAAGACAAGGCATCCCAAGATGGCAGAACCACAACACGGAAGGGGCCCAGGCCCCTGAGTGACCATGTGGAGCAGGGCATCCCCTCCCCCACCGCACACACCGAATTGTGACATGAGTGAGAAATAAACTCTGGTTGTGTTAAGGCGCTGACATGCTGAGGGTGTCAGTGCCAGCAGCTACCTTCTGACTGATTTAGTTTCTACACACACCTCTGCACCCTGAAGAATGTCTGGCCGTTAGCGGTGCTCCTGGCTCCCAGTGTCTTTCTGTCAGGGGGGAGGGGGCTCACAAGCCACCCTGTTTCTCCTTATGAACAGTTCATTATTAATTACGCAAGCAGTCCATACGTACCTTCTCCTTTTTCACTTCTGTTAAAACAGTACAGACACATTGACAGTGAAGCCTAGTCTCCTTTGACCCCTTCCCACTAACCTACCACCTTGTCCCCAGTGTCCCCACGCGAGGTCCCCTCCCGTCTCAGAGATGGCTACTGCTGTTGCCCTAGGAATCATCCTTCCAAATACGTTTTATACATTTATATCTATAAAAAATGTTAAAAGCATTAAGTATGTTTCTCTTTCTGTCTTTACAAAAAGATGCCACACCTTATGCATTTTCTGCCACTTTCTTTATTCACCCAATGGTATCTCTTGATGTTATGTCAGATTTATCTCATTCTTGTAAATAGTTGCATGGTGCTGCATAGCGTAGCTGAGCTAGGGTTCATCTGGCTAGTCCCCTGCTGATGGCCATTTAGGTTTTCTCCAAGGCAGAGGAGGGGCAGACGGAGAGGAAGACAGACAATTCCAAGCAGGCTCCCTGCTGTCAGCGCAGAGCCCAATGCAGGGCTCGAACTCAGGAACCGTGAGATCATGACCTGAGCTGAAATTAAGAGTCTTACACTTAACCGACTGAGCCACCCGGGCGCCCCGTCTCCGGGTTTTTACTCTTCTGAACTATACTGTGGTAAACATCCCGACCCAGGCCTCCTTATACACGAGCATTTTCTCTGGGGGCAGTCGAGCAAGTGGACTTGTCCCTCAAGGCGACTGTGCCAATTTGCAAGGTCACCCACAGTGGCCCAGAGTCCCCGTTTCCACACACCCTAACATTTAATATCAAATTTAAATTTTTTTCTGCCAATCTGACGAGTGAAATATAGTTCATGGTCGCTTGATGTTTTATTTCCTTGATTACTAGTGAAATTGAACATTCTTCAAGTTTATTGGCCATTTGAATTTCCTTTTCCATAAATCGACTGTTTTTATTTTTTTTTTTATCATTTGCTGAGTGTTCTATTGGGCCATTTGTCTTTTTCTTATTGATTTGTTAGAATTCTTTATATATTCTGGATGCTAATCCCTTATCTGTTATATAAATTGCAAATATTTTCTCCCAGGCTATAGCTTGTTTCTGGCTTGTTTATGGTGTCTGTTATCATTCAGAAGTTTTACATTTTAGCACAGTGAAATCTATCAATTGTTCCTTTTACGCTGCTTGATTTGGCCATTCTGTTACCAGCAGTGACACCATGAGGCAGAGAAGCCAGGAGCCGGGAACACAGGCCCTCCCTCTGGTGGACAGACTAGATTTTCTGATCCTGGCTGTGAGCAGTAACTTCAACTGACTTTTGTTGAGGATTTCAGCCTTAACTCAGGGTGAGCAGAGAAGACAGAGGAGGCAGGTGCTGTGAGGAGAGAAGAAAGACACTCTTTCCTCTATGGGGAGATGGGATCAGCGAGTCCCTGGAATATTAAAAAGTGGCTTTATTTTGTACCCCCTATGCTGGTTCAGCCAGACATATACATATGGTTTCTATTTCATGTCCTCCGTGATACAGCCCCCTTTTTTTACTTTTATGGTTGATGACACCCCTTCATATAGCATACCATGCTAACACTGAGGATAAGCCATCTGTGTTGCAGGGAGAAACAACTCGAAACTTCTACGGTCTTAGAACTGCCAAAGTCTGTACTTCACCCATGCACCTATCCAGGCCACACTGGCTGCAGCCTGGCCACATGTTTGCTTTCTTCCAGGATGCAGGCGTCTGGAGTATCTTCTGTCTAGAACATTGCCTGCTGTAGTTATTGCAGCAGGAAAGAGTGTGGCAAACCATAAACGAGCTCTTGGATTTTGTGCCTTGTACAACGTGTGACTTGCACACATATCTCACGGGCCAAAGTTAAGCTGCATGGCAAAGGCTGACTTCGAGGGACTGGGCTGGTCGGGGCCAATACAATAATCTACCACGGTCTACCCTTCTGGCCACCACATATTTGATACCCTCTATCACCTACATATAGAACCTGTTCACCTTTAGACGAGTCATCCAAAGTCCCATCCAAACACTGATGTTACAGTCCAAGATTTCTGCATCATGCCTAGAATACCCTTCAGCAGAGAGAAGAGAACTGGGTCATTTTGGTTCAGAGATCCATGAATCAAAAATTCCAACTACCTCCCCCCGCAGGCCCCATATACTGTGTCATAACTGGATAGGGCAACACAGTCCAACATTTCCTTTCTGAAGAGACAAGAACGAAGGCGCCTGGGGGGCTCAGTCGGTTAAGTGTCCGACTTCGGCCCAGGTCATGATCTCACGGTTTGTGGTTTCAAGCCCCGTGTCGGGCTCTGTGCTGAGAGCTAGCTCAGAGCCTGGAGCCTGCTTCAGATTCTGGGTCTCCCTCTCTCTCTGACCCTTCCCTACTCTCTCTCTCTCTCAATCTCTCTCTCAGAAATAAATAAAACATTAAAAAATTAAAAAAAACTGAAGAGACAAGAATGGGAGATACATGACTGTCACAGCTCTGTCAATTCTGAAATCATTCTGGGCACACATGTCACGAGGTTTAGTTCCTGGGCACGGAAAATGTTCCCCGATTTGGCCTCAATTCCATCTCCTAGGTAGGAATGCCCCAATCCAGTGCTCTCTGTGACTCTTGGGGATCCTTCCTTTCAAAGATTCAACCATATGAAAATCCACTTTTACGGATCAAAATGTCCATAGAACACTGAACTGAATATTGACAATTTCAAATGGCCCAACCTATCATCTTCCACATACAATGAGAGCATTGGAGAATATGCCCAGTGTGGGGGTTGAGCAGATTTCTCAGCTTTTTTTTCTTTCCATGAAAGATTAGAGACCCAAAGAGTGAGGTTAAGGCTTAAGTATTCACAATCATTTAGATGAGGCTGGCTTTTCTTAATGAGGAAGATATCAGTGAACAGTAATATAATCTAATATCTTATCTCATTGAATCCACACAACTTTCTGAGATAAATGCTTTAATGATCTCTATTCTGCAGACAAGCAAAGCGAAGCTCAGAGAGGTTAAGCTCTCTGTCCAAGGTCACACAGCTAAGATGTCTTTGAGTGAGAAGTCAAATTTAATTGTATTGCTATCTTGCCTCTTCAAAAAGAAAAAAAAAATTAGAAGCTTCTTTCATAAAGTTACGGGATGGGTGGGGAGCAGAAGCATTCAAGGCGTTCTCTCCAATTTTCTTGTGCTCAGTTATAATTTACACTTTATTATGCAATATTCCATCACGGGTCTTTCAGCTTCGGCTCTCTTGCCAATTCTTCCCAAACCTCTTCAATCAAACACCCCAGAAAAGAAATCTGAATGGCCCAGCCATAGGTCATAGGTCACTGGCCAGCCTATGATCGGCTCTGACCGGATCAGACACTCTGTTCTGGTCAAGTAAGTCAAGCTAAAGGTATGAGATACGAAATGTGGCTTCCAAGGCAGCAGGGAATCAAGTGGAATTTTTATCCCTCATAAACACCTTCACACACGCTGCTTCCTTTGCCTGGAATTACCAAGTTCCAGCTATATTCAGTAATAATGCAGCTTAAGCAACTCTTATTACAGGTGCTGAGCTAAGTACATCAAACCTTTACAAAAACCACCTCAATAGTGGCATCCTGGTCCCATTTTAAAGATAGGGAAGCTGAGACTCAATGAAACCGAGAGACTGGACCTCTCACTCACACCTTAACCTTCACGGCTGGGACTTCTGAATCAAAGCACTTTACGATACCAGGAGGTCCCACAGCACCTCTTCCTAGAAGCCTTTCCTGATTTCCCCTTGCCAAGTGGCTCCCCTTTACTAACACCCACAAACCTTCCTCCGGCTCTTAAGATCTGAGCACAATTTCCCCTGTGCCGTGTCTTGGGGCTGGGTGGGATTCCTCTCAGGGTCTTCATTTGATCTTTCATTCATTCATTCCTTGAATATTTATCGAGTGCCAGGCTCTGTGCAGGGCACTGGGGATACATTCAGAAAAGAGTCCCCGCTTTCAGTTTATTGTCCAGTGGGGAAGATAGACATTAAACAGATAATGACACCAATAATTATGTAATTACAATTGTTATAAATGTTATGAAGAAGTCCAGGGAGGATAGGCACTTTTATAACTGGGGACACCTGACTCCAGAGGGTGGGCGTGCTGCTTCTGCATTTCAAGCTGAGTTCTGGAAGGTCAGGTATGAAACTGGCCAGGACAATAAAAGTGGGGGAGGGGAGAGGTGCAGCGGAGGGAGGGAGAGTTTCAAGACAGAGAGAACAGCTGGAGGCGGGCCCTGAGGAGAAAAGGACCTGGTGAGCTGAGCCTGGGCACAGCAGGCCAGGAGGGCAGGGAGGAGGCGGCCAGCCCGTGCCTGGCGCTGCTCTTTGGATGAGTCTCCCTGCGTCCCGGCTGCCAGCCCAGCCAGAGGCTCCTGGCCTCGGTGGCAGGGGCTGGAGCCAGGGCTCGCAGGCATTTTGTGTCTGGCGAGCCGGCAACCCCGGGCTCCTGGGTCAGGAGGAGGGAGGCAGCAGAGGACGTGCACAGCACACTTTTTATATATGTAGGGCCATAATATTTAAGTGTCTTGGCTGTAAGCCTGCGACTAGGCCCCCCGACAGCCAAGCCTTGCTCCGCACGCTCTAACAGCTGTCTGTAAAACCCGTTTATGGAGCCTCCATAAATTTCCCAGCTGCTGCAAACACAGGGCTGGGGACAAAGAGTCCGTGGGAGGGAGGCGTGGGAGAGCTGCGGCTTCGGCGTCTCTGCCGGCTGGTCCTCTGGGCCCCCGGCTTGCCCCCTGCCCACCCGGGGCTGCCTTACCCTAAATTCTTTTATTGAAGCTGATCTTAACATCGACCCCGTGGGGCCTGGCTGGGCAATCCAGCTCGGCACGGACGCAGGCACTTTCAAGATTGCAGCAAAAGGTACAGTAAATCAGAATTAAGTGTCATGATAGTGATTTGAACTGACACTGTTTTCACCTTGTCCATTTACTGGGAAATATATAACAGGAATAGATTGAGCCTGTCATATTGTACCTGAAAAATACAGCTGTTAGGGTAGGAAAGGCAGCTGGCACCGAGGCACGGTCCCAGGGGACAGTGGGGCGTATGGCCGGGTGGCGGGGACTTGTCAGCATCCTGTTGGGGTGAACGCTTGCCCTGGGAACACGGAGAACATGACGGTGCTTTTCTAAGGGCCCGTTTAAGGCAGAACCAGCCTGACCAGCCTCTCAGGCTGTGTCCCAGCTGCTACAGGGACCCTGGGCCATCTTCATTGACCTGAGGGCCCAAATTGCTTAGACTACAGGGTATTTTTTCTTTAAAGCTTTCTACTGAAGTATGACACAGACACAGAAAAGTGCACAAATCCTATGGCTTGCTTTACCTTCACTAACTGAATATACCTGCGCACACAACACCCCTGTCAAGAAACATAACAGAAACCCCCAGATGGGGCCCTGGGGCCCTCCCTCCGTTCTCTGCCCTCTCTCCTTCCGCAAAGGCGGGGGCGGGGGGCGGTGGGGGGGGCTATTCTGATGCCTCAGGCTTGTGGATTGATTTCGTGCGGCATTTTAATGAGGGCATTTTGAAATTCTCACCCGGTTTTTTTGTTTTGTTTTGTTTTTGGCCCCCAAAGAAAACGGGAACCTCTCAGTTTTAAAATCCTTTATAAGGAATAGGAGCAACATATCTTGAGCCCAGTTCAGAGGTAGGGCAGGGGCAAGGGGGGCAACAGGGGAAGGGTCTGAGATGGGTGTGAGACGGCAGGGGTGCGGCAGAAGTCAGAGATGGGGTAACAAAAAGGAGGGGTGAGACTCAGGACCAGGGTGGGATGAGACGGGGATGGGGGGTCCAGGAGGGGCTGAGGCTCAGAGACGGAAGAGATTTCAGAACTGGGGTGAGGCTCAGGAATGGGGATCCGGGACAGAGAAAGGGTCAAGGACACACTGAAGGTCAGATTCAGGGCAGGTTCAGAAACAGGGTGGAGACATGAACAGGAAGGGCAGAGGGAGGACAAATTCTTCCCAGCCAGGATTGGGGGTGATTCCCTCTCCACCCTCTCAGCCCCCGGCAGCCCTGGGAATGGGACAGCCCTGTCTCCTTGCCCCTCGCAACTGTAGCCCCCCTCCTTCCCAGCCTGGACTAGACAAAGCTGATTGGTGGCTCCAGCGCCTCCAGCAGGTGGCCTCAGGTATTACTCTTACTGCCCTGCACTCCGGCTCTGAGTCTGCTCAGATCTGGCCACCACAGTCGGCCTCGTTTTTCCTGCTGAACCTTAAACTCTGCTCTGAACCTCCACCTGGCTTATCTGGGGCCTGAACGCCCTGCACAATGCATGCCAGTTCCCATCCTCCAAAGCCATAACTGCTCTGGGAGGTACTGGCTGCTGGCGTGCAGAGCTCCTGTGAACCCATGGTCCTGGGGCTACTGTCTGCCTCCTGTTGAAGGACATCCCTTGGGTGTGGCCAGCTGTCCTTCTCAACCTCCACCTTCAGGCCAGTGCAACGTGCCACTCAGTTAGGGACCACACAGATCATGGTGGCTGCTTCCTTCATGCAGGAAACCCCTTGCTTCCTTCTGACTGTTTCCTTTCCACCCACATCCACATCCTGACTCCGTCTTTTGGGAATGGCTCCACAGGAGGGCCATTCTCTTCACCTTCAAGGCTTTGACCTTTAGCCCTAGATTCTTCCCACCTTTGGCCACAAGGAGGTCCTATCCTCAAGACCCACACTTGGGACTTGGACTGGCTTCTCCCTGTGTCAGGGCAAGACAGGATACACCCCTTCCTCTTGACAAGACCTTCCTCGAGCACCCTGTCTCCACTCACATTCTCACTGCGGCACTGCAGTCACTTTGTTTGATGTCAGCTCCCCGTGAGACGGCAAGCTCCCTGAGGGTGGGGGTGCTGCTGTCTCGGGTATACTCGGCACTCCTCAGTGCCTGGTGCAAAGAGGCTACTTTACAAATATCAGTGGAATGGTTGGATGATGATTGGCTAAAAAGCATGGGTTTGAAGGTAGACATGTCTAGAGTTGAATCTTGACATTTAACTGCTCTTGGCCTCACTTTTCTCATCTGTAAAATGGGATAAATACCACCTTATTCCATAAGGCTCTATGAGGATTGAATGTAATAATGCATTATCAATGTTGGGCACCATGCCTGGCATGTGGCAAGCATTCAATAAACGGTACTGGTTATTATTTCTTTGTTTCCTATGGCAACAGCCACTGGCGTTTCTATTCCTAGAATCACTTGATTCCAGCATCCTCCACAAAGCCTCTGAGGTCCTATGTTGCCTTAGACAGGCATTTGCTCACAGCCTTGGACTAAAGGCTTATGCCCTCCTTGGGCTCACTGGAGCTTCGAAGTCTACATAAAATATTAGCAGACCCTGACCCCTCCCTCTGGTCCCCAAGGGCTCTGATTTCTGGGGCAGGGCTGGAGAAGGCCCTCCCTTCACGGAGCCCTCCCTCCCCATCTTTTGGGCATTGACCTTGCCTCCCCATCTCCGATGGGCAGTCCAGGGCCAGCCGGGGAGCAGCATGGCAAGGGGAACCAGGGTCTGCTGGCCAGGCGGGAGAGGCTGCAGTTCTGCTGATGAAGGGCTTTTATCGACCTCCCTCTGCAGACATGGGCCACATCATTCACAGGCCCCAGGACGGGAGCCCATTCATCTGGGGCACGGAACGCGAGGGAGCTGGGATTTCTCATTCTAGGGCAACACGGAGTTCACATCAGGAAATATTAGTCTGATGAGTTCCCTGCGAGTAGAAGGACTGTCAGGCATTAATCTCAGGCTGAGGGAGAGGCCGGCGCGGGGCCTCTGGTCCCATCCCCCAGAGCCTCATCCTTTCTGGGAACTTCAAAACCTCACAGGGCCCAAAGACAAGGGCGGAAATGACCCTTCAAGTGCCTCAGGCGGCTCTCTATCACTCTCCAAGCCTTTTCTGCCTGGGGCCAGAGCCCTTTGTGAGATGGGCAGGCGGCTTCAATCCCGGGGTCTCAGTTTTCTTGCCTGTAAAATGGGATGGGAAGGATCTCTCTCACCAAATGACTTGGGAGCCAAAAGATCTTGACTGTCAGCTGCCTGACTCGGTGTCCTGCATACAATAGGAGCCCATAAATGGTGCTCCCAGCTTCTGCCTCTTCCCTTTCCTCCTCCTCTACTGGACTGAACACCCCTGGATGGCAAGATCTGGCTTATTTTGCATCTCCATGAGGTCTCTATGATGATGGATACATGAATACATGGATGGATGGATGGATGGATGGATGGATGGATGGAAGGAAGGAAGGAGGGAGGGAAGGAAGGAGGGAAGGAAGGAAGGAAGGAAGGAAGGAAGGAAGGAAGGAAGGAATCCAGCCTCTTGGTTGAACACTGGTAGTAAGCAGTGTTCCTTTGGCAAAAAAAAGGGCCGGCGCACAATCCCTAACCCTCTGCAAACCGTCCTCCCTCCCCCTTCCTGTTCTGGCCCGCCTCTGCACGCCTGTAATGAAACGATGTGCTGCATCAGATGGCAGGGGACATTGTCAAATCAGATCACATCATTCCTCTGCTCTAGACCATATGTGTGGCTCCCCGGTGCCTTTAGGTTCAAGCCCCAAATCCTTGTCTTGAGCTGCAGGGTTAGGGGGCCGCCTGCCTGTGGTCTCCCGCCCCACCATTCACGGCCTCACCCCCTCTTCCAGGGGGCTGGGCTTCTCTCCAGTCTTGAGCGCACCATCTCCTCCCCAGCCCCACCCTCCAGCGTGCCGGCCCTTGTTCACAGCTCTGCCACGGAGTCCCTGAACAATCAGTCCCCTGTCCGTTTGGAACATACCATCAGGACCACCTTAGGAACTGCTCCTCCACTTCCTGAGCCTGGCTCAGGCTCCTGAAGGCTCCATATGAATAGGAGGCTGTGAGAGGTGGCCATGGTGGCTTCTTCCGGTTCTCCCACCTGGGTGTCCGGTGTAAGGGAGACATCCAGCCCCCAAGACTTCATGGGCTCAGACTGGAGTCCTATGCAGGCCAGGCAGGTAGCGGTGGACAGACAGCCTGAGCTATACCAGCTACTGGGTCCTGGAGCTGGTGTGTGATCCGGGGTCTGGCCGTGAGCGTGCCTTGGGAGTTCTAGATAGCATCCGAGCCCGCCTAGGGGGCCAGGTGCCCTCTAAGCCCCTCCCCTGGTGACCACAGCCCTCTCCAAACTCAGCCCCTGCTTGCTCTAGCTGTATGCGGGCAGAGCACATACCAGTTTATCTCAAATTTCTGAAGACCACTACCCTCTGCCTGCCCCCACCTCCTCGGGGTCACTCTTGCCTAACCACATGGGTAGACCCCTCGGGGGCCCTGAGGGCTTCCCCTGCTGCCCTTGTCTCCTTAGTGTGTAGCTATCAGAGGTCACTGCTTCTGGTACTGAGTGCCGCCCCCAGAGGCTGGGTGATTGCAGAGGCAAAAGCGGCCAGCGCAGAGTGTCCCGAGCCAGCCGTGTTTTACAGCTCTGCACCCAACAGCTAATGGCCTCTGTGACACGGCCGCTCCCAACAGCGGCCTCGGAGCAGCTATAAATCAGGCAGCCCCGACCCCCACTCGGATCATCTGTCGTGGGAGAGGGGCATTACCAGGAGGTTTGGGGCCCTCCTGGCCAAGGGCTGCTTAGTGGCCCAGCAGTGCCTGCCCAAACCAGGCTTAGCAAGGATGCAAACGCCTCAGCAGGTCAGGCGAAGGCGATGTGTGTGCGTGCACACACGTGCGAGAGTGCGGTAGGTATTCATTTACATCCCTATACCTGAGCGTCTCTGTCTTTGCCTGTGTACATCAATGTTTGAATGTATACAGATTAGTGGATATATGTTTAAAGATAAATGTGTATTACTGTGTGAGTGTTTCTGTCTTCGTATATACAAGTGTGCATAGGAATTACATAATTATGTCTGTTCACGGATGTTTCTATACAATTCTGTTTCCCTACATGTACCTTGTGACAATCTGTGTGTGTGCCTGTGTGTGAGTGTATTTGTTGTGCAAGCACCATCTAGGTATGTGTCTCTAGCCTTTCACTCGGTACTTATTGGACACCTACTCTGTGTTACACTTTGTGTTTAGTGCTAAGGATACAGTGTCAAAGAGACAAGGTCTCTGCTTTGGGGCATGTTACATTCCAGCAGGGGAGACAGACAACACACAAGCAGGAAGAAGAAAATGAAGTTGGGTCAAGGATAAAATCTGACGGGGGGAGGCGGGGGGTAGGTTATTTAAGTTAGAGTGGACAGAGAGGGCTTCTTGATGGAGGAGGCATTGAACAGAAGTGTGAATGATGAGAAAAAGCCCTGTGAAAATGGGGGTAAGAATGTTCAGATGGTGGGAAAGGCACTGAGGTTGGGGACCACGAATGGGCAAGTAGCGGTAGGTGAGAAGGGAAAGTGGGGAGCGCCAGACCATGGAAAGCCTCAGAGACCTTGGTAAGAAATTTAGATCTGGGGCGCTTGAGTGGCTCAGTTGGTTAAGCATCTGACTCTTGATTTTGGCTCAGGTCATGATCTCCCAAGTTTGTGAGATTGAGCCCCACATAAGGCTCTGTGCTAACAAACATGGAGCCTGCTTGGGATTCTCTTTCCCTCTCTTTTTCTGCCCCTCCCCGTGCGTGCTCTCATACACTCACTCTCTCCCTCGAAATAAACAAAGAAACATTTTTTTTAAAAGAAATTTAGATCTATTTCAGGAGTCAAGGAGAGCTTTTAGGCAAGGGAATAGCAAGTTCCGATTTAAAACACCTCCTTCAGCAGCTCTTCGAAAGTGGAGTATAGTGCTCGATGCAGCAGCACATGTACTAAAATTGAAAATGGAGTATGGGGGGGCGACTGGGTGGCTTAGTCGGTTAAGCGTCCGACTTTCGCTTAGGTCATGATCTCGCGGTTCGTGGGTTCAAGCCCCGCGTCGGGCTCTGTATTGACTGCCAGCTCAGAGCCTGAAGCCTGTTTCAGTCTGTGACTCCCTCTCTCTCTGACCCTCCCCTGCTCACGCTGTCTCTCTCTCTCTCCTAGAAATAAATAAAACATTAAAAAAATAAAAAAAAAATAAAAAAAGAAAATGGAGTATGGGGAGAAGGAAGACACTAGGAACAGTAAGGAGGTGTGCAGGGGGCACGACAGTGGTGACAATCAGCATGGCAGTGGTGGAGGGCAGGGCCAGCGGCTGGATACAGGACTTGTCTTTTCCATGACTCTTATTTTGAAAAAGTTCAACCACCCTACAAAGAGGTTGAATGAAAGGTACTGTGTTAACATGTGCCAGCTTCATCAACTGTTGAAATCTTGTGCCATTTGTTTCTTTCTTCTCTCCCCCCATTTGAAAGTTAGTAGCAGACGTCACAACACTGTGTCCTGTGAGACCTCAGAATATCTTCTAAGAGCAAGGACATTCTCTTACACAGCCACACTATGATGATCATGCCCGACTTTAATCTAATATAAAGTCTATATTTCAATTTTCCCAATTATCCCAATTCTGCTGTGCCAGAAAGCAAGCATGTCTTGCAAGACTGATGAAGACATGTCAAAAGACAGCTTGACAGAGCCAGCCAACTTTTAAAAATTTGAGTGTAAAAAAAGAAAGATGACAAAAAATGGATTCTAGTGCACTGAATTAAAGCATAATCGATGAATCCACATCAACACTCAAAAGACAGGACAGGAAGAAAAGTTCTTTACGGAACTAAATATAGGCTAAAAATACAAGAAATGATAACATTAGAAAAATCACCACTTTGCAACCACCAAAGTAATAACCGATTCAAATAAGGCTCACTAATGGATATTAAGATCGCTGGATGAAACACTGGGTACGTCGAGAACGCTCACACAATTTCAAAGTATCACTCGAAAGGTTGCTTTTCCATTTCGAATAGAAGTTTCCTTTCCAAAGGCAAAATATGGCAGACACCACCTTAACCAAACCTAGCCTTGCATATAGCAATACGGAGAGGCTGTTTTGAACACAGACCTGAGAGGGCTGTCCTTGGATTGCATGTGGGATTGGAGAGAGCAAGAAGACTCGGGACTAACTTCCAGCATTTGCTATGAAAGGGCCTGATCAACTGGCTAAATGGCAGTGAGATGGAAAAGACTGGAGCGAGAGCCCATTGAAGGAGAGAGCATCAGGCCGTGCAGGCTCTGTCCCACTGAAGATGCCCCTACCGGTGCAGCTGCTGAATAAACATCTTAGACCATGAACCTGTAGTGAGCTCTTCACCACAGTTAGGACTAGAGATAAAAATTCAAGAATCATCAGCATACAGGGAGCCATGGACGAGATGACATCATCTAGGGAGGAAGTCAACTTCTGTCATTCTTATTTATTTATTTAGAGAGAAAGAAAGAGAGAGAGAGGAGGAGGTGCATGGAGAGAGGGGGACAGAGGATCTGAAGCAGATCCTGTGCTAATAGCAGACAGCCTGATGCAGGGCTCAAACTCACAAACTGTGAGATCATGATCTGAGCCGAAGTCAGGCACTTAATCAACTGAGCCACCCAGGTGCCCCAGGCATCTGTGGTTTTAAAATCTTTTTCTTTCTTTCTTTTTTTCAAGATTTTACTTTTAGGTAATCTTTACACCCAACATGGGGCTCGAACTCACAACCCCAAAACCAAGAGTCTTATACTCCACTGACTGAGCCAGTCAGATGCCCCTAAAATCTTTCTCATGATAAAAATAGCTTTAAGTCTGGGGCACCTGGGTGGCTCGGTCAGTTAAGCATCTGACTTTTGATTTCAGCTCTGGTCATGATCTCACAGGTTTGTGAAATAAAGTTCCATGTCAGGCTCTGTGCTGACAGTGGGAAGCCTGCTTGGGATTCTCTCTCCCTCCCTTTCTCTCTGCCCCTCCCCCTTCTCTCTCTATCTCTCAAAATAAATAAACTTTAAAAAATACCTTTAAGTGGGGGCGCCTGGGTGGCTTAGTCGGTTAAGTGTCCGGCTTTCACTTAGGTCATGATCTCACAGTTCGTGGGTTCGAGCCCCACACTGGGCTCTGTGCTGACTGCCAGCTCAGAGCCTGGAGCCTATTTCAGAGTCTGTGTCTCCCTCTCTCTCTGACCCTCCCCTGCTCACGCTATCTCTCATAGAAATAAATAAAAATATTTTTAAAAAATACCTTTAAGTTTTCTTTTTTTAAAAATTTTTTTTAATGTTTTATTTATTTTTAGGAGAGAGAGCATGAGCAGGGGGGGAGGGTCAGAGAGAGAGGGAGTCACAGGCTGAAACAGGCTCCAGGCTCTGAGCTGGCAGTCAGCACAGAGCCCGACGCGGGGCTCGAACCCACGAACCGTGAGATCATGACCCAAGCGAAAGTCGGACGCTTAACCGACTAAGTCACCCAGGTGCCCCAAAAATACCTTTAAGTTTTCTATTATGTGATTTATACATACTTACAAGATTTTTTTAAAAAAATAGTAGCGTATAAAGAACAAATAGTTCCCCTAACCTTTTACATTTTGATGATTATGCCTCTAGTAACTGTTACTCTGCTTTCACATGTTTGCATATAAATGTATCATATCATTCATGGGTTCCCCCACCACCAACAGACACCAAACACTTCCTAAACTTTTATTTTAATCTTATGCCTTTTTCCATCTCCCTGGTCCTTCCCTAATACTCCACCAACTGATGTTAAAGTGTGGTATGCATCCTTTTATACCCTTTTATATGCCCATACGGGTCATACACATATAGGGCTTGCAAATCACTGTTTGACAACAGGGATCATATTATACAAATATCTTTAATTTCTCCATTAATAATATGGGAGACCCCTTACTAAGTGAATCTGTTCTTCTTAACGACTGTATCTTGTTTTATGGCATAAATATGTCAGGAGTTAAACACTCCCCTGTTCATAGACACTATCTAGTTTTATGTGACAAATTCTTTTTTGGGCGGGTTGAAATTCTTATGAGTTGAGATAGTTGGGTTAAAAAGGAATGTATACTTAAATTTGTCAACAGATTTTTTCCATATGGCTTTCCAAAAAGGCAGCATCAATTCTCTTTCTCACCAGTTAAATATGAAACTATGCTTTCCCTCTCACCCCCAACAATAGTAGATGTTAACACTCTTTTGAATTTTTGCCAATCTGATGGGCAAGGAGTTACTTTAATTTGCATTTCCCTGAGTACTAGGAGGGTGAGCCATATGTTTATTGGCCATTTGGGTTTACTCTTCTCTGAGCCTATTCATACCCTGGGAACATTTTTCCATTGGATGCTTCATCTTTTTCTTAACAATTTGTAAGAGCTAGAAATTAACTCTTTGTCTATCTTGCCATAATGCATGGCAAATATTTTCTCCCAACTTAGTGTTTGTCTTTTTCTTTTATGGGAATCTTTAGCCATCTAAAATAAAAATTAGGGGCGCTGGGGTGGCTCAGTCGGTTGAGCATTGGACTCTTGATTTCAACTCAGGTCATGATCCCAGGGTCTTGGTATCACGCCCCATAGCAGGCTCTGCACTGTGCATGGAGCCTGCTTAAGATTCTCTCTCTCCCTCTGCCTATCTCCCCCATTCACACATACTCTCTCGCTCTAAAAAAAAAAAAAGTAAAAAAAAGATTACTGGGGCCCCTGCACGGTTTAGTTGGTTAAGCATCCAAGTCGGTTTTGGCTCAGGTCATGATCCCATGGTTTTTGAGTTTGAGCTCCATGTCAGGCTCTATGCTGATAGTTGGAGGCCTGCTTGTGCAAGGCCTGCTTGAGTTCTCTCCCTTTCCTTCTCTCTCTCCCTCTCTCTATTGCTCTCTCAAGATAAACTTTAAAAAGGTTATTTTAAAAAGTTGTAATGTTATGTACTCAGAGAGTACCACCTCCAATAATGACAGTATATCTTTTAAAAGGTGATCTCTCTGATAGATAACAACTTTGAACACTGGACAAAATATTTAAAAGCCTATGTAAAGGTATCGAAAGTGATCACATCCAGGCAGAAATCAGAGGGACCGACACTTGGGAGAGAACAACATTACCGGAATTTCTCATGTTTACACCTTTGTGCCTAAGGCCAGGCCCCAGGCAGTGCCATGTGAGTTGATAGAAATCTGAATTCTTACTTGTTGAGAAATCAGAGCACTTAACGTGGGGCTTTATCAGCAGTTGGAAAGTAGAAACCCATTGAGGGAGTGTTCCAAATTCTGCTTATAAACTTCACCTAAACATTGGGGTGTTTTCTGAACTATGACTTCTGTGGAGAAACTCTTAGAAGCCTCACTGGGGCTTCTCAAGAGAGATTTCAGCTGCTGCCTACCATAGAGGGGTATGGGTTTGGAGTCTGAGCTCCACCAAGTCAAGTGCCTGATAAAATAAAAAATCAACAGTCTTCCAGAGGAACATAATAGAATCCAGAGTCTCTACAAATTATCCTTGATAATAACCAGGGCACAATCCAAAATAACTAGCCATATGAAGAAACAGGAAAATGTGACCCATATTCAAGAGGAAAGGCAATCATGGAGATCAATCTCTAGATGACTCAGATCTTGGAATTGAGAAGCAAGGCCTTTAAAACAGCTACTGTACCTACATTCAAGGACATGAAGAAAATATGCTCTTCATGAGTGATCAAATAGAAAACCTCAGCACAGAAACAGACGATAAAAATAAGCAAATGGGAATTAGAGAACCAAGACATACAGTATCAAATGAAAAATTAACTGGATGAGATCAAATTTTATGTTAAAGATGAGCACCTGAGTGGCTCAGTCAGTTAAGTGTCCAACTTCAATTCAGGTCATGATCTCGCAATTTGTGGGCTCAAGCCCCGTGTCGGGCTCTGTGCTAACAGCTCAGACCCTGGAGCCTGCTTCAGATTCTAGGTCTCCCTCTCTCTCTGCTCCTCTCCGCTTGAGCTCTGTCTCTTTTTCTCTCAAAAATAATATAAACATTAAAAAAAATTTTTTTATTTATGTTAAAAATGAATTTTTTTAATAGACTCTAGGTTTCCTGTCATGGGTAAAAATGTTCCTTCTAATTCCAGGATTATACATATATTCGCTTAAAATTTCTCCTGTTTTTATATTTTATTTTTACATTTAAGCCTATTAATTTATTGGGATTCAATTTTTTATACGTTGTCAGGTGAGTATCCAAATTCACTTTCTTCCAAATAGATATTTTTTCCAGCAGTATTTATTACTTAACCTTTTTTATTGTTGTTCTTACAGAGGTAAAATATTTAGTATGTACTGAATTCTCATATATACTGGGATGTATTTCTGGATTTTTTTTTATTGTTTCAAAATTTTCGGTCAATCCAATAATCCTATGCCAATACCACATTATTGGACTCTTGTGGCTTTCTAGTATATATTTTAATATCTGCAAGTTAAGACTCCTCCTTCAAATATTTTTTGGCCATCATCAGACATTAATTCTCCCACCTAGACTTTATAATCATCCAATTAAAAATGGTACTATAATAGGGAGTACATTAAATTTATACCTCAGTGTTGGTAAAATGGACATTTTTATATTTCTATCTAAAAATATTTTCCATCTTCTTATACTATGTTTTAAATTTTTAATAAATTTTCACAATTCAGTGGTTAGAAAGATTGACGAGACCTTATTTTATATATTTCTGTACTGTTTGAGTAATAATGAGCACACATTTTTGAAATAACTCAAAATAACTCTTTCAATAAAATGTATGGCTGAAACTGATAGTTTCATGATATTTCATTAGATTATCAAGTTTGTATGTGTAAAACATTTTATTTAAAAACATGAAAAAAGGCCAGTACATATATAGTGAAAAAAATTTTTAGACCATGCGTAGAACTGTAAAGAAAGAAATAAATGGCATCTACAGTTCCACTAACTAATAATAACCACTTCAACTGCTAATTTTTTGGTTTCGGACGATTTTACTACTTCCTATGCATATATGTACAAACACATACATATACATATTTGAACACACATATACATACACAATTTATACATATTTATTTATGTATATCTATATGCATCTAAGATGTGTGTATATACCCATGATATGTATATATATGTACCTATGATATGTGTAAGTATTTAACACATACACATAAGAACATACCCACCCACACATATAAGCACCCACCCCCAAATGGGCTTCTACTGTTAACATTTCTAATAATGGCTTTTTTACATGATATATCATCAACATCTTTCCATTTCCAAGCATACACATTATCATCATGGTTAGAAAATGCTCAAATTCCTTTATATGGACGCATAATATAAATCCATTTTCGTTTTTGAAAATACGTTCATTACCGGACATGTAGATGTAGTTATTTTCAATCTTCTACCACTGGAAATAACACTATGAACTTCTGCTTTCTTGTCCTTCAGCATCTGTAATTCTTAGACGTAATTTCAGGAGTTCCCTACTTGTTCTTGAGAAACACTACCAACAGTAGAGTGGGGTTGGAGAAGTGGCCAGTCAGGGCTGGAGGTCTGATCACCTGCCAATCCTAGAAAATTTTCCTTAGGATAGCTAAAGCTTGATGGGCAAGAGATAGTGGAAGGCCAGAGTGTGGTTCAGAAATGTTCGATCCCCACATCCGGGCTCTGTGCTGACAGCTCGGAGCCTGCTTCCGGTTGTGTCTCCCTCTCTCTCTGCCCCTCCCTCGCTCACACTCTGTCTCTCTCTCAAAAATACATAAATATTTTTTAAAAAAAGAAAGAAAGAAATGTGCTTTCTACACTTTTTTCAAAGATAGAAAGAGAAAGAAAGCAAGGAAGGAAGGAAGGAAGGAAGGAAGGAAGGAAGGAAGGAAGGAAGGAAGGAAGAAAAAGCACCTTTTCTTGAGTACTTAACTATATTCCAGGAAGTTATATTCACTACTTCCCTTAATTCTTATAACAGCACCTTGAGTTTGATACTATTACTAGACCCATTTCACAGTGGAACATGCGACTCTAGATCTCAGGGTTGTGAGTTCGAGCCCCACATTGGGTGTAGAGATTCCTTAAATATACATATATTTTTTAATGTTTATTTATTTTTGAGAAAGAGAGACAGAATGTGAGCAGGGAAGGTACAGAGAGAGAGGGAGACACAGAATCGGAAGCAGGCTCCAGGCTCTTAGCTGTCACCACAGAGCCCAACGTGGGCTCTGAATGCAAGATCATGACCTGAGCTGAAGTCAGATGCTTAACCAAAAGAGCCACCCAGGCGCCCTGAGATTACTTAAAAAAATAAAAAAGGAACAGAACACTTCCTTAGGACAGCTCAGTGACAGGAGCAGCAGAGAACAGGGAAGGCATAAAGACATGTGAATGCGCAGACAGGTAGACACAGTGCATATGTGCAGTAGTGCGGGCACATCCACGTGTGAGTATACGTGAATGTCAAGGTGAGGGTGCATGTCTGCATATGAGTGTATGTGCGTCCGTGCTTTTTACAGAACGAACAGAAGGCAGCCAGTTTACCACTGTAGAGGACACACATAATTCATCTCAGGGGAGATGGCTCTTTGTTACAAAAAGTACACTGTTGGTCTCTTGGGTGTTGTAAGTGGCCTGGCAAGGCCTGGAACAAAGAGCTGGATTTCTCAGCAGAATTTCTGAGGACAGCCTGGGAGGCAGGGGCTGAGGGGGACAGAGACAAAAGGAGGTGGGAAGAAAGGCCAAGGAAGCAGCGAGGGGACCCAACAGGGAATGAGGCAGGGATTCCATGCAAGGTCACGGCCAGTGCAAAATTATACTTCTAGGAGTGGTGGTATCTGACACTGAGCTTTCATTTGCTTCCTACTGTGTTCTAGAACTGTCCCCACTGCCCCAAGTCTTCGGTAGAAGTCTAGTCACACAGTAACCTTTGGTGGTGGTGGATGGGGAGAGTCAATAGGACAGTGGAGGGTGTGAACAGCCAAAGTTGGAGGTCAGAGCCACAGGCAGGGGCCAGGAGAAAGGGCAAGGGTAGCTACAGAGCCTATCGACCTGGGAGTCTGTCTGGACACCCAGATACTGGAGGGGACCTTCCACAATAAGCAGAATGCGAGTTTAAACTAGCCGCGTAATATAAAGTATAGGGTAATCTTTGGGCGTCTGGGCTACAGCATGCCTGCAAGGTCACTGTGACCGTGTGAAGATGTTTATATCTGTGCCATCTGGAACCACGAGCTGGATGTATCTGACGTGAGACTTCATGTCAATCTTACACCATCAATTACTTCTGGCTTGTTCGCTCAATCCCTCCAGTGCAACTGGATCGTGTTAGCTCTTGAAGGGATCTCTTCTGAATTAACAGCTTTAGTTACTACTTATCCCTGGATATTCGATCTGAGTTCAGAGATGTGTTTACAAGGGTCTACCTAACAGGTCTTCGATGTCCCCAAAGCACCTCGATTTAATGTGTGTCCAAATGAACTCATTACTTTCTCCTGATGACCTAGTTCTTGGCCAGGATTCTCAGTAGCGGCTCCACTGTCCACTCAAAACATACAAGTGAGAAACTAGGTGCCATCGCTGGGGCTGGGTCTCCGTCTTGCCTGGCATCCCTTTATCCAATCCACTGCAAGTCCCATCTGTGTGTCCTCCTACCAAGTGTGTATCCACTCAAGTTTGTTTCAGGTTTCCACTCTGCAGCCAGAGTGAAACTGCAATTTAAAAAATTACATCCGAGTATTCTACTTTGTGGTTAAAAACAATAGATCTCCACCCCCGATTTACCCCAATCTCCTCGCCCTCACCCCAGAAGCAACTTCCAGATCCTTTAGTTACTACCTGTAGTATCTCTGACATCTTCCCAGAACACGTTTCCATTTTTGCCTCTTGATTTATAGACCTTAGACATTATGAATTGAATTCCTGCTGTGATAGGTGAGGGTTTAGCTCACAGGAAACACTATTTAAATACTGTTCATTGCAGGGGCATCTGGCTGGCTCAGTCAGTGAAGCGTCCTACTTAAGCTCAGGTCATGATCTCACCCTTCGTGGATTCGAGCCCCACATCAGGCTCTGTGCTGACAGCTCAGAGCCTGGAGCTTGCTTCGACTTGTGTCTCCTTCTCTCTCTGCCCCTCTCCTGCTTATGCTCTCTCAAAAATAAATAAACATTAAAAATTTGTTTAAGAATATTGTTCATTGCAGAGCCAAGTAGTGTGTTATATTTTCCTTTGTGAATACCACGTTCCCCTGGAATTTCCACCTGCCACTTCTTGTGCTATTTGCCATTATCATATTTGTATTGTCCCTGGCCTCCTCATTGTGTTTTGTATTCTATTACATTGTCCCTTCCCTGGGTGACTCCATCTCCGGCGTGGACTGTTCCTCCTTCAATCTGCTGCATTGCCTCTTGTCTGAAATTTCTCTCCTGCTTTTCTGGGCTGGCCCATTGCTTCACAGACATTATGCCTTCCTCTTCCTTAGTTTCTCCTGTTATTTTGCTGGTGCACATTCTCTAGCAGTTTCCTTTAAGAAGGATGCACTGGAGGTAAACTTCCTGAGGTGATCTTTCTCCTTACGTTGATCAAGTGTGGCTGGGCTATACATACTCATCAAAAACCATTCCTATCAAAATTGGGGGGAATATTGAAAAGACTGCCTCTAATTTTATTCGGAGAAATCGGATGCCATTTTGGTACTCCGTCCTTTCCAGCAATGTGTATTTTTCTTCTTGAAGGTTTTAATGCGTTCTGTGCATGGTGGTCTGACATTTCGTGACAATGCGTCCGCATCTGGATTTTTATGCATTCAATTTGTCGAGAATTCAGTGGATCTATTCTGGACACTCGTGTCCTTCTGCTGTGGGAAAAGTTCTTGTATTAGTTCTTTGTTAATTCTTCCTCCCACACCACCCTTCCTTTAAATTAGTGTTTTCTGGAACTGTCATTAGTCAGTTACTGAAATCCTGAAGTAAGCCCTTTATTCTTATTTTCCCGCCTCTTTTACCTTGGTTTTACATTCTGGGAGATCTCCATGAATTTACCTTTTAATTCTATTGAATTTTCACTTGAGCAATTCATTGTTTAATTTCTCAGAGTCCCTTCTTCTTATTTGATTGTTCTTTGCAATCTGTGTGTAGACGTAGGGTTGGGAGGGACAGAAGTCAATGGCTCTCCTGTCAGCTTTCAGTTAATCCCCTTGTTTAGGTCCCACGTGATCCTTCCACCTTCCTCAGCATGTAGTGGGATCTCTGAGACCGAGGCTCTCCCAGCTTCCGTGGAATCGAATCCTTTTGTAAAGAGACCCCTTGGACCGCAAGGAAGCCGCGGGGTCCCTTGAGTGGCTCCATCAACACCTCTCTCCCATCCACTTTTTAGCTTCCAGAAATTCATTGAAAGGCTGGCCCATGATATCTCTTCTCCTGATTCTTTTCATCACTGTTGAGTGTACATCCTTTTTAATTCTTTCCATGCATTTTGGCAGGATGAGAGAAAAAGGAGATAAATGCATATGATCAATCAGTCCTCTTTAAGCAAACGTCCAGGCTGATCTGTGTGAAATGCCAAACAGGTCGCGTCACCCCTTTCCGTCCCCAACCCCCACCCCAACTTTTGTTCGAAACCCTGTAATGGCTTCCTAATGGTTGCTGACATGGCCTGAGATCTCTGCGTGGTTTCCCCCCACTCTGCTCTTCAGCCTCTGCTCCCTCCAGGCACACTGGTCTCTTCCTCCTTCCTTCACGCTTCTTATGGAAACACATGGAGGAAAACACACCTGTCCTGAGTACACAGCTGCAAGGACTTGAACAGAGCGAACACACCCACGTGACCAGTCCCCAGAGCACTAAACAGATGCTCCCAAACTCCAGAAGCCAACCTCGTGTCCCGTTCCAACCTCTCCTTCCCCAGGGAGAACTATTCTCCTGACTTGAACACTGTGGGTTAGTTTTGCGGGTTTTTGTACTTTCTATAGATGGAGATCCAGTGTCTACACTTTTGTTCTGTCCATTTGCGCATAAGCAGATCTAGGAGATCCATGTGGAATGTAGCAGGCATTTATTCACTTGCGGTTCTGTGTAGCACTCCTATGCGTGAGTATCCCACAACCCATCTGTTTTGATTAATTCATCTGTATTATTTACAAGAATTTAGGCAGGTCTGAGTTTTTGACTATTATGGGTGGTACAATGTGGAACATTTTAGTACATGTCTTTGGTAAACTCAAACCTATCCTAAAGGTAAACATTTGGTACACATTTAGGAGTGGGTGACTGGGGACATATATATGGGTATATATATATATATGTATATATATACACACATATCCAGCTTTAATAGACAATGACAAACAGTTTGTTGAAATACCAATACACCTTCCCACCTGTGGTGAACAAGGGCTCCCACTCTTCACACCCTCTTCAGTGTCTGCTATTTTGTCTTCTTAACATTAGCTATTCTGGTCGGTGGCAGTGGTTTCTGACTGAAATTTTAGTTTGCGTTTTTCTGATGACAAATGAAGTCTAGTACCTTGTCATCTGTTTGCTGGCCTTAGAAAATCTCCTTTTGTGAGGTGTCTTTTTTAGGGGAAAAAATGCACTATCTTTTCTTTCCCTATTGAAGCATAGCTGTTAAAAAAACACATATTCTGAATCCAAGTTCTTGGTTAAATATCTGAATTGTGATCATCTTCTCTCGGTCTGTTAGTTAGCTTTTCACTCTCTTACTAAGACTTTTTTTAGAAGCAGGATTTTTTTTTTTATTTACTATGTTCAATTTTGAATTTTTCCTTACTTAGCCTTTTTGTGCCCTATTAACACAGATTTGTCTACTCTCAGGTCACAAGACTGTTCTCCTATGTTTTCCTCTAAAAGCTTTACTGTTTTCCCTTTCACATTTAGCTCTGCAAATCGTCTGGAATTGATTTTTGTGTCTAATGGGAGGTAGGAGTCTGGAGACTTTTTTTTTCACATGGATATCCAATTGACCCAGCACCATTTATTGCAAAAACCACCTCTTTCCCACTGGACTATGGTGTCACCTCTGTCATAAATATGGTAATCCTCTATGTGTGGGTCTGTTTCCAGACTCCATCAGTCAACTTGTTTACCCTTGTGCTAATAGCGCAATACCTTAATGGCTACAGCTTTATTAACAATCTCGGCATCCAGTTTTGTTTCTTTTCTCCAAGGTTGCCTTGGCTATTCTCGGGCACTACACTGGCCATGCCCCATTCCGAGCCCCAGGGCCTTTGCGTGTGTCCCATCTTTCCCTTCTCTCATCTCTTGGTAAGACCACATCTCAGTTGTCTCTCCTCACAGAAGCTTTCTCTCAACTCCCTGACCAAGTTAAATGCCCTACGAAAGCCCTCGTAATACCACCCACCTCTCATCTGTAACACTGATCACGGTTCAACTTTTATATTAATTCCTGTGGTTATCTGATCAATGCTTATTCCTTCTCTAGTCTGTTGAGCTCCACAAGGAATGGGATCATGTCTGTTTTATTTATCGATGTAGTTCCTTAGTGCAACTAGTTGCAAAATCAAATCAAACTAGTTGCTTATTATTTTTGAGTAAATGAAGGGACAAGTGAGTCCCTTACTTACAATGGTTTGAGCATATGTGTCCATAGATGCCTGTAAACGAGCCTGAGAGAGTTGGGGAGCATTAACAAAGAGGCCAACCTAGGAGCTGCAGGTCAGGGGAGATGGACCCATCCTCTCCAGCTGTCCTTCCCCCTCCCTGTGCCCTCCCCTCCCCACCCTGCACTGTCCGGCGCTCCCAGCAGCCTTTCTCCTTTCTGAGTGGCTGGAGGAAGACGCTGGTCTCCAGCTGCCTCCGCTCGGCTGCCCTTGTGCAGTTGTCTGCCAGTTGTGCACGCCGATTACTATGAATGCCACCATCTGGTACGCCACGTGGACATCATAATCTTTTCTTAATTACATTAGCAGCGCAATCAGTTACTGCATTACAAGGCCGGCGATGAGCTTTTAAATCTTGGTGGAAATCATAAATAATTGCACTAAGTACCAGGCGCCAGATGTGTGTGCCAACTTTGGTTGCACTAGATAAATAGTAACCTTACAAGAGTGTTAGACAGCAGGCGGTCCGGCCGGCCACCAGGCCACACCACACCTGGGGCCCCACCGCAGGAAGGCCCCCACCGGCCATGTGCCTGAACAGAGGCTCAGAGACGCCATGAGTGTGTGGGTGCGGGGGAGAGAGTGGCATTTTCAGAGCCAGAGAGGGCGCGGGAGGAATGTGGAGAAAGACAAAGGGAAAATGAGGTGGGTGGATGGAAAGGGGGAGAGAGAGAATGGGAGAAGAGAAAGGGGGGCGAGGAGGAGGAAAGAGAGATGAATAGAGAGAGAACAGGTGCCAAGAAAGAGAAAGGGAGAAAGACACTGAGATAGAGACAAAAAGAGACACAGAGAGAGGCAGAGAGGAATGGCTAAGACCCACAGAGTGTGACAGAGACAGAGATAAACAGAGCATGAGTAAAAAGTCCTTGATGACTGGGGAGGCTGAGAGAACAGAGGGCAGGCCTTACTTCTACTGACCTTTCGCTCTGGGCCAGCAGCAGGGAGGACTCCCAGGCGCCAGCTTGGCTACATGGGGAAGCAGACATATGGTCAGAGGGTGGACAAGGCCATCACCAGGCTGAGGGGCTTCCAGCAGGAGGATGCTCAAGGTCCTGGGAGGAATCCCTCCTTCCTTCCTTCTCTCCCTCTTTCTGAAAACCTCCTGCATCTCTGAGGGAGGAAGTAGCCACAGAGGATCCAGAGAATGCAGTTCTGGTTTGTGCAGAGGGAGCTACTGAAGTTGCTTTAGGTAGACAGAAGGCCCAGGACTAGGAAAGTCTGTTTGAGGGGGTGACTTTTAAGTTGAGATGTGTATGATAAGTCACAGGCAGGTGAAGAGCAGGTGAAAGCAGGGTGTGTTCCAGGACAAGGGAAAGAGCACGTGCAAAGGCCCAGAGGCAGGAAGTAACTTAGCACGCTTAAGACTCTAAGAGACAGAGGAGGGGCCCCTGGGTGGCTCAGTCAGATAAGCGTCCAACTTGTTCATGACATCGAGCCCCATGATGGGCTCTGCACTGATGACACAAATCCTGCTTAGGATTCTCTCTCTCTCTCCCTCTCTCTCCCCTCTGCCCCTCTTCTCCTCCCAAAATAAATTAATAAACATTAAATAAAAAGAATCATAGAGGGAAAAAACAAAGAGAGAGCAGATATGGCTCAAGCAAAGAAAACAATAGAGAAAGTTAGGGAACTGTAGCTAAAATGGATGGTTGAAAATGTACTTGTTTCTATTCACTCCTGAAATCTTACCAAAATGAACTTTAATGGGATTTAAAGATGTATAAACCCTTGGGGCGCCTGGGTGGCTTAGTCGGTTAAGCGTCCGGCTTTCGCTTGGGTCATGATCTCGCGGTTTGTGGGTTCCAGCCTCGCATCGGGCTCTGTGCTGACTGCCAGCTCGGAGCCTGGAGCCTGTTTCAGAGTCTGTGACTCCCTCTCCCTCTGACCCTCCCCTGCTCACACTGTCTCTCTCTCTCTCCTAGAAATAAATAAAAACATTAAAAAAAAAAAAAAGATGTATAAACCCACATGATAAAGAGAACAGGAGAAGAGACGAAAGCAGACAGAGTTTTAAACTAAATTTTGGAATCCGGGAAAATGGATGATGGGGACTGACTTACAGAGCAGGGCAAGCTGAAATCTGAGCCTGCAGGAAAGGAAGCCAACTAGAAGCAAACCAACTGGCCCCAGAGACCTGGTAAAGGCTCAGGGATGGACACTAGGTACATCTCAAGAGGACTGGGAGGGCATAACACGAGAGGCCACGTCCATGCTTCAGGGGACCAACCACACCTGCCACCATAGCCAAACACATGAAGTTTACCCTTTGAGAGGTGGACCGGAGGCTTTGGACGTGCAGCACTAGCTAAGCACAGGGGCCCCAGTGCTGTTTAATTCTATATCATGTACATCAACTCTGATAGAAAATTTAAAATTCAATTAAAAGAAATCAGGAGGTGGCTTACAATGAGGCTGGCACCAGACCCAGCAAGGCCTCAGAGGCCATCTTAAAATAGCTGTAACTATTCCCAAGAGAAACATGGAGCCATAGAGGACTTTCAGTAGGGGAGTGACAATGTCTGATCTACTTTATGACCCAGCCAACAAGAGCTAAGAGGCAGGCTGCCTGTGCCCTGTCAGCTGCGCACATGGGACTAAATGTGCTTCTTACTAAGCAGCGTTCTCCTGCCCTCTCTGGAAGCAATGTATTCTGCAAAGGGTGTGGTCCGCTCCACTCCATCTGTTCTTTGTGCCATTTATTTCCCAGGCAGTGCTGGATGTGGACATGGAACGTGGAATCCCAGTTCTTTCACTTTTGAGCTATGTGACATTGGGCAAGTTGTGACTCTTTTTCTGTGACTCAGTTTCCTCAACTGTAAAATGAGGATAATAACAGAACAGAACTCATGTGGTTGCTGTGAAGGTATACATGGTTAGTGTAAATGCAAAACACAAATTCCTCTCTCTTGTGGGATCAGAATATGTGCATAAGAGAAACCGGTGGGAAAACTGGAAGGAAAGACCCTTCAAACGACCCATTCACTTGATGTACTCCTGCCCAGGCTTACCTCACCTGCTCTCAAAGAGACCATTAAAAATTTTTTTTCTTAACGTTTACTCTTTTTGAGAGACAGAGAAAGAGCACAAGCGGGAGAGGGGGCAGGGAGACGGAGACAGAATCAGCACAGAGCCTGACATGAAGCTTGAACCCACAAACAGTGAGATCATGACCTGAGGCCAAGTCAGATGCTCAACCCACTGAGTCACCCAGACGGCCCTCAATAAGACCATTTTTGCCTCTGCCTTTAAAACAAAAGGTGTATTTAGACTGAGGTGGGTTTGAACCCCATCTTTGCCCTCTTGGTACTGGTGAGAAGTGTCTCACTTCTGAGACCCACATGACCGGAATGCAATGTGCACACTCCTCTCCCACAGGGCTGCTGTGAGGAGTCAGCAAAACAGAGAAACCCATCACCCCACATTGCCTTCCATGAGGACACGGCTCTGTCGCGTCCCCCGTCTTCCTTTCCCCTCAGCTCGCCCATTCACATCTACCTGCCGAAGGGTGGGACTCGCTCAGAAGGTGAGTTTGGGGTCAAGAACTGGGTACAGCTCAGCCCCTCCCCCACTCTGTTCTCTGGAGCTGGCCGTCCATGGGTTGCCCCCATTCTGGACACGTCCTCCAGGCCTTGAACGTGCAGGCACAGGCTTGACCCTCAGAGACAAGGCAATGTGGGTGGGTAGGTCCGTTCATTCAGGGGAGAGTTACATTCAGGGGTGAACTAGGAGCAGAACTGGGGAGCAAACTAATATGCAAGGACTGAGGGTTTGGAGGTGCCCTACCATCAGGCTGTTTCCACTGTCAAGTTGCTGCTTTTATGCAGGCACAGGCCTTGGCAGAAGTGGGTCACGCTGCTGCCTCAGGGTAAGGGTGGGTACAGCTGTTAGAGAATACTCAGTGCCCAGTTCAGCATGAGCCTTGCAGGTGGCTCTCAGCAGACGTCAGCAGGCAGGGGAGGGGGGGGGCGGCTCAGTGGAAAGGCAGAGCAGAGCGAGTGCTCTGCTTATAGGGAAAAGAAGACACTTAATCCATATCCATATACCATATTCATTTCTTATTGCTGTTCTAAGAAGTTAAGACAAACTTAGTGGCTTAAGACAACACAAATCCATTGTCTTACACTTCTGGAGGTCACAAGTCCAAAAATGGGTTTCCGTGGGCCAAAACTGAGGTGTTGGGAGGGCTGGACTGTGTCTAAAGACTCCAGAAAGAGGATGTCTCCTTGCCTTTTCCAGCTTCTAGAAGCCCTCTGCATTTCTTGACTCATGACCACCTCCTCCATCTTCAAAGCCAGCAGCCTAGCATCTTGTGACGTCTCTCTCTCCTTCTGTTGTTACGGCAGCTTTTCTTCACCCCGAACTTCCTGCCTCCTTCTTATAGGGGCTCTTGGGATTACGCTTAGGCCTCTCTAAGATAATCTAGTCTGAGCCCCCATTTCAAGATCCTGCACTTAATACACCAGAATATTCCTTCTAACATGGAAGGTGACACAGTCACAGATTTTGAAGATGAAGACATGCACATCTCAGAAAGCCATTATTCAGCCTACCACATGAACCTTTCAGACACTAAGGAGAGGAACAATGACTTTTTGTTTTTACTACTGTTTTCATAAAACTTATACTGCGTGCAAGTTCCATGCACGCTACACAATATGCATGCACGAGCCCCTACTTTATGCTACTAACATGAGACACAGGTAGACCGCGTAGGTAGGCTGCCAAAATTCCATGCCCTTCTATGTCGTCTTATGGTACATTCAGGGCCAAGGGAAGCTGTGTGTCTATGTGGCTTCCTCAGAATCTTTTACAGGTCACGCTCCCCAAATCTGGTCTAAACTTGGCTCTGGTCTAATCATAGCTTTGGAGTTTAGAGATCTAAATCGAGACTTCACTCTCAAGAGAGCAGCGTATTTTATTAATGTACTGATAAAAAGGAAAAGAGAATCTTAGGTTCATAGAGAAATAACTCCATAAAATTTTTGCAAACCCAAAAAACTACAGAGGAGTTAAAGAAATCCTTTCCTTGGAGGGCACCTGGGTGGCTCATTGGTTAAGCATCTGACTTTGGCTCAGGTCATGATCTCATAGTTCAGGAGTTCAAGCCCTGTGTCAGGCTCTGTGCTGACAGCTCAGAGCCTGGAGCCTGCTTCGGATTCTGTGTCTTCTCCTCTCTCTGCCCCTCCCCCACTCATGCTGTCTCTCTCTCATAAATAAATAAACTTAAACAAAACAAAACAAAACCTTGTCCTTAGAGGATTCTGTCTCTGAGAATTAAGTTGTCCAGAAAGTTTAGGTGTACAGAGAAAAATACACTTCAGACTGTCAGAGCAGGAAGCAATAGAAAAAAAAGAAAATAATTAAAAGCCCCACCGAGTGGAGGAAGATTCTAGAATGATTGAGAACTTCATACCAGACTATATGGCTATGAAATGGCAAATCTGACCTTGAAGATAGAAGGGACTGATATGAAAGGGAAAGGCAGACAGAGCATTAGAGAAAGGGCCACATCTTAGCTGTTCCTCCGCCAGGAATAGTTATTGAAGAGTATGTCAGAGGGGGTTAAAAAAAAAAAAAGCAAGATCCCAGAGAGAAAACTAGAAAAATTCTCCCCAAGGGAACCACACACAGGGAACCAGTGGGAGATGGCCTCTTACACACACGCACGCGCACACACACAAACACACACATACACACACAAACACACACAGGGGATCCTATCACTGGAGCAACTGGGAACTCGCAGCTCACACTCCAGGGCATCTAAAGCGAGGAGTTACAGAAAACCTGGACTAATCTGAGAGGAAAGGGGAAGAAGATTCGCACGAAATACCAGAAGCATTACCGAGTGAGTTTCAAGGTGATGGCACTGTTGTAGCTGGAGATCAAGTTATTACTTGGCCCCTAAGAGAACAGCCTGATAAATCTCAGGAATCAGGACTCTGTAAAGCAGTGGTTCAGGGCCGCGACTGCACATTAGAATCAGCTGGGGAACCTTTTCCACACAGCGATGCTTGAGCACCGCCCCAGATCAAATAAATCAGTCAGCATCGTGGGCAAGGGTCCTCGAACTTGATTGGGTATAAGAATCCCCTGGAGGACTTGAGAAAACACTGACGTCGGGGCTCCACCCCCCACAGTTTCTGATCAGTAGCACCGGAGTGGTGCTTGAGAATTTTGACTTTTTAACCAATTCCCAGGTGATGCTGAGGTTGCTGCCCAGGGTCCCCTGGCTTTGAGAACCACTTTTTCTAAGGCAAGGCACTGCAGAGGTAAGACAGATGAAGGGGGGCTGGGCAGGACAGTGACAGATGTAGGCAGAGGCCTCGGTCAGATCTGCAGGGCAGGGTTATCCTCTTTGGGAAGTGAGGACTTCAGCAGGTGCTCTCGGCATGGCCAAGACTTTCTGATTTCGTTCTCTCTCACTCTGGGAGATATCGTAAGACAAAAACACAGCGCCTTCCTGAAAAGTGAAGGAAATACATGAGGACGTGAGACTGTGGGGAGACACCCCTCAAGTGCAGGAAAAAATAAAGTAAGAAGTCTCCAAGAGGCCCAGATCAAAGCAAGTCTCCACCTTCCAATGCCCATGGGAGGGAACCTGGTCCTCACCAGGACCCCAGGGAAACAGCTTCCAGGGGCTTCCACAGCAGCTCCAGCCCAGGCACCTGTTGAGAGCACTTCTGCAGCAAACGTATGAAGAGGAAGACGAGAGTTTCTTTAAAACATTGGTTCTCGGGGCACCTGGGTGGCTCAGTCAGTTAAGCGTCCGACTTCAGCTCAGGTTATGATCTCACAGCTAGTGGGTTTGAGCCCTGCATCGGGCTCTGTGCTGACAGCTCAGAGCCTGGAGCCTGTTTCAGATTCTGTGTCTCCCTCTCTCTCTCTGACCCTCCCCCTGCTCATGCTGTCTCTCTCTCTCTCAGAAATAAATAAAAAACTTAAAAAAAATTTTTTTTAAACATTGGTTCTCACACTTTGCTGCCCACTAGAATTACCTGAAGAACTTTTAACCTGCCCTGTGTAGGCCACAACCCATATCAATTAAATTGGAATTTCTGGGGGGGGGGACCCAGGGATTCAGATCTTATAAAACTCCCCAGGGGGCTCCAAAGGGCAGAGAAGTTTAAGGACCAGACCTTGCTATTCAAAGTGTGGCTGATGAACCAGCAGCTCGGGGTATTCCCTGAGAGCATTGTCAGAAATGCAGAATCTCAGGGGCGCCTGGGTGGCTCAGTCAGTTGAGCATCTGACTTCGGCTCAGGTCATGATCTCGCGGTTCGTGAGTTTGAGCCCCGAGTTGGGCTCTGTGCTGACAGCTCAGAGCCTGGAGCCTGCTTCAGATTCTGTGTCTCCCTCTCTGTCTCTCTCCAAAATAAACATTAAAAAAAAAAAATGCAGAATTTCAGGTCTTATCCTAGAAACGCTGAATCGGAATCTGGTTATTATCAAAGTCTCAGGGATCTGTAAGCACATAAATGTCTGAGAAGCGCCGCTCTAGAAGGCCCAAGCAGTTCTGAAGCAAGAGGCGCTGGCCGCGGGAACTGGGTGTAGCCCCTAACACACCTACTCCAAGACGCCTGGAGGCTTATGTCATTAGAGAGAGTTCAGCTCATCACTGGTATTCCAGAAACACGGGGCTCTCTCTGTGGAATAACGCTGGAGGGAGGAAGGTGCTCCCGGACAAAAGTTGCCTAGTTGTTACAGTGGCTGCATAGTAAAGTAGGAACAATCTGAACAACTGTGTACAATCTGAAATTCCTCACGTGTGTGTGTGTGTGTGCGCGTGCGTGCGCGCATGTGTTTGGGGAATTGGTAAGGATTACGTCGACGGTGACATTATGGGATATTCTTGAACATTTTCTTTATTAAAAAAATCTAATCAGTGGTAGTATTTTTTAAAAAGCAATATACAAAGCAAAAGCTATTAGAAATACCAAGATGAATTTGGCAAGATCACAATCTTAATAGGATACCTTAACATTATTGCATCGCTTTGTCAAATCAAGTAGGCACAAAGAAATAAAAATATGGTAGATATGAGTAATTGCATTAATAAGGTTATTTACTAGATATATTTCAAAATCTATAATCTACCTACACAGAATACATAGTCTTAACACATACCACTTGGCATTAAAAAAAAAATCAAACTGTTTTCTAGCCCACAAAGGGAATGGTAAGGAAATTTAAGCCACATGAGGGCAGAGAATAGGTCTGTCTTGTCACCAGTGAGTCTCAGTGCCAAGCACAGTGGCTGCTACAATGTAGGTGCTCAATAAACACTGATTACAGGAAGAGGCTATATGCAATAAAATGAAAAGGTCATAAGGAAAGTCTGAACAAATAAAAAGCTCAAAGCATTTGGAACATGAAAGAAATTCTCCCTCAAATAATCTTTAAAGTCAATATCATATCAACTGCAACTCAATAGGATTTTTCATGGAATTTTACAAGCTGAAATTAATATGGAAGAGCAAATGCACATGAACTGACCAAATACGTATTACACATAGCCTATTTTTTATTCTCTAAGCTTCACAGCTAGGCAAAATTATAGAAATTAAAGTGGTATGACATTGGTATAGAAGAAGACAATTAAATCAACAGATAATAGAGCTGAGTGGCATTCAGATAGATCATCCATTGATTTAGTTATCTAAATAAGATGCACTATCGGATGTGTGAGTAAATCATATACCACTCAACAAATGATATTGGGACAACTGCCTCACATGAAAAAAAGGAAAATTAGATCCTTACCTCACACTATCCTTAAGGAAAAAGTTCTGATGGGTTAAAGTCCTAAAAGCAGAACACAAAACAACGGTGTTAGAAGAAACACAGGAGCTTTTATTATCAACTGGGGGTATGGGAAGCTTCTTATATAAAGCATAAAAGCTAAAAGCCATAAATGCAAAGTTTAATAAAGTTGACTACCCTGTGAGCCATAATTCTTACAAGTGATTAAGACAATCTAGAATAGGAAATGGACAAGAATATGAACAGGCAATTCACAGAAAAATGAAATGCAAATGGTCAGTAATCTATTTTTTTTTTAATTTAATTTTACTTTAGAGTGTGCTCAGGAGCAAGGGAGGGGCAGAGGGAGAGGGAGGGAGAGAATCCCAAGCAGGCTCCACATTGAGCATGAGGCCAGCCACAAGGTTTGATCTTATGACCCTGGGATCAGGACCAGAGCCAGAATCACGAGTCATACGCGCAACCAAAAAAGCTATCCAAGTGCCCATGGTCAGTAACCATATTTTAAAAAGTGCTTCACTTTACTTGTAATCAGGGGACTAAATGCAAAGTAAAATAAAGAGATATTTTTACTCACTAGTTCAGCAATTTTTTGTCAAGTTCAAGTGTAACAAGTGTTGACAGGATGGGGGTAATAGATTTACACATTATGAGAAGAATATGAAATGTATATAAAAATGTACATAAAATGGCATTCCCACATGAAGGCATTTGTGCAGGATCAAAATGAAAAAAAATGCATAGTCTATAAAATGACAATTTGCCATTTTTGTTTCTATCTTACAGAAACACTGGCATGCATTCCTAAGGCACATTATACACAATTTTGACTGCAACATTCCCTATAACAGCAAAACATAGAAATAATCTTAGTGTCCAAGCAAAATATGGTTGAATAAACTATATTAAATCCATACTATGCAATAAATTGCAACAATGAAAATCAGTTTGACACATAGATATAGACAGGAAAGATGCTTATTAAAAGAAAGATACAGGATAGTATATAGGATATGATACTCTATATGTTAAAAAACAAGCCACAACAAAACTGTATTTTCTCTGAGTACAGATATACAAATGCCAAAAAATCTGGAGTGTCATTCGATATGGAAAACTGAGATGACATGGCACCCCTTTCTCCTCTCATCTAGAATATTCCTAGAACCCTTACATAAAATATTCCATATTTTCAAAACACAGACCTATTCAGTCTCTCAGTCTCTCAGTCTCTCTCTCTCTCTCAAACACACACACACACACACACACACACACACACAAATGAAAATGCCCAGATGTGAGAAATAAAGAGGGAATTTTTCAAAACCCAGAACTGTAGGTGTATAAACTAAAGTTCACTACCCCTGAGATGAGGAGACCAGATATTCAATGAAGAATTAATTAGGAGAAGTTTTAAAACAATGTAGAATTAGATTTGTAGATAAAATAAGGTGCAGAGTGTGGGAGGGAGTGGTCATCAGATTGCTTAACACTTTAGGATGAGGGTATGAACTTCCAACTTTGGTAATTTGGGCATGCATTATAAAAAGTTAAGCTTATACTCTGAAAGCAGAGAAACAGATACTCAGACTTTCAAACCACTGGAGGAAATAAAAGGAAGGGAGAGAATAAAGATATGAAATACAAGGCAGAAAATAGGGGTGGAGAGAGAATAAATAAAGAAAAAACATAGGAAACCGCACAAAATAAGATGGTAGAAATACATGTTAGTATGAAGTGAAGAGGCACCTGAGTGGTTCAGTCAGTTAAGCATCTGACTCTTGATTTCCGCTCAGATCATGAACTCACAGTTCATAAGTTTGAGCCCTATGTTGAGCCCTGTGCTAACTGCACAGAGCCTGCTTGGGATTCTCTCTCCCTTCCTCTCTTAATCTCTCTTTCTCAAAATAAATAAATAAACATTTTAAAAAATAACTTAAAAGATGATATAGCTATATTACCATCTGGCAAAATAGATTTTGAGATAAAAGCACTAATAAAGAGTGACGTTACATAACAATACAAAATAATTAACAGAAAAGATATAAGAATCTTAAAATTGTATGCACCTAACAACCTCAAAATGTATACAGCAAAACATAACTGGAATTATAAGGAAAAGCAGACACATCCACAATCATAGAAGATTTTTAATCAACTCTCTCTCATATGTATGTCAAGTAGATGAAAAATAAAATTAGTAAAGATAAAGAAGACTTGAACAATACAGTTAACAATCTTGAACTTGTAAATCTGTTTAGAACCCTGTAGTTAAAATTTAAAGAATCAATCTTTTCAAGCATCTATGGAACAGTCATAAAAGGAACCAAGTACTGGATCAGAAAAGTCTTTGAAAAATCCAAGACATGCAGACCATGTATGCTAACAACAAATAAAATTAGAAATAAATTACAAATAAATAGCTAACGGACCCCACTGATTCAGAAAGTTTAACAAAAATTAAAACACCATATTTTAAAAACACAGGAGGCTAAATAAATAAATAAACAAACAAATAAACAAAATAAAAACATGGGAGGCGATAACAAAAGAAGAAAGTGTTTTAAAAAGATGGAAAATCACTGAGTTAAGCATCCAATTTCAATAGTTAGCAAAAGAGTAACTAAGTAAACATAAAGGACAATGATAAAAATGAGAAGAAAACAGAAACCAATTATATATCAATTAAATTAATAGTAAAGAAGATTTTTAAGCCCCTAAATTAGTTCTTTGCAAAGACTAATAAAATATACAAAGTTCTACCATGATTTATCAAGAAAAGAGAGAGAAGGCTCAAATAAACAATATTAAGAATGAAAAACAGGAGGAACAAAACATCAGATATAATAAATCATGGAAGGACATCGCAAAGTTGTTTTATAACAATAAATTAAAATTTTGAACAATTTTGTAGATAAGTACAATTTATAAAAGTGATCCAAGAAGAAAGAAGAAAACTGTATAGATGTTTAATTGCTAATAAAATGGCATCCATATTTTAGAGTCTACCCACAGAAACAAAACAAAACAAAATTATCAGGCACCAGTGATTCTGTGGGTAAGCGTTATCAAAACTTCAAGGAATACAAAATCTTTACTCTTTACAACATGTTTTAATGAATAGAAAAAAGGGGGAAAGGGGGAAGCTCCTTAACACATTTTATGAAGCTGGGGCAACATTAATACCAAAACAGACAAGGAAGCTACAAGGAACACATATTATACGATAATCTTACTTGTGAGCATAGATGAAAAACCTAAATAAAATACAGTAACACTTAGGATTGCTAGTACTTGTCCTGTGAGTATTCTGCAAGACAAGCAAATGTTTCTAATAAATTTTACCTTGATAAATGAGCTATGTCTTGCAATATGAGAAGTACATGATGCCGAACGTCACATGATCACAAATGAGCCAATGGTTCTTGAAATTTACTTTGATAGATGAGTGCTTTGGGGTACAAGCATGTTTCCGGAATGAATTATGCTCACAAACCAAGGTTTTACTGTATTAAACAAATTGAGCAATGAATGAAAAATGGAGCAACACATTATAAACAAGCAGGGATTATCTGAGGGATACACAGATAAAAATTAAAAATATTTTCATTGTTAGCATCTAAAAATATTAATGTAATTAGCCCAGTTATATATATTCTTAAGTTTTTATTTAATAAGCATTATTTATTTATTTAATAATGAATTAAATAATTCATTATTTAATAATGAGCCCCACCCAACGTGGGGCTCAAACCCATGACCTTGAAATCAAGAGTCGCACACTCCACTGACTGAGGCAGCCCCATAGCTCAGTAATATATTAAAAAAAAAATTATCTCAACAAATGTAGGGGAAAGCATGTGATAAAACTGAATGCTTATTTATGAAAAGTTATCTAGGGAACAGAAAGGAGCTCACCTGGCCTTACATGGGGTATGTACTGGTCAAAGGGTACAAACCTCCAGCTATAAGACGACTAAGCTCTGGGGCTGTAATGCACAGCATGGTGATTATAGCTAACAATTCTGTATTGTACACATGAAAGTTGCTAAGAGAGTAAACCTTAAATGTTCTCACAATTGTCACCACCATCACAACAAAAATGGTAATTACGCGAGGTGAGGATGTACTAACTAACCTTATTATGATAAATTTTGTAATATATACATGTATCAAATCACCACACCATATACTTTAAACTTGCACAATATTTTATGTTAACCATAGCTCAATAAAGCTGGAAAAAAAGCCAAAACAAAAAGAGAAAAGTTACAATACTCATGATAGTGCTGAATATCAAAAAGCATTTCTATGAAATTCAGACAGAAGCAAAAAAAAAAAGATCATTATCAGCACTTGATTCAATATTAGGCAAATACAATTGATGAGGCAAAAATAAAAGATACATGGATTAGAAATGACAGAATTGTCATTATTCCCAGATTTAAAAATCACTGCTTACATTTGAAAAAACTCCAGGAAAATCTACCAACTCACCATCAGAATACAAGAGCTCTCGAAGCCTGCTAAATACAAATTCCATATATAAAAACCGACTGCATTCCCGTACGCTAGGAACAGTTTAAAAAATGTAATTCAAAAAGAAGATACCACTCACAATGACAACATCCATAAGATGTATCAGAACTTTAAAGAGAAAATTATAAAACTTCACTGAAGGATATAAAAGGCCAAAATGAATGGATAACATTCATCATCAATGGATAACTAACAGCACATTAGTGGATATGAAGACTCAATATCACAAAGATGGCAATTCTCTCTAAATTGATGTATAGATTTGATGCAGTGCCATTCCAAAACATCAAGGGAGTTTCTCATGGAACTTAATAAATGGATCCCAAAATATGTATGGAATCATAAAAGGTCAAGAAGAGCTTTTTTTCCCCTCAGTGTGTGTGTACATTCATGTATTCTGTGACGTATTTTTTGTTTTAAAATTTTTTATGTTTATTTTTGAGAGACAGACAGACAGAGTGTGACCAGGGGAGGGGCAGAGAGAAAGAGAGACACAGAAACCAAAGGAGCTCCAGGCTCTGAGCTGCCAGCAAAGAACCTGACGTAGGACTCAAACCCACAAACCGTGAGATCATGATCTGAGCCAAAGTCGGATGCTTAACCAACTGGGCCACCCAGGTCCCCCACTCTGATGTAGTCTTTTGCCAGATATGAAGACTTAATATGAAGCTAAAGTGATTAAGTAGCATGGTATCAGTGCCAGGACAGACAAATAGGTCAAGAACAGAGAAGACAGCCTGGAAACTAAGTCACACATATAAGGGATCAGCCTAAAAGAGTCACCAAAGAATGGACTATTCAATAAATGATATTATAATAAAGGATAATGGGCTGACAGAATTAGAATACTGCCATTTTCCAAGCTCTAATGAAGTGATGGATCTAGGCACATCAATGGTTGTTAATATCCCAAAAACATGATGTTAGATGTTATGTACCTGCTGACAGGAATACACAAAACCCTATATGAAATATTCTAGCTAAATGTCAAACCTGAATGTCATCAGGTGTTTCTAGGAAATGATACCACAAATAAACAGTCAGAAAAACCTAGAATGTGGGAATCCATAGAAACAGCACTCTGATTTCCTTAACAAATAAATTTCAAGGGAATAAAAGGAGGGATACTTATATATTAAAATACACTTAGGACAATTCAATCAACAGCAATATGTGGACTTTATTTGGATTCTGATTCAAACCAAAAAGAAACGTATATAATTTGTAGAAAATTTGTTACTGTATTAAGGAGTTAATGTTTTTTAGATGTAATAATGTTACTGCGGGTCCAAAGAGACCCAATCCTTTAAAGACTGATGTTCAAATATTTACAGAATAAATTATATGATGTCCGACTTTGCTTCAAAATAATGCAGAAGAGGGAATGATTGACACTACCATGAGGTTTATTATCTTATTTTCTGTACTTCTGTATATGTTTGAAATTTTTTAAAGTAAAAAGTCAAAAAAGGGGGAAAATAATGCTGGAATTGTTATCCATATGAGGAAAACACAAAATAAAATCCCTAGCATTGTATAAAAAAGTATACATCATATAAAAATTAATTTCAGATGGACTAAAGACTAATTATAAATGGCAAAAATCTTTAAAATTTTACAAAGAAATACAGGGACATGTGTTTATGACACTGGGGTGGGAAGGATTTCCTATGAAAGAGAAAAAAAAGCACTAAACCATAAAGGAAAACATTGATAAACTTGAGTACCCAAAAATAAAACACGTATATACAATAAATGATAATATAAAAAAGTGAAAGAAACACAAACCAAACAAAGTGAAAACAGCACCGTTTGGGAGAAACGATGTGCAACAAAATATCAGTGTCTACAACGTATAATGAACTTTAACAAACCAATGAGGGGGAAAATGGACAAAGGCTTATCGACAGGGACTCCAAAAAGAAAACCTCAATAGTAAATAAATAAGTGAAAAGCTGTGCAACCTCCCAGGTAATCAAGACAATGTAACTAAAGGCAGACGCACGTGGGTGGCTCAGTCAGTTAAGCATCTGACTCTTGATCTCAGTTCAGGCCATGATCTCATGGTTCGTGAGATCAAGCCCTGCACCTGGTTCTGCGCTGACAGTGCGGAGCCTGCCTGGAATTCTCTCTCCTCTCCTCTCGCTCTTCCTCTCTCTCTCCTCTCTTCTCGCTCTTTCTCTCTCTCTCTGGCCACCCCCTGCTGGTGTTTGCTCTCTATTTCTCTCAAAATAAGAATAAATACACTTAAAAACCACAAATGAGATAACATTTCACATCCACCCACTGGCAAAACTTACAAATCAGATGGTACTGATGGTGGGGAAGATGCAAGGAAAAGAAGCACTCTTGCAGAACCTGGTGCTGGTGGGAATGTACACTGGTACAATCACACTGGAGATATTTTGATAATACTGGACCTAGTCCAGTGGAAGGAAGGTACACACATCTTGTGTCATAGCAATTGTACATCCACAGACGTACCCTACACATATTCTCCTCCGCGTGCCTAGGAATACATGGGTAGGAATGCTTATCATGTACTCTATAGGATGGTTTAAAAATGGAAACAACCGGACCTTAGAAAGGAAGTGGGAAAATATTCATACGATTAAATACCGCAAGCAGATAAAATGAAAACTAGATCTATGTGGATCAACATGAGTAAATCTCAAAATCTTTTAAAAAGAGATGGGGGCACCTGGGCGGCTCAGTCGGTTGGGCATCCAACTTCGGCTCAGGTCATGATCTCACAGTTTGTGAGTTCAAGCCCCACATCGGGCTCTGTGCTGACAGCTCAGAGCCCTGAGCCTGCTTCTGATTCTGTGTCTCCTTCTCTCTCTCTGTCCCTCCCCCACTCGCGCTATCTCTAAAAAATGAATAAACGTTAAAAAAAATTTTAATAAAAAAATTAAAAGTTAGAGATGGTACACTACTATTCACGTACACTGAAGAACACACAAAATAATTCTGTGTATTGTTCGTGCATATGTGCTTATGTTGTAAACATACAGGTGGTGTGCTTCAGAGTGGCGGGGACAGGAGGCCCAAGGTAGGAATGGATGGATGGGAGGGACTCCCAAACTCTGATAATGGTAAAATGAGTATCTGTTATCCTTTTCTGTACCTTTTTGTATGTTTAGGATATTTCATAATTGATTCTTTTTTAAAGAAAAATGCATTGGCTTAATCCCTCAAACATTATCCTTGTTGCACATTAATTAAAGATGATACGATTTTTCTATCTAGGAAGCCCTAGATAATTAACTGAAAAATCCTTACAACTAATAAGAAACAGTGGCTATCTCTAGGGGTAAAATTATTGAGGTACTTTCACTTTCTAATCTTTTAAACGGTTTGAATTTTTAAATGATGAACATGTAGGACTTTTATATTCAGAAAACAGTAATGATGTTTCCTCTTTTGAAAATTAAATAAAATGAAGAAATGAAAAAGCCAAAACACGGAAAGCACTTGGTAAGGTCACCGTTTATAAAATGAATGCGGTAATAAAAATTTTAAGTAATATTGGGATCAAAATACAGTTCAAGAGAGCAACACAAATTATTAAATGACAAAAAAAGAATCGGAGCTTTATGAAAAGAACCATACAACCTGACATTAAAGGAGATCTGGATACCTGAGAAAAGTAGAAGAATCAATGAGAAATATTCCAGAATGAGAAGAGTTGATACACACCACGGAAATGAATTAATTCTAATCATTCTATCTTCAAAAGACTGCATATTCCACTTACTGGCAATTAAGGAAAATATTCCCATGTTACTAAATATTTTGCAGAGTTCCTAAGCTAAGCCGGGAGTCCTTAAACTCACTGAAATTAAATGCAAACTCTTTCTGCATGTACAAATTTTTCTGGCGAGAGTATCCACAGCTTCTGAGAGATACTAAAGTAGTTCATTCCAAAGAAAGACTAAGAATCATTAAGACTGAGAACCACTGATTACTTTTTTGACAACTGCATTCTCAGCTGTAATTCACATTATCAAACAACTCAGCCAATTAAAGTGTACTTTAATTGTACACAGTGCCTTTAAAAAGTTTTTTCAGGGGTGCCTGGGTGGCTCAGTTGGTTAAGCGTCCGACTTTGGCTCAGGTCATGGTCTCGCAGTTCCTGGGTTCGAGCCCCACATCAGGCTCTGTGCTGGCAGCTCAGAGCCTGGAGCCTGTTTCAGATTCTGTGTCTCCCTCTCTGTCTGCCCCTCCCCTGCTCACGCTCTCTCTCTCTCTCTCTCAGAAATAAAACATTAAAAACATTTTTTGATGTTTATTTTTTAATTGTTTTTGAAAGAGAGAGAATTGGAAGCAGGCTCCAGGCTCCAAGCTGTCAGCACAGAGCTCTATGTGGAGCCAAAGCAACAAACCACAAGATCACAACCTGAGCCGAAGTCAGACTCCCAACCTACTGAGCCTCCCACTATACTTTTAGTATAGTCAGAGTTGTGTGACCACCACAATCAGTTTTAGAACATTTCATCACCCCAAAGGAAACCCTGTACCCTTTGCAAATCACTCTTCCAAATACCCCGACACCCCCCGCCCCAAACAACCACTTTCTCTATAGATTTTCCTTGTCTAGACATTTCATATAAACAAAACCACACAACATGTGTTCTATTGTGACTGGCTTCTTTCACTTAGGGTAGTGTTGTCAGAGTTCATTCATGTTGTAGCAGATGTCTGCCCTTCGTTCCTTACTTATGGCGGGGTAATATTCCATTGCATGGATCCATCACATCTTATCCATTCATCAGATGATAGGCATTTGGGCTGTTTCCACCATTTGGCTATTATGAATAATGCTGCTTTGAACATTCCTGTAAAGTTTCTACATGAACCTATTTTTATATGATCAACAACCATCTGTATGTTCTTCTCTGTCAACCATTTTTTGAGACTTCAATAATCAATCGTAAAGAGAGAAAATTTTGCGTTAATTATTACAACTATTTTCTTATAATTCATATTATAACAAATAAATTTGTTTATAATCAACCAATTAAAAATTTAATGTAATTTTTTCCTATCAGCAGAAATGGAATTATAGGGAGTAAGATTTATTCCTCAGAGTAGAGCTTTGGATGGCCATGAACCATTGTCATATCTGAGATATTCTGCTCCCCAGGAAACAATTTTTGCCCTCTTGGGGATCTGATGCATACTGAGAATGCATGCTTTAGAGCCCTTGCAATTTTTCCCATATGGGGCTGTCATTCTGTTCTTCTCACTTTTTAGGAATGCTTCGTATGTTAGAGAACCTGGCCCTTTACGATACGTTGCAAATTATCGCCTCACCCCCATCTGCAGTTTCCAGGGACTTAGCTTCTGAGGGTTTTGCCTTGTAGACTTTTTTTTAAATGTGGCTGAATTAATCATTTTACAGCTTCTAGAAAGGACTTTGCCATTCAAAGATCAATTCTGCCCAGATCATAAAAACATCCTCCTATGGTTTATGGTCTCATTTTCTGTTTAAACCTCTGATCTCACCTGAAATTTACTGTAGTGTAAGGTACAAACTAGGGACCCAGGGCACCTGGGTGGCTCAGTCAGTTAAGCGTCCAACTCTTGATTTTGGCTCAGGTCATGATCTCATAGTTCATGAGACCAAGCCCCATGTCGGGCTCTATGCTGACAGCCCCAAACCTGCTTGGGACTCTCTCCCTCTCTTTCTGCCCCTCCGTCAATTGTGCAAACCCCTCCCCCTCTCTCTCTCAAAATAAAGTTTTTTAATAAAGATATAAACTAGGGATCCCACTTGCCCCCCAGATGACTATAGAGTTATCTCAAAAAATATCATTGAATGATCAATCTTTCTCCCACTGATCTGAAATGTCACCTCTGTAAATACTAAGCTACTCTAAATACTGGGGAATAATTCTGAACTTTTAGTCTGGACCAATGATCTGTCCACACATGCAAGTACCATTGCTACACTGTTCTAGTATCTGGTGTCCTATTTCTCAATTTTTTGACATTTAAAAAATTGGCTTCCTATTTTGGTTTCTTCACTTTTATGTGAACTTTAGAATCAGCTGGTTTCATTAAATAATACTGTTGGCATTTTAGTGGGATCCCATTACACTGTAAATTAATTTTGAAACAACTGTCATCTTTGAATCTTCCTACCCAGGAACATGATAGAACTTTCCATTTTGAAAGTCATCATTTGTGACCCTCTACCTTTCCAAGTTTTATTCACATATGTATCACACATTTCTCATTATGATAAAATACTGAGTAGTTTAAGTATCAGGAGTGGTATATAGATATACTCTTGATTCTTCTTTTAATTTTGTACTCAACCCCATTTTTGAATTATCTTATTTTTATAATAGTTTTTCAACTGAGTCTCTTGGGTTAAAGCTATATTCATATCATCCCATGTTATCATCTGCAAATAAAGATAATTTAATGTCTCACTTTATTTTCATACTTCTTTTTTTTTTTTAATGTTTTATTTATTTCTAGGAGAGAGAGAGAGACAGCGTGAGCAGGGGTCAGAGAGAGAGGGAGACACAGACTCTGAAACAGGCTCCAGGCTCTGAGCTGGCAGTCAGCACAGAGCCCACGCGGGGCTCGAACCCACGAACCGCGAGATCATGACCTGAGCGAAAGTCGGACGCTTAACCGACTAAGCCACCCGGGCGCCCCTATTTTCATACTTCTAATATCTTTCTTTAATTATACTGATTATTTCTTCCAGACCAATGCTAAATAATAGTCCAATATAATAATATTGGACATTTTTGTTGTACTCTGGCTTTAATGCAAATGCTTTTAGTATTTTCCTCATGAAGCATAATGCTGGCTTATGGGCTGAGATGAATCTATTTTATATATTAGAAGTAACTATCTCTTCCTATTTTATTAAATGCATTAAAATTAAGAAGAGATATTGAATTTTGTCAAATGCCTTTTTCAGTGTTTATGAAGACAATCTTATGATCTTTCTCCTTAGGCCTATTAATATGATAAATTCTATTAATAGATATTTTCCCAACATTTTATTATGAAATTTTTCAAACATATAGTAAAGCTGAAAGAATGTGGCACTGAACAAGTATATATCTACTTCCCACATCCTACCATTAACTTTACAATTCTTGTTTTATCACATAATACATAATATATTTTAAAATACTGATTTTAATAGATTTTAATTAATTCTACTAGAACTTAAAATATTGAGCCATTTTTACATGCTGTAGTAAACATTTGGTCACAGTTTATTAGTTTTGTTTTGTTTTTAAGCATTGTTGTATTTTGTTTGCTATTATTTTAATTTGGACTTTTATATAAGTATTCATAAATGTATGCATATGTGCTGTGTATGTGCATCTGTGTGTCTATTGCTTCACAAAAGCAATCGGAGCATTAAAAAGAAATTTAGTTTAAACGGCACTGGAATTATCTGGCACTTAAAGAAATAGATAGAATTCCCCTGTAAAATCGTCTTGGATGGTATATTTTTCAAGAGGGTAGGTAAATCTTTAGCAGCATTTTCTGTTTCTTCTATGGTAATTTGTGGGTTTATTATTTCTTTCTCCTCTGGAGTCAATTTTGATAAATTATTTTTTCCTAAGAAAAGTATCACTTCTTCTAGTTTTCAGACTTATTTGCATAAACTTGAGCAAAGTATCTCTTACAATGCTTGTAACTATTTGTATTTATTTCCCAACTGTCATGATTATTCTTTGTAGTTTTGCTTTCTCCTGGTTACCAAACTACAGAAATGTTCTTGTTTTTCTCCCAAAGAACTAGGACCTGGATTTAGAAATACTATTTTCTCTTTTATAAATTACTGGTGTCCACTTTTCTCTTTTGGATTCCATCCTTCTTACTTTTTAAGGTTTATTTTCTCTAATTTCTTCAGATAAACAATGTGATTTGTTCATTTTTTCTTAATTACTAATATACATATTCAAAAGCTATGAATTTTCCTCTGAGTGCTGTTTTATCCTTCAAAGGTCTTAGGATTTTTACTATCACTGTAGTCTTAACACTTTGAAGTTTGGGGGTTGATTTCTTCTAGACCCAAGAACTGTTTGCAAGTTCTAAATTTTATAGGCAGAAAAAAGACTGCATCTGGATATTGTGATTAACTTTTAGTTTTATTGCATTCTGATCAGAGTACGTTATCTCACTATTCCTACCTTTATTTCCTTTTTGAATTAACATATGGCCAATTTCATGAACCTATAGGAACATGTGAAAGGAATGTGCAATTATTGATTTTAGTGGTTAGTCAGTATGATTATATATCAGACTTATCTTGTTAATTACATTTTAGGTTTTTTATGTTATTCCTGTTTATGTATATATCATAACCTTTGATAGGTGAATTAAAGCTTCTTACTATAAATTTGTTTCTTCTTGCATCTGCTGCTGCGAGGTGCACAGATATGCATAACTGTTTTCGTTATGAATTATATGATTTGATGTTATAAATGGCTCACCTTTGCATATCATCTTTTTATATGACTGATAATACCAATGAGTAATGATTTATTTAGTTGCACTGTATTGTCAGGGACTGGGGTTTTCCTAATTTTTCTGTAACATGAAAGAACTCTATTTTGAAAAGTACAAATGGCATCTCATCTCATTGTTTTTCATTTGCATTTCTTGGTCTATGTTAAGGTTTAAGATTTAATACTTTCTGATCATTTGCTTTTATCAGTTAATGAATTACTAATGTGCATAATAGCTTATAACTAGAAATAACTAGCTTATAACTAGATGCCCAACAATAGGTTAGATAAATTTCAATATATTAATAATAGAATAAAAGTTGCCATATATTGTGCTTTATATACATTATACCCAATTGATTCTGAGGCTAATAGATTTTTATGTATCAACACACCTAAAACTGATTGCTTATGTGTCATAATTTAATTGGCAGAGTCTTGTTTTCTTTCTCAGTGATTAAAAAAAAGGTGATTCTCACACCTAATGGGATATTGTGTTCAATAAGATATGTTATTTTCCCTGTCTCACAGATGATAGTACTGAATCTCAAAGACATTATGGGATTTTTGCCCAAGATCACAGCCAACTTAAAGATCCCTGGAAGCATACAGCTCAAAATATCAAAATGATTCTCTCTGGGAGAACCATACTTTTTTCGTTTTGCTCATCCATGTTATATTATTTCTTCAACACATACATTTGGCTTTTATAATACATAAAAGTGGAATTGCTAAAATCCAAAATAGAAATAATAAAGTTGGATACCGAGTTCATGTTGTTCATCAAAGTAAGTACCGGACAGATTAAAGAATTAAAAACAGAACATGAGATCATTCCAATCATACTGGGATTGTGGCAGCAGTGCAGTGTTTGAAATACTCCCAAACATTTCCTAAAAATCAATATAGCAGCGAAAGAAAAAACATCCACAGACAATCTCTTTACAAAACTAGGTGATGAAGAGTCTCCATAACTCAGTGTGTGGGCAGACACGGCTGAGCTACTGAGGGCACAGGAAGCACGAACAGGAGCGTGGCTGGGGATCAGGAGCACCAGGAATTGAAAACAGACTAGTGATGGGCCAGGAGCCCCCAAATCTCTAGAACACATGCAAAGGAGACTCCCCACATCCTGAGCGGGCTCTGCGCAAGCAGATCTGAGAGTCATGGACAAAGCTGGGATGCTGTGAGTACAGAAAGGATGTCATGGAGGGTTAATCCTAGTGGGGGGTCTACATCCTCAAGGATTTAGTAGATACCCAGAAAAGACTCATTTGCAAAAGTTAACCCTGGAAAGAAAACTGCTCAAAGAGAGAACAAATGGAACTAGGAAAGAACCTTAGGGTGAGTGAAAGGTTCACATAACATATCTTAAAAAGCAAGTCCCACAGAGCTCTAAGAAACATGGAGATAGAGGCAGTGAGCCTTTCTGACATAGGCTTAGTTCTGAGAACGGAAGAAAAGCAGGTACCCGGAGAGACTGCCATTTAATTTTTCACAGTAACACCCAAAAATGTAAGGAAAGCCACTTGCCCCTTCTACGGAAACCTTCTCCTATTAATCTAAGAAATGACATCTTTTTCATTTAAGAAACAGAAGAGAGGGTTGCTGGAGGGGAGGTAGGAAGGTGAATGCGATAAATGGGTAACAGGCATTAAGGAGGGCACTTTTTGAGATGAGCACTGGGTGTCATATGTAAGAAATGAATCACTGGGTTGTACTCCTGAAGCCTAGACTACACTGTATGTCAATAAACTTGAATTTAAATTTTTTAAAAAACCAAACAAATAAAAGAGAAATGCAATACAATTTCAAACAATGGCTCTTAGAAGGGAAGTAAAAAAAAGAAGTAAAAAAGATGCTATTCTGGTAGTCAAAGAGAACACATGTGGACACAAAGCTAAATGGGTTGAAAGCAACTGAGAAAATGGGAGAAGCTCTGAAAGAACAGTACAGGCCAGAAACAGAAGAGTGAGGATACTAGATGGCCAGACGACAGGGAGATTTTTTAAAATCTGGTGCAACTGGAGGACAAAGAAAAACACAATTCCAAAATGAAGATTAAATTAGAAGAAACACATGCATGAAGTACACACCAGGTGAGGCACAATCAGGGAGACAGACGATGTGAAATAGAAAAGTGAAAAAAGTCAAACAGAAATAAAGAAAGAGATAAAAGCAATTTCAGAAAAAGGGGATGATAACAGAAGTCAGGCAAAGCAGATCCAACATATGTGTAATTGAAGACCCTAATCATCAAGACAGTATGGTATTGGCATAAAAACAGACACACAGACCAATGGAATAGAACTGAGAACTCAGAACTGGACCCAAAAGTGTACAGCCAACTAATCTCTGACAAAGCAGGAAACAGTATCCAATGGAAAAAAGACAGCCTCTTTAACAGATGGTGCTGGGAGAACTGGACAGCAACACGCAGAAGAATGAAACTAGATCATTTTCTCACACCATACACAAAAATAAACTCAAAATGGATAAAGGACCTGAATGTGAGACAGGAAACCATCAAAACCCTAGAGAAGAAAGCAGGAAACAACCTCCTTGACCTCAACCACAGCAATTTCTTACTTGACACATCCCCAAAGGCAAGGGATTCAAGAGCAAAAATGAACTACTGAGACCTTATCAAGATTAAAAGCTTCTGCACGGCAAAGGAAACAATCCATAAAACTAATAGGCAACCAACGGAATGGGAAATGATAGTTGCAAATGACATATCAGATAAAGGGCTAGTATCCAAAATCTATAAGGAACACACCAAACGCCACACCCAAAAAACAAACAATCCAGTGAAGAAATGGGCAAAGATATGAACAGACACTTCTCCAAAGAGGACATCCAGATGGCCAACAGACACATGAAACGATGCTCAGCACCGCTCCTCATCAGGGAAATACAAATCAAAACCACACTGAGATACCACCTCACGCTGGTCAGAGTGGCTAAAATAGGAAATCAGAGGACTCTAGATGCTGGTGAGGATGTGGAGAAACGGGCACCCTCCCACACTGTTGGTGGGAATGTAAACTGGTGCAGCCCCTCTGGAAAACAGTGTGGAGGTTCCTCAAAAAATTAACAACAGAACTCCCCTAAGACCCAGCAATAGCACTGCTAGGAATTTACCCAAGGGATATAGGAGTGCTGATGCATAGGGGCTCATGGACCCCAATGTTCACAGCAGCACTCTCAACAATAGCCAAAACATGGAAAGAGCCTAAGTGTCCATCAACGGACGAATGGATCAAGAAGATGTGGTTTATCTATACCATGGAATACTACATGGCAATGAGAAAGAATGAAATCTGGCCACGTGTAGCAACATGGATGGAACTTGCGGGTGTTATGCTGAGCGAAATAAGTCAGGCAGAGAAGGACAGACACCATACGTTTGCACATACAGGAGGATTAGGAGGAACTTAATGGAGGACCATGGGGGAGAAGAAGGGGCAAAATAGTGGGGGAGAGGGAGGGAGGCAAACCATGAGAGACTCTTGAATGCCGAGAACAAATTGAGGACTGATGGGGGTGGGGGGTAGAGGAAGGTGGGTGATGCGCATAGAGGAGGGCACTTGTGGGTATGAGCACTGGGTGTTCTATGGAAACCAACTTGACAATAAACTACTAAAAAAATAAATAAAATAAAATAATGTATGAACAAAAAAATAAAAAATAATAAAGTTATGTGAAAAAGATTAAAAAAAAAAGGCCCTAAAGAATAGAGCCTAAACAATTAAACAGAACAAGTACTTAAAAACTGAATTTAAAAAATACTTTCTGAAATGGAACATTCGAATCTAAAATTTGAAAGCACATACTCTGTCCCATGAGAATGGTCTAGAATGGTCAATTTTGACAGTCAGCTTAGTGATATTACTGTTTCTTAAGGATGAAATAAAAACGCTTCTGGCATCCAGCTAAAAAGTCCAAGTTACTTCTGTGCAAAAGAAAATCAGGACGGCATCAAGATGCTACAAGATGCTTCTATGAATTTTTTCATGAAAGACCCTACAGGTTTTTTTATGAAATTTTTTTTTTCAAAAAAGACTCTATAGGCTTTTTATGACATTGTTTTATGTTTTAAAGACTACAGCAACATTTTAAAGATATTTAAGGGAGAGGAAGGAGGCCAAAAATTTTACATCCAGGCAAATTTCCTTCAAACGTAAAGATCGTCAACCAAACAGTTATAACACACAAGATCCCATGGACTATGGGTCCGCTTGAATTCTGTGCTCATGAACGGGGCATCACAAATGTTGTACTCGAATGGGGCAGCATGGACCATGGTAGACATGCATATTGTGTAGTTTTCTTCCACCCATGCACATGATCCCTTGTCCATCAGACTTGACTCCGAAAACAAATACAAAATTATTAAGAATCTCAAGATAGCAAAAGCAGAGCATGAAGCAGAGCCCTGTGGGACTGCACAGGTTAGACACCCATGAAACCATCTCTGGGTGATGCCCAGGGTAAGACTAGATCCCTTCCAACTTGTCTCCCTTCTCTGCTCTCTTTTCCTACAACCATTCTCCATACTGGAGTCAGTGGTAGTCCTAAACCACCGAATTCACCATGTCCAAGTTAGTTCTTGAAAGGAAAATGAATTAAAAAGATAGAAGTACTATCTATCTAATAATAATAAAAGAAAATTATGAAACCCTTCTAACAAATTCAATAACCCATATCAGATACTTGAACAGACAGGAAAATACAAAGTGCCAAAACTTGTGCAAGAAAAAGCAAACTTGAACAGATATATAAACGGACTTGAACAAATAAATATTAAGAAGATCAAATGGGTAGTCAGATATCTTCTGATATCTTCTCTTTCTCCACCCCACCCAAAAATAACCTGAGGCCCAGAGGGTCTTGGATGGTGCTGCATACAAATTCCACTGAACTTCTAAGGAGGAGCTATTTTTTATTTTATTCAAGTTGTTCCAGAAAACAGAGATGGCACAAAAACAGACACTCACATCAATGGAACAGAATAGAGAACCCAGAAATATCCACAAATGTATGGCCAACTCATCTTTGACAAAGCAGGAAAGAATATCCAATGGAATAAAGACAGTCTTCAGCAAGTGGTGCTGGGAAAACTGGACAGCGACATGCAGAAGAATGAACCTGGACCACTTTCTTGCACCATACACAAAAATAAACTCAAAATGGATGAAAGACCTAATGTAAGACAGGAAGCCATCAAAATCCTCGAGGAGAAAGCAGGCAAAAACCTCTTTGACCATGGCCGCAGCAACTTCTTATTCAACATGTCTCTGGAGGCAAGGGAAACCAAAGCAAAAATCAACTATTGGGACCTCATCAAAATAAGAAGCTTCTGCACAGTGAAGGAAACAACCAGCAAAACTAAAAGGTAACTGACAAATGGGAGAAGATATTTGCAAATGACATACCAGATGATTGATTTCGTCCCAGGTCACGATCTAGTGGTGGTTCATGAGTTTGAGCCCTACATCAGGCTCTGTGCTGGCAGCTCAGAGCCTGTTGGGAATTCTCTCTCCCCCTCTCTGCTTGTCTTTCTCTCTCTCAAAATAAACAAACATTAAAAAGTTTAAAAAACTCTTACAAACTCGAAGTAGAAAAAAAATTACTTAATTTGATAAGGTCTATAGCCCCCCCAAACAAGTAATATACATAAGAGAAAATTTTTAGGCATATCTTTATGTCCTGGGCAAAAACAAGGATGGTCTTAATAACTTAACTCACACTGTTTAACAAAGTCTTAGAAGTTCTAATTAATACTATGAGGAAACAGGATTGTGAAGTTTGGAAGCAAAGACCTAAAACTGTCATTGGTTATAGATGTGGCTCACCATTCCAATGGGCACCAACAGAATTAGGAGACCAATTATCAGAATAAGAGAATTCAGCTAAGATTGCTCAGAGACAAGATTTACCTACAAAAACCAATACTCTGCTACACCAGCAATCGCCAACTGTAAAATGTAATAAAAAATGAAAAACCAAAAACTGTAATGAATCTAATACGTAATCAAAGAAATCATAAACAGAAGAAAATGCAATAAAAAATGCAATGCATCACAATCACAACAAAAATTAGATCGTTATCTGAGAACTAAGCCAGGAACTTGTAAGGTTCTCTAACGAGCTGGACTTGAAAGCTTGAATAACGGACAACCCTTGAATAGAATGGTTTAAATCTTATTATAACCAAGTCCACTCTCCCCAGACTAATTTAGAAATCCACTGCAAACCCAACCTGGAGTACAATTACATGTACAAGCAGGTGTATATGGGTATCTTCTTTAAAAAGGAAACTTGGGAAAATCTACTCCAAAAATTATATGGAGTAATGAAAAGTACGTGGTGAAGAACTAAATCAACTTCAAAAAAAAAAAAAAAAAGGAGCAATGATGCTCTTTCCCTGCCAAATGGTTAAGACCTACTATAAAGCCATAATCATAATAAATACTGCAGTGTTAGCACAAGAATAGATAAGTGTATCAATGGAACAGAACAGAACACCATGACCTATCTACATAAGTACGAGAACTTAACGGGGATAAAGGAGGAGACACGGCAAATCACTGGGGAGAGGATGGATGATTTGACACAGACTAGTGAAAAATGACTCAATCTACTAAGAAAATTATAACTGAATCCCTATTTTGCCTCATGCACGATAAGTGGGGGGAGACTGTACGTAAATTAAAGGTCTAAATGTGAAAGCTAAAAATCACAGCCTTTGTAGAAACAAACGTGGAAGGTATCTTCAGACTTAGGGAAAGGCAAGGAGGCTTATTTAACAAAGCTTGAAAAGCACAAACCATCACGCACAAATTTGCTGAATCTGATTACATCAAAATTAAGAAGTTGTGTTTATTAAAAAAATAAATAAATAACACGGACCAATTAAGAGTCGAATGATAGGACTGAGGTGTTTTTTTTTTCCAAAGTCTAACACTGACAAGGGATTAACATCTAAAATATATGAGGAGCTGTAAAGCAACAAGAAGTGGACATCAACTCCAATAGAAAAATGGGCAAATGATATGACAGGCAATTTACAGAAAAAGAAACCCCCAAAGCTAATAAGCACATGAAGTGATGCTCAAACTCATTAGCAGTCAAAGAAATGCAAATTAAAACAAGATAGCACTTTACACCTTTAGACTGGCAAAAACTGGAAAGCTGGGTCATACCAATTAATGGCAGAAATGAGGAAGATAGGATCCTTCACACATGGCCAATGGGAGTGTAAATTGGTAAAGCCTCTTTGGAGAGCGGTCCCAAAGTACTTATGCAAATTAAGCGCACACGCACTCAGATCCGCAGAAATTCTAACATATGTGCACAATGGGAAATCCATAAGAATGCTTGCTGCAGACTTGTTGAAAGATGTAGTAGCACTCTGGGTTGGCCGTCACTATTATTATGAAGCAAAGGATCACAAGTACACACAGCACCATGGAGAAATCTTAAAAACATAGTGCCAGTTGGAAAAAAAATAAGAGAATGTCAATGTTATGCAATACTGTTTACATAAATTATAAGTATACACACACCCTCTGGTGTGTATGTGTCTTCCCAAAATGTCCAGTGAACTAGACACTTTTTGCTTGTCTGGCCGGATCAGCATGAAGTCACTGATGTAAGGATCTATTGTTACGTTGATCCAATGTGATGCTTTGTATAATCTGGAGGCAATCCAGAGCAACTTGGATTTTTATGACGGAGCACGGGAAGGGTTAATATAGCCTTGGGAAAAAAAAACTACAAAACTACCAACAGCTAGGGTTGTTCTGCTTTAGATACTATTTTTTTTTAAGTTTTCCAGTGGGTTTTTTTAATGTTTATTCATTATTTTGAGAGAGACAGACAGACCGCCAGTGGGAGAGGGACAGAGAGAGGAGGAGACACAGAATCCCAAGCAGGCTCCAGGCTCCAAGCACAGAGCCCGACATGGGACTCAAACCCAGGAACTGGGAGATCATGACCGGAGCAGAAGTTGGACGCTCAACCAACTGAGCCACCCAGGCACCCGTATATCCTCTCTTCTGATTGGAATAGAAAAGAATGCATTCACCAAATCAGTGGCCACACTCTTATGTACCTGAGGCTCTGTGAATGAATCTTCTTTAAGAGTGATACCCCACCTGGCCCGGCAGCTACAAACAGGGCCGTAGTGAATGAAAGGTGGAATGAGGTTCCTTTGGGGATGAGGAAATGGATGCTTCCTTGAGGAGGAAGCTTTCTACACTGTTCAACCAGGTGGGAAGGAGGACAGCACAATGCAGGGACAGATCTCACAGCCAGTCTGGTGGCTGTGAGTTGAGGGAGTATGCACCTGCTGGCTTCTCTTTTATTTGTGAAGCGCAGCCTCTTACATTTATCATTATTTGGGGAGGATTTTCCCAAATAAACAACTGTTCCTTACAGATGCTATTTTAGAAGGCAACGCCATATTCCATCCTGTGGAAATGCACAATCCATTTGGCCAGTCCGCTGTTGTCGCCAGCTGGTACAGGGCGCGGTCAGCCCCCTCCATGGGCAGCCTACCGCTCTCAGTGCCTCGTCTCCAGGAAATCATGGCTCTCTCTGCTCTAGGGTCCTCTTTTGGGAGCTTCCTGGGCACAGCTCTGCCCATGTGAGCCCCTCCTCCACCCCACTCACCCAAGACAAGCCCTTTGACAGGGGGCTGGCCCCCCGCAACCAGCCCTCCATGGTCGTGCACATACAGTCAATCCTTAGACGCAAAAAGTCACTATACACACATATAGTGCAAACACCCAACTCAGGCTCTTCTTAAAGGCACAATATTTACTCACAGACACCTACAAAAGCACACAAACCCATTGAGCCCATGTGCATCAAAATATACATATGGACACTTGCACACAAACTTACACACACTCTCATACACATAAATGCATATGACGACACAGAGGTACACATATATCCTGATCTATCCCCATCACAAACATGCTACTCCCAGAACCTTCTACCTCCTGGCTAATGGGGATTTTCTCCTTCCAGTTTCTCAAGCCAGTAATCTTGAAGCCACCCCTGACTCCATTCTCACTCCACATTCTAGTCCATTAGGAAATCTTGTTTCCCGGACTTTCCCCAAATATCCACAATAAACCACTTCTCACCACGACCACCCGGGTCTGGGCCACAATCACAGACCACTGGTCTATAGGGCTGGGCTCCTAACTGGTCTCCCTACTCCGCCCTTACCCCAGAGTCTATTCAGAAAAGCCCCAGCATGATCTTTTCAAAAAGCTGGTTAGAAAATACCATGCTCAGAACCCTGCAAGGGCTCCACATTTCACGCAGAATAAAAAGCCAAGTCCCAGTGAGAGAGCCAAGGACTCTGTAAACTGCCCCTATCACCCAGCTCGCACTGAGTCCCTTATAACTCTCTCCTACTCACTCTACCTCTTTGCTAATCCTTGAACTTGGCCCTGTGCTCCCATCTTGGGGTCCTTATCCTGGCTGATCCCCTTGCCTGGATCGTGTAAACCTAGTACACAATTTAAAAAAAAACTTATTTAGGTCTATCACTTACTGCCTGCCTCTGTGAGAAGCCTCCATGAAGATACAACCTTTGTTTTGTTCCCTGAAGAACAAAGAGAGAGAGGAGCCTGCCAGGTGCTCGGTAAATATCTGCTGAGGGAAGGAATGAATGCACTGTGCACGCATGCATACATGCTCATGTATACTGCCTGCACGAACACACGCCCACATGTGCACACAGCCAGACACACATGCTTAGACTCTCAGGCGCCCTACGAACCTCTCCTCTGAGACACCTTGAGGCACATGCACACATTCAGTACATGCACGCCTACACGGACACATGCACTCAGAACATACACTGAACGCACATACGTGCTATTCCGGTTATCTGCTGCACAGCGGGCCACCCCAAACGTGGTGGCATTAAGCAACAACCCTTTCCCTACGCTCCTGGATTCTGTGGGGATGGCTTATCGCTGCACCACCATGACAAGGGCCTCAGCTGGGAAGAATTAAGTGGCTGGAGGCATCTACACTCACGTGTCTGGCATCTGGACTGAGATACTTACACGGCTGTGCTCCTCGGGCGTCCCTCTCCCTCCTGAGGTCTCGTGCCCTCTCCGTGTGACCTCTTGATGTGGCCTCTCTGACCTGGCGGCCTGGAAGTCACTGGCCTCTGAAATGGCAGCTCAGGACTCCCAGAGGGAATGCTCCCATGAGCAAGGTGGACGCCATGTGGCCTTTTATGACCCAGTTTTGGAAATCACAGTATCACCTCTGTCCCTTTTATTCACTTGAAGTAGTCACAAGCCCACCCCAGATTCAGGAGGAGGAGACCACAAATCCCCACTTTTTTTTTTTTTTTTTTTAATGTTTAAGACCTAGAGAGAATATGTGAGCAGGCGATGAGGAGGGAAAGAGGGCGGGCCCAAGCAGGCCCCATGCCATCAGCGCAGAGCCCAAAGTGGGGCTCGAAACCACAAACCATGAGATCATGACCTGAGCCAACATCAAGAGTCTGACGCTTAACCAACTGAACCACCCAGGCGCTCCGATCCCACCTCCTGAGGGGAGACACGTGAAGGAATTTGTGACCACAATTTAAAATCGCTACGCATGCGCACACACAGTAATGCTTCTACACACACACACACACACACACACACACACACACACACAATACACACCTATACATAAACACACACACACTCTTAAGTCTTATCCTCAGAACCTCTGTTCTGGGAACAAAACTCAGGCAAACATATACGTGCATATGAACAAACATATAAAGCAGCTACAGTCACACAAATACACCCATAGTCCCATCCAAGAACACCCATGCACACTCACACGCATAGGCACACATGCTGGCGAACCATGGGCGCTGCCCTGGAGATGCGCACCCCAATACCTGCATCCACCTGCCTGCTCCCTACCCCACCCGTGGCTGAGCCAGAGGCCGGGACGGGCCAGAGAACCCCCGCTGGTTATGAGGTGGGGCCTGCTCTCCTCACCACCCTTCCCCTGCGGCAGGGGCCTGGGCAAGGCGGAAAACAAATAACCTTGCAGTGTTTAAATAAGCAAAGTTTTGTGCAAAGCAGAGGTTAATGTACTTTATTGTTCAATGTCATGTTTATAGTGGATTGGTGGAGGGAAAAATGTGATTAATTGCCCCGAAGCCCACGGATCTACAATTATTTGGTTGTTGTGAACAAATAAAGGACTACAGTATTCATCATATTCAAATGAGGCAGCAGAATAAATGATGGCGGGCCGGGTAGGAACAAAACCTAGGCGTGTTCCCGCACAATCGGAAGGCGACTGGCGTCTTGTCAACCAGACGCAGGGTGGTGGCGGGAGCCGAACCCGTTTGTCTCTGTACCGCCAGCAAGGGCCGCGCTGACCCTGCAGGTGCCGGCGTTAATTCATGTCACACCTCGCGCCTCCAGCCTTCGTGGTATGAAAACCAGGCGCCAATTTTGTAATAAAGACTTGTTTCCGACGAGGCCCAGTTTGGGGCGGGGGGCACAGATCTTCATTAGAGCCCCTTTCCCGGGCCACGCTTGTTACAGAGCACAGGTACTGGCTAAATGTGTCCGATCATTCATCATGATTTTGCCCTCCACTTTGTCACAGCGTGGGGATTTAAGGAAGATAGATGGTACAAGATGTTGTCTCCTCCACGGACGCTTTCTGCTCTGGTAAGTGTGTCCGATGCAGAATTATTTTGCCACTTTATTATTTCCTAGTGAGTGTTTGTCAGAGCTTCGCCTCTTGGAAGGAGCGAGTTGTTTCCTGTCACTCAGGGATGTCTCGGGAGCCGCGATGCTTGGCTGGGCTTGCCAGCCAGCTGGAACTTGGGCAGGGTCCCCAGGCAAGGCTGGGGGGAGGCGGTCCTGGGAGTCTGGGCCACAGGGCGAATGTCAAATCCAACAGAAACAGGGAGGAGGCAGGCTTTAGGAGAAGGTGGGGCATCGGGGCATTAGATATGCCGGGCTGGGGGAGTTAATGGGGCATCTTTCAGGGTCTGGCCTGGCTGTAGGCCAGCCCACTGGACAGGGAGCTGTTTGAACTAGTGTCCAAAGGGCTGGAAGAGCTTGGCCTTGAGCTGAGCCAGCTGGAGAGGATATGGGCAAGGCTGGGGCCCTGCGGGGCTGCTGATGGCCTGAAGTCAGTGTGGCCAACTCTGCTACCCCTGCCGGCACCAGATGAGCTTCCTGCCCTGATCAGGATGGCAGAGGGGCGAAGCTGTGCCCGGCAGGGAAGCTACCTGGGTGAAGATGATGTGAGGCTAAAGATGAGAATGAGTTCAGCTTGAAGCCCAAAGTCTAGCCCAGAGGGCTCTTGGGAATGTGGGAACGTCAGTCCAGGCAGTGCTGGGCCACAGAGGGGAGGGCCCTGGAATCTGAGAGTGGATCTGGCCCCAGGGAGAAGGTAAGGGATCCGGGGGCCATCAGCCCGGCCTGTGGTCCTTCCTCACTTGTGTGTACTTTGCAAGGGTCTCTCTCTGGGCTCCATCCTCCAGGGTACCCGCTTCCCACTGCCACGGCTGTTGGCTGGGCTGATACTGTTCAGCTGCCTCAGCCTCTCCAGCACACAGGAGAGAAACCTGCTTTGTCTCTGGCCCCTCCCCACCCCCTTCCACCTCTGGTCTCACTGGTGAATCCACAAGGAACGCTCTTCAGAAGAAACGCAGGGACCAACTCAGGAAGAGCCCAGGCAGAAGCACCTGGGGCCCAGGGTATGTGAGGGCGCCCATCTTCCTGGGGCCCCAAGAAGGCACTGCTGGAGTCCCCCTTGCTAATGTGCCGATGTCTCTCCCTCCTCGAGTCTCTCCAGAGGTCTCATGAGGTAGGACGAAGAGCACAGTTTGAGAATCGCCCTCGAGTGGCTTCAAAGCTCTAACCAGCTATCTTGTTTTTGAGCCTCTGTTTTCCCCACGGGTAAAATGGGGACAGTGAAAGGACCTGCCTCTCGGAAGGTCTTGCCTGGCACGTGGTAGGTGTTCTGGCAACTCCGCTGTCCCCTCCCTGCCTCCCTGTCTCTGGTTCCTGGCCGCTAGGAGGCCCTCATTCCTCCTGCCCTGTTTGCCCCGGGCCAGGCTGGCGCTGTGTGCGGTCCGCACCCTGGGCTTCCTGGCTGGCATCCGAAGGGCGTGCAGATGAGGGGGCTGCCTTTCTGCCCCGTGCACGCCCCCGCCGCCCTCTGTGAACAGCTCCGAGGGAATCTCAACAGTTCACCGCAGCTACCTCCACGCCCCTTCCCCAGGCCTCCTCCAGGCCCCGGCTCAGCCCTGGGGCACTCCCTGCCCTTCAGGAGCTGCGAGGAGAAGGCCAGTTGGCGGGTGGGGGCGGGTGGAGCAGATCATTACTCCAACCACACGTTACCGCCACCAGGGCGTTCCGCCGGTGCAGGTGTGAGGCCAAAGTCCCCAGTCATGGGTATTCACTCACCGAACCCCGACTTCGGCTGGTCCCGGTGCTGGTGCTTCTCCCACGGCGCCTCGGTGCGTCCACGCGCTGGGCGCCGCTCTCACCCCCACTTCGCAGCTGAGCAAACAGAGTCGGCCTGCAAAGTAACGTGCTGGAGATCTCGCAGGGAGGGATTCGAACTCGCGAGGCTTCCGGCGTCTTAATCTCGCGGTTGCCAGCCAGCAGATAGGCTCACCGACCGAGCAGCGGCGATTGACACGCACTGCGCCCAATCAGAACCCAGCCCTGTCCCAGCTCAGGTTTTTCTACTCCGCCCAATTCCTGGCCCCCAGTTCTGCTAGGGTTGCCCCAGGGGAGCCTCAAAACTGCGCTTCCGGTGCGTTTTTATGTTTAGGGTCTAGTTTCCTTTTTTTTCTCCCCTAGTTTATTGGGATGGTGTCTTTTGTGGCTTGTCTTCCATTCGTTCATTCATTCATTCCTTCATTCAGCACTGTTCGCCACCCAGAGGCCCTCGTGCTAAGGAGCAGCGGTAGCTGGGTCCTTCCCTCCACCCGCCAGGCGCAGCCGGGGTTGGGCCGCATCCGCTCTCCGCAGGACTGTGGCCCCAGCCACCTAATGGCATTCATGCTTTCCTCCTCCCTGCCTTTCTGTTCTGCAGCCTGAGTGCTTGCCCTTAAACACAGATCTACTGATGTCACCTTCTGCCTCAAAAACCTCAGTGGCTCCCCCATTGCCCACCTACCTGAAACCTAAACCGTGCATTGGGCATTCAAGGCCGCTCATGATCCAGCACCAACCTACCCAACGCCATCATTCTGATTCTAGCCTGTCACTGATACTCTTTCTCTACGTGAATTTCCTCAGCTGTAAAGGGGGGATGAAACTAGTATCTACTATGCAGCCTGCATTTTCCAAACCTGTCTGCTACAATATAGATCCCTTCCACAAAGCTCTTCTGGTGAACCATGAGTCTTTCTGGGGGATGCTGTCAATGGTGCTCCTTCCCCTTGAACTTTCCGACTGCCTTCAAAGACATGGCAAAAGTGACGCCTCAGGTGGCTCCTGAGGCCAGGTCATGAAATCGCCACAGACTTGTCTGTTGCTCTCCTGGGACACTCAGTTTTGGAACCTGTCTGCCGAGAAGCTGCGCAGCCACGTGGAGAGGCCGTCGTAGGTTCTGGTTGACAGTGGGCACCAACTGGCCAGCCATGTGTGTGAGCCATCCTGAAAGCCATCTGCCCCAACCAATGCCACATGGAGCTGAGATGAGCCGACCCTGCCAAGCCCTACAGCAAAATAAATGATGATGGTTATTCTAAGCCACTGTGTTAGGACAGCCTGTCACACAGCAAAAGATAACAGAACCGCCCCCCCCCCAAAGGGTTGTAGGCTACGTGAGTGTGTTCGTAGCTAAGGTCGCCATGACAGAACAACACAGGCTGGGCGGCTGGAACAATAGAAATGTATTCTCTTACCATTGTGGAGGCTCAGAGTCCAAGATCAAGTTTGCCAGAAGGTCTGGGTTCTGGTGAGAGCTTTCTCCTGGGCTTGTAGATGGTTGCCTTCTCCCTGTGTCTTCACGTGGTCTTCCCTCTATCCATCTGTGACCTAATCCCCTCTTCTCCTAAAGATAGCAGTCATCCTGGATAAAGGCCCATCCTAGTGACCTCATTCTAACTTACTTGCCTCTCTAAAGCCCCTATCTCATATGTCAATTCTATCTCAATAAACTGGAAGAAACAAAAAGACCCGATCTCAAAATCCAGTCGCTCTCTGAGGTGCAGAGGGCCAGGATTTCAGCCTACGAAGCTGGGGGGCGGGGGGATACAATTCAGCCCATAATAAGTAAGTACATCTGAAAAACTTAGAACAGTGCCTGTCGCAGAGTAAACACTCAGCAAATGGTGGCTATGGTATTCTAACTACTCCCACCTACCACCACCACAGTCCTCCATGTGACATCAAGTCACACCACCTCCTTCCAGCCACGGGACAGCTCCAGACCCCTGGGCCTCCTCTGAGATGGTCTCTTGGGCCCATTGTGCCCAGACCTGTTCTCCATCTACCCAAATCCTTCCTGTCTTTGGAGATGTAATTTGTTTGCCTCCTTGGCCATAGAGCTTCCCCGACTCCTCTCTCCTTTCTCTGAGCTCCAACAGCTCATGTTGGGGGCTCTGGTTAGCAATTATTACAGTCTTTGGTGTATGAGAAGCTTTGCTTTTTTGAACTGCACCTCTGTTTTGTTTTCTAATATAGAAGTAGGGTTTTTTTCCTGATTATGAAAATAAGCTGTGCTCAGTTTATAAAATTACGACAGTCCAGAAAGGTTCAAAACAAATGTGAGAATCAGCTAGAATTAACAACTTTTAACATCTTGGTTTATATCTTTCTGGAGTTTTTCGTGCGTGTGTGTATGTGTGTGCATGCACGTGCGCACGCAGTTATTTCTTGATTCCTGGACAACACCAATCGTAGAATGCATCGTTGATTTAATTACACAGCTTTTAGGGAGGGAAAGAACTACTGTATGAAGCATATATATTAATTGCAAATCCACACCCTGATTTCAGAAATGTGAAAAAGTGAAAAAATATACGTACATCTTAGCATCAGGAAAATATGACATAAGCATATATCTGTTTTTTCAAAATGGGAACCACCATAAAAACTATTTTATGGCCTACTTAAAACAAATCTGAACACCAAAGCTTTGCCATCTTTCCTCAGCAACAAATTAATACCCACACCATCGATTTTAATGGCTGCATAGTATTTCATTAAATTGATGTATGATAATACATTTATTCCTCACTGAAAGGCACGAAGTTTTTTATTATCCTTCTGCTACAAACACATTTATAGACCTTTGACCTTATTTTTCCTGAAGATAAATTCCTCCAATCAGCGCGCTGGGGCAGGAGAGTGGCGGCTCTTCGTCCACAAGTTGGCAGCCACGAGCTCACGTGTTCCCCGAGGATAAGAACTGTTCCTGAACCACCCGTGGATCCTCTGGCACAGGGTCCCATCCCCGAGCCTGGGGCACCACGGGGCTCTGAGAACCGTTGGCACGTACTGACTTCTTAGTAGTAAGTCAGGAGACAGACCTGCACAAATACCCTGCCTGGAACTGAGCTGTGTGATTAGCTCAGCTTTCTGCACCTGAGACAGCAAAAATTAAGAGCCTGGTTTTGGGAGTCGGCTGCGGTTTCAGTCCCAGTGTGGCTACTCAGTGTGCGACCTAACCTCCCAGAACCTCAGTGTCCCCATCTGTACAAGGGAGATAATGATGCCTCTTTGGCAACCTTACATGGCGGGGGGTCTGCCCTGGCTCTGTGCTGCTCCAAGAGGAGGCAAATCCAGGATGTGTCGTCCCAGATGCTCCTCTCCCAAGGGAGCCCACCCCAGGGAGATCTAGAGCATTAACTGGGGCTGGGGGGCAAACCTGGGAGCTCCAGGACCTGCGACAACCGTGGGTTCCATTGGTGAGCTTGCCCCAGCGGCACAGGTCACGGTAAACTGCAGCGGCGGGAGAGGGGGCGGTCCTTTGGGTGTCGAAGGAGATGCCATTTTCTGATTACTTATTATGTACCAAGCAACTACCAAGACCTTAACATTCATGTTCTAATTTCATCCTTCTTGCAAGGAGGAGACTGCAGTCCCACTCTGCACAGGACAAAACTTGGGCTCAGAGAGCATGCCCTTCTCCCACCACCGTCTCTCACCTCTTCTCCCAGCCCCCCTGCAGCCAGAGTGAGCTTTCGAAAACACTGAGCTACTGGTGATAATCCTCTGCTTATGACCTTCTTAAAGGAAAGGTCTCCCCAGGGTCCTTGGGGAAAAGTCCAAAGTCCTAAACGTGGCACAATCAGGGTCCCGCATGGAAAGCCTGGCTCCAGCTTTCCTTACACCCGACACCTCCTGTTCCTCTGGCTCTAACCGCCTGGTTTCTACAACATGCAAGCTCCCTCCTGCCTCAGGGCCTTTGCACAGCCCTTCCACTGCCTTTAACTACTTAATTTCTACTCATTCTTGTAAATTCAGCTTAGATTTACCTTCTCAAGGAAGCCTTCTATGACATTTTCCTTCCCCAGATTAAGTCCCTCTGTTCTATTTTGTAACACCGATATTCTTGTTATCATTACAGTAGGTCACAGGAAATTGACAATGGTTGACCATTTTGGACCTACATTAATCGTAATTTCCTATAGTTCAAGCTAATAAATATTTATTGTGTTATCTTTTCAATGTCATGCCCCCTGACATTTATTAAATGCTCACCATTGATAATATTAAATGCCCACCATTGTTCTTGGACACAACACAGAACCTCAATGAATTCTGGTGAATGAATAGATACTAAAGTTGTAGGCTGGGATCGAACCCCTATCTCTGTGGGAGAATTTTTTTGGTTTTGTTTATTTGTTTGTTTTTCTCTCTGGGAGGGTTGAAGCAGCCTGGCATCCAGTCTGTGCCAGCACGGGGGCTGCCTGCATTCCACTCGGCACCAGCTACAGGTTGCGGACACAGAGGCCGAGGGCGGGAGCCTGGAGCCCTGCTGGGTGGACAGTTCTGGTCTACAGTTGCTCCAGCTGCTACGCGATCTGACCCCGGCTCCCCAGGACCGTGTCTGGTTTCACTGGGAAGTGGCCAGAATGGTGCTCAGGCTCATCTAGAAAAAGTGGCTCAAGTTTGGGCCCGAGACTTCAGTGCCGTCCCTCGCCAGTCCTCACCCCCGCCTGGCATTCGAGCCTTGAGGCTGGTGTAGCTCCGCGCCCCTGCGGCCACACGGTGGCAGTGTTGGCGCCAACTGGGCTCCCGAGGAAGAGAAGCCTCAGCCCAGCTCCTGCAAGATGCCCTCAGAGGCTGCACCGCCAGTGAGCGCACACTGTGTGCACAGAGGGTGCATGCGCAGGCCGGGCCCCGAGTGTGCACTGTGTCCACATGGGCGGGCGCTTGCGTGCAGGGTGTGTGTCTGGGGGGGTCCGCCCGCGCAGATACAAACATGTATTAGGATTTCTGTATGTGGGTGTGTTCGTGTGCCCCCATGCATCCATGTTTGTCAGCGTGTCTTTGTGTCTCTGGCTGTGCATAGGCGTCTGTGTGTGTGTGGTTGTGTATGTGTGTGTGTGTGTGTGCACACGCGCACGTACTCGTGCGCAACTTGGTGACTAATAGAACGCGTGTCTGACTGTGTATGGTCTCTTTCTGCCTCCATGCACTTCTGTTTCTTAACATATCTGTCTTTGCTTTGTGACTGTGTAGATGTGATGGTGGTGGTGGTGGTGGTGGTGGTGGGGTGTGTGTGCGTGCGTGTGTGTGTGTGTGTTTCTGACTGGGCGTCTGGGCCTCTATCTGAGGAGTGAGCCAGCAGTTGAGGGATGAAGTGTGCCTGGGTAGCAGGAAACATCAAGGTCAGGGACTCCTAGGACTCAGCCTCCCCCTCCTCTGGCCTCGGGCCCCCCATGATGTGCATGGATAGGTGCTCTGTTTCCGACCCGCAGCTCCCCGACACTGGATCCACCAGGCAGGCAAGCCCCCCATCCCCAGAAGTGCCCTGTCCCACTCCCTGCCCTTATGGCTTTCTCTCTGGTGGCCCCCTTCACCGAGCACCAGCTCCTGCAGCCTCAGATATCCATCCAGAGGTACCTACGGAGCCGAAGACACCTCCTGCCCCCATTTCCCGGATGGGACAAATTCTCCTGCCTCGCACCCTGCCTATGGCAGCCCCAGGTCTGCCTGCAGCCTGGCGGGCTGACGACCTGCCACAGCAACCTTCCCTGGGAAGCTGCACCTCATATCTAGGGTCCCAACCGGGTCCTGAAGGAGCAGACCTCAGAGCATGGCAGGTCTCTGTCCTCAGACTGGAGGCGCCTGGAGACAGGGCTCTGCCTTTCCCCTCTGACCTCAGAGTGGAACCACGTCTCTGATTCTATCACCCAGTCCCGGAGAGAACGCGGGCACCCTGGTTCCTTGTCCAGGCCCCAACTCTTGCCCTGAGCAGGTTACCGCACAGAATGGGTGCCAGATCCCTCCCAGCTCTCCCCTCCCCCCGCCAGGCGAGGGCCCAGAGTGCCACAGCTGGCCACATCTGGCCACCCTTCCCCCGTGGTTATTAATAATTGGGTATTAGGCGAGAGGCAACTATTGATTCTGGAGCAGGCGGCTCTGGGTCGGGGTAATTTATGGAAACACTGGCGTCCCCAGTGATAAATAATGAGGTGATCGCAGAGACAGGTCACTAGCGAGTGGCCTCCAGCCTGCTGCCCTGTCCACTAACATACAAGCTCATAAATGGAGGAAGAGAGGAAGAGAGACCCCAGGCTGGCCATCGAGACAAAGGATGCATTGGTGGTAAGAGGCACCGAAGGCCAGGAAAGCGGAACCACGCGGCAGTGGGGGCCGTGCAGGGGGCTGGTGGGGAAGGGGCAGGACTTCACAGAGAGGACAGAATGACAGACAAGGACAGGGACACAGAGCGAGAGGCAGGGCAGAGGAGGAAGAAGGCAGATGTGAGGACAGAGAGGTGGGGCAGGGAGAGAGGGGGAAAGACAGACAAAGCCAGAGAGACTGAGAAATGAAGAGCAACAGAACTGAGCAGGGCGGGGCCCGTGATGGGGAGACGCAGCAGGGACAAAGACAAAGAGAGGCGAGCCTGCGGTAAAACAGGCCAGAAGTGCCGAGGGCCTACTATGTGCTGGCTCCACTCTGTGTTATTTCGTCGTCCTGGCTGCCCCGAGCAGTGATTCGGAGCGTGGACTGCACAGCCAGCCTGTCTGGGTTCAAACCCCAGCGCCACGCCTGGCTCCAGTGGCATGACCTTGGGCAGGTCACCTGACTCCCAGGGCCCAGTGCCCCGTCTGGAATGTGGAGCCACCACACCTATGCCACGGGCGGCTAAGAGGATTAAACAGACCAACATCTGTGCCCTGGGGACCGGTGCCTGGCCCTAGTGGGTGCTCTAAAAGCATGTTTGTTCTGGCTCTAGTTGATTTCATACAATCCCATTTGATTTGATTCTCTGCCATTTGATAGAATGTCCAGTTTACAACAAATGAATCAAGAAAAATGAGATGCGGTCTGATTGGACAGCTTTGGGGAGACTCCCTGCAAGAAGCAGGGGTGGGTTTTGGGCCTTGAGGTGGAATTAGAAGGAAAGGCATTCCAGAAGGCAATCACAGTTACTGCAAAAGCATCACAAATTTCGAGGTTGGAAGGACCCTCGAAAGCCTAGTGCATCTCTAATGCCTGGATTCCCCCATACTAGCTCCAGCCAGTGTCACTCAGCTTTGACTTGGTTACCTCCAGGGATGGGGAACTCATTACCATTCTTGGGAAACTGACTCTGAAAAGGTCCTTCCTCTGAATCAGCCTTTACATGCTGCCCCCAGGTTCCCCACCCCAGTTTAGCCCCGTAGAAGTCTGCAGTCACCAATTGGGAGCTATTCACATGCCCTGCCCTCCTCCCCACTTTCTAATCATCAGGCATGACCATTCTCAGCCATTCCAAATATTCTTCCTTGGCTGGTGAGTCCCCTTCTGGCACTGGCTGCTCTCCTGGGCAGTTCCAGCCAGGGGGGCCTCCAGGGGTAGAGCTGAGGGCTTGCTGTGTGCCAAGCAGGGCTGACTGTTCCCTTTACCCTAGATGCACAGCGTTCAGACTTTGATCCCCAGAGTCCTGAGGTGTCTTAGAGAGACATGAGGGGCTGCCCTAGACTCGAGGGGACGACTCCTCTCCCTTTCCGTCTCCTTTGAGATTTGTTCTGCACAGTAAAAAGCGTGAAAACCCCTAGGCTACTGGCGGTTGAGGCTACCGCCCCAATGGGGAAGCAGCTTTGGGCAGCGAGTGCTAATGCAGCGTGTCCTGGGTTGGAGTCCTGGCTTTGCCACCCATTGGCCACGTGACCTTGCACAGGTCCTTCGACCTGCGGGAGCCCCGCTCTCCTCCAGTGTAATAGAGCCTCTCCGTGAGGGGCTCTCACACAGAAGGGAAAACCCCTTCAGTGGCCCCTGCTGTTTGTTACTATCATTCTTCCTTGTCCCCTAACCCCTTCCCCCGCCAACCCCACACACACAGGGTAGCCTAGGACTCTCTCCTTTAAGTCATTTCCAAATAGGAGAGCTTCTATGGGTCCCTGGGATGTGTGTCTTGTGCTAAGCCTGTCTCTCCTTATCCTGGGTCAGCCGCCAGCATAGCGCTCTTCCCGCAACCCTATAAATCTAACCTCTACCTCCACACACAGTGGCTGAGACCACAGGCGAACAGCACTGAGCCCTAGGGCGCTCCACCAGACGCCCCCTGTGTGGGCACGGGCGGCCATACTGATATGCACTTGGCTCATTTTCCTTCCCATGTTTCCCCACGCCCCCAGGAAGTGTGTCCCAAGAGACCTTACTGCCTATCTTCTAGAAGCCTACATGCCTTCTCTTACTTAGCCTCACTTGTCTGACCTACCAGACCAGCCACCCTGCAGACAAGAACTCAGGACAGTTGGATCTTACCTTTCCTTGGCCAACCTATTCCTCTCCTGCATTTACGCACTTCCTCTTGGTAGAGGCTCACTGATCATCCCTTTATATTCCATTCTAGAATCTTAACTGAGCTGCGGAAACTCCTGCAAGACTACCATTACTGATAATAACAGGTAATGAAATGTTTTTTTTGTTTTCCCATTTTAGAGATGAGAAAGCACAGAATGGTTAAATACCTCACTCCAAGAAGTGTGGTTCATTTGCGTTTGCTCTTTTGGTTTTTCCTTCTTCGGCCTTAGAACAGTAACATCCAAAGGACGGAGCAGAGGAGGGGTGACTGCGCCAGCGTGAGCATGCACACATATGTGTGTGTTGGGGGCTGTAGAGAGAACTAGGTCTTGAATAACGGGTCAGGACCAGCTGTTAGGTGGGGAAGGTATTGAATGTCAGCGTACCGAGCCCGAGTTTCATTTTGTGGGCAGTGAAGAGCCATAGAAGGCTTCTGAGGTTATACCTGAGCGGCTGGCAGAATGATCTGATACTGCAAGAGAGGAACGGGGTTGGCGGCGGGGCGCAGTAGAAGCAGGAAGACCTTGAACGGGTCCAGGAAACAGGTCAGGTGACAGGGAGCAGAGGCCCATACCAGGGCAGTGGAAACAGTAGGAGGAGAGGAGAAGCTTGAGGGCCCGCTCAGAGGCAGGACTGCCTGGATTTCAGCTGACTGGATGGGCTTGGGGACGTTCGGACTGGGAGAAGAAGTCATACACCCTGACCTCATCAGTGGGGCGGTGATGCTGCCTTTCAGGAGGAGGAAGCGACTGGCCAAGAGTTAAGGCCGAGGGGCAGGTAGGGAATTCAGTTGTTGACCCCGTGGATTCAGAGGGGCCCGGGAGGTGTCATATCCGGGGATCCCTGGACACAGGGTCTGAGGCTCAGGAGAGTGGTCTGAGCTGGAAATAGAGTCAGGGCTGGCGGCACAGGGCTGGCCGTTGCTGCTGGAGAGAATTAGAAGCGGGCCAGGCCAGTGCCTGCCCAGCACTGCCGGTGTCCCCTGCAAGGCGGTGCGGGCCTTCACGGCCGCCTCTGCCACACGACTAGGGAGACTGGGGGCTCCTCAGGGCCAAGTCCCCCATCTCACCAGGCCCGGAGCCCCGGTGCTCAGCACAGAGCCCTGCACCAAGCAGGCACCAGTCCGGGGGAGGACGGGGGACACAGCAGTGGAGCTGAGGAAGGCACAGGGGGACAGGGGAGCCAGAGCTGTGGCAGCAGGGCAATGGGGGTGACACATCTGGATTTGGTCCCCAGAGACCATCCACTGGAGCCTCTGAGGAGTGGTGGCTCCAACGGGAAGTGATGACAACAGACACTGATTAGGCACCCACTGTGTGCTTTGCTCTCAGACTGTTCCCTGGACAAGCTGTTGGAGACTATGTGGACACCGCCCGACTCTGCTTTTAAAGACAAGTGGTGGAGCCAGGATTTGAACCCAGATCTTTGAGGAAAACGAATCCCTGGATGAGAGAAAAGCATGCACGCAGCTGGCCCTCCCCTGGGCCTCTGGCTCTGCAGGGTCCCTGCCCTTTCTGCTCCTGGAGGAGCCCCTCCTGCTTTCCTGCACAGCAAGCATGGGAGTTACTCTCAGAGCTTGTCCCTTGTCCTCTCTGACCCAGGGACGTGAGAAGACAGCACCAAGGCCACGTGGGTGGTGGCAGAGACACAGTTTACCCTGGGTGCCTTTGACCCTGGGGCTTCCCTGAGCCTGCAGTTTGCTATCCAGAACGGCTTCGCCAGGACTGCAGCCAGGACTCGAGACAAGGTCTCCTCTTCCATGCAGCCTTCCTGCCGGACGAATATGCTCGCCACCTCGTCCTCAGCCCTTTGTACATTACTTTGTCCCTGCACTAGTCACTCCCAAGGACAAACAAACGGTTTGTTTAGGGGTCTGTCTCTGGTTTTCCAAGATGGGGGGGTGCGGGGGAGGGCTTGGGGCAGGACGGGTCCCAGGCATCCCCTGGCCTGTCCTGCAGGCCCTGGAGCAGCAGAGGAGCCTGGGGACCTGGGCCAAAAGGATGAGCAAACGCGACGCACCCGTGGGCCGGTCCCCTTCCAGGCCCTTTGGGAGGGGGTGGGCTGAGCTCCTCCTGCGCCCCAGGCCGCCCCCCACAGACCTGTCCCCGCCACAGGCTGGGGTGAGAATGGGATGGGGGGGGGCTTTGTCCCCGACCTCCAACCACAGGGAAAATAAAAGTTTGTGAAATATTAGTTTAATAAGACATGCGACTACTATTAAGGATCCTAGCAGTCCTTATTTATTATTCATGCGGCCGCATGATTTAGGGGCAAGCAGGTCCGCAGAGGCTCCGGCTCTCTGCCGCCTCTCCCCATCGCAGCTTCCCCTCCCCCCAACGCCCCCTCCCAGGTGCCCCTTCTGGCCTTCCAGCGCTCCCTCCGGCCAGCACTGCGCAGGCGCGTTCTCCAGCCCTGTGCGGGGTGGGGTGGGGTGGGGTGGGGGGAGAGCTGCGACCACCATCCTCAGGTCCCCCCTCCCCCACCCTGGTAACCTCTGATTCTCTCTAATGCTAGGGGAAGGCTGCCCACAAGCTGCCCAAGTCCTGCGGGCAGAGGGCTCTCCGCAGCTTTGTGGACAGGCTGCAGGTGGGGCTGGGGGGGAGGGGACCCTCCTTTATTCCATCCCTTCTTTCTGTCGTCCTTCCCTCTTCTCTTTCCCAGGTCTAGGGCCTTCGAAGGTAGAGCCATCGGACAGATTGGGAGAGGTCTGGGTTCCAGCTCTTACTCCTGTCCCAACTTGCTGTGTGACCTTAGTTCAGTCCCTTGCTTTCTCTGGGTTGCAGGAATCCCTCTAAAACTAGAGGTTCGAGTGAATGACCCGAAACTTTCCCAGATTTTGGGGGGGTGAGGGAGCGATTACATACAATGCAGTGCACACATGTTAAGTATACAGTCTTTAAATATTGACTTTTTTTCAATGTTTTTTATTTATTTCTGAGAGAGACAAAAAGCGTTAGCACAGGAGGGTCAGAGAGAGAGGGAGACAGAATGCGAAACAGGTTCCAGGCTCTGAGCTGTCAGCACAGAGCCCGACGTGGGGCTCGAACCCACGAACAGCCAGATCATGACCTGAGCCGAAGTTGGACGCTCAACTGACTGAGCCATCCAGGCGCCCCACTGTGAGATCCTTATTGATAAATGTAATATACCCATGAAATCATCAAGATACAGAACACTTCCGTTACCTCAGAAAAAGTTTTTCTTGCTCCTTTGCAGTCTGTCCACTCCCCTACCCCTAAAGGTAACCAATGTTCTATTTCTTTTGCTACAAATGAGTTGTGTTTGTTCTTGAACTTCACATCAATAAGATCATATAGCACGCACTCTTCCTGTTTGTGTAGTTTGTGCATTTTTATTGCCCAACACTCTACTGTCTGACTACACTAGTTGCTGGTTCATGCACCTGTTTTTTTAAAAAAATTTTTTAATGTTTTTATTTATTTCTGAGAGAGACAGAAACAGCGTGAGCAGGGGAGGGTCAGAGAGAGAGGGAGATACAGAAATGTGAAGCAGGCTCCAGGCTCTGAGCCAGCTGTCAGCACAGAGCCTGACGCTGGGCTCGAACCCACGAACCACAAACCGTGAGGTCATGACCTGAGCCTAAGTCAGATGCCTAACCGACTGAGCCACCCAGACGCCCGGGTTCACACACCTGTTGATGATCATTTGGGTTGTTTCCAATGTCTGGCTCTTATGAATGAGAGCTTCTTTGAACATCTGCATACAAATCTTTCTGCAGAAATACAAATTATAGACATGTTTTTATTTCTCTGAAGTAAATACTTCCAGTGAAATTGCTAGGTAGAATGATATGTGTCTGTTTACCATTTTAAATAAAGTTTCAAATTGTTCTCCAAGAGGTTACACTATTTTACACTCTCTCCAGCAGAGTCAGAGAGTTCTGCTTGCTTATCAATAGTTGATATTGTCAGTCTTCTTAATTTTCACCATTCTGTGGGGTGCAGGATCGTTTCAGTTTTCGTTTCCTTATGACGAAAGCTAGTGATCACCTTTTCATGTAACTGTTGGTCATTTATGTATTTTCTTTGTGAGGTGTTTAAATATTTTGCTCAACTTCATTTAGGTTGTTTGCCTTCTTATTATTGACTTGTAGGATATTTATATATTAAGAATACAAGTCCTGGGGTGCCTGGGTGGCTCAGTCAGTTAAGCATCCAATTTCTGCTCCGGTCATGATCTTATAGTTCATTTATAGTTCATGACCTGCTTCAGATTCTTTGTCTCTCTCTCTCTCTCTCCCTCTCTCTCTCTCTCTGCCCCTCCCTTACTCACTCTCTGTCTCTCTATCTCAAAAAGAAATAAGCATTAAAAGTTTTTTAAAAAAAGAATACAAGTCCTCTGCTAGACATATGGGTTGTTAATGTTTTCTTCCAATCTGCTTTGCCTATTAATTTTCTTAACAGTAACTCTTTTTTTTTTAATGTTTTTTTTTTTTTTTATTTATTTCTAGGAGAGAGAGAGAGACAGCGTGAATAGGAGGGTCAGAGAGAGAGGGAGTCACAGACTGAAACAGGCTCCAGGCTCTGAGCTGGCAGTCAGCACAGAGCCCGACGCGGGCTCGAACCCACGAACCGCGAGATCATGACCTAAGCGAAAGTCGGACGCTTAACCGACTAAGCCACCCAGGCGCCCCTCTTAACAGTAACTCTTGACAAGAAATTTTAAATTTTCATAATGTCCAGTTTATCAACTTTTTCATGCTTTTTGTGTCCTCTCTAATAACTCTTTGCTCTCCCTAACGCCATCAATGTATTTCCCCCATATTTGCTTTACAGTTGTAACTTTTATACTCTATCTTGAATTAATCTTTCTGTGTGGCGTGAGGTAGGGGTTGAGGGCCCCCCTCCCATACATTTATTCAGTTGTGACGTCACAATATGTTGAAAAGATTTTTCCTAGTTACACTGAATATCCTTGCTGCCTTTGTTAAACAATAACAACAAAATCAACAGACTCTGTAAGTGTGGCTCTGTTTCTAGACTCTGTTTTGTTGACCCATTTGATCTTCCCTTATGCCAGATCTCACTGTCTTGATTACTATACCCTTGTAGTAAGTTTTTAAATCAGGTACACTAAATCCTCCAACTTTGTTTTCCTTTTACAAGATTTGGCTATCGTAAGTTCTTTGCTTTTCCATCATTATTTTAGAATCCATTGCCAGTCTCTACTGGAAAACCCAATGGGAATTTCCCTGGGATCTGAGTTTTTCTGTAAGTCACTTTGGGAAGGGTCTTGGGAGGCTTCCTGGTCTTCTACATCTGGCATCTATGCCCTGCCCTGCCAGTTTGGCCCAAGCCATAAGCATGGCACTCTGAAAGTCCCGGTCCCTGACTAGCCACCTCTCAACTGCCCTCTCCACCAGTATCATTTACTGAAAGATCAGCATTCTACCCAAGATATTGTCCTTTACTGGGCACCCTACCCACAGGCTGAAGGCTGGGGTGTCCAAAGGCTCAGAACCCCACACCCAGCCTGGAGCCTGGACTCAGAGCCCAGAGCCTGAAGCTAAGAGCCCAGTCTGTTCCTGAGAGTAAAGAAGCAAGAGTCATTCCCCAGCCCATCGAGGCAGCTCTGGTTGAAATTTAAACCTCATGTGTAGTTAAGATATTTAAGCCTAAAATATTATTAAGTATGGGAATTGCTTTAAACTAACTGAAGGTGAGTGAGTGGTAATATAGAGGAAACAAAATGGGAACATGAGTTGATAATTGTTGAAACTGGGTGGATGGGTACAGAATGTTCATTATACTTTGTAATTTTGAATGTCTGCAATTTTTTTATGATAAAAATTTGGAAGATTCACCCTCTCTCGTGAGGCAACCCCCTCCTCCATCATCTGCCCCAAACCAGGGCCTGGCCCCTGCTGCTCTCTGGCTAATGACAATCTCTCTGCCATCTGCAGCATCCCCAGTGGCCGCTCCATTCCCCCGAGGCCCGCGCATCGCAGAGCAGATGCTGACCTGGCGGGACCATGACCTGGCCGTGCAGCTGGCTGTGTCCAGACGTCTGGTGACGTGGTGCTGGCAGGTGGGTTTCCACATCACCTCCAATGAGTTTTAAGATGATTGAACTACAACAGCTGCCACCACCCCAACCAGAGCAGGGCCCCGGGCCAGCCCCATGCAGTGACAGCCAGCGTGGCTGGGCTCAAGGAGCTGGGAGCCGGCCGTCAGAGACCACACCAGGGAAGCGGGCAAGGAGGGCCATGGCGAGCAGCTAGGCTGGGGCACGACCTGGCCTCTTACTCAAGTGAGTTGGAGCCCCTGGAGGAAGGCTGGGAGCCCCGCAGCGACACTGTCTGATCTATGTGTAGAAGACGCCTGGAGGGAAGCCCAGAAACATGGTAGGAGTCCCCCTCCCCCACCTCCCGGCAGTAATCCAAGTTAGGTATGCAGTCGGCTTGCACCACCAGGGGGTCGTGGTGGAGGGGGTCAAAAGTGGTCCAATGCCGGACAGATTTCATAACTACTGCTGACAGGTTTCCTTATGGATTGGATGTGGGTGGGAGAGAAAGGCAGGTGTCAAGAATGACTCCATGGGGTTTAGCCCGAGCAGCTGGCACGTGGGGAGGACTGGGAGAAGTGGGTTCACGGGGGCTACTGAGCACTGCTGCGTTAGGGGCACCTCACCCGTGTGGGGCTGCGGCGTACGTGAGCCTGGAGGGCCGGGAGAAGTGGGCGCCGGGAGGAGGTCCCTTGAGGAATGACAGTCCCTAGAGAAGATGTCTGAGGCCCAAGCACGCAAATGTCTTACAATCTGAAGAAGAGGAGTCAGCAAAGGAGGCGAAGGAGGACCGGGCACATTGGAAGCCATGCAGACAGTGTTTCGAGGGGACTGAGAACTGGCCTTGCACCGGGCAACGCAGAGGTCACAGGTGACCTTGTCAGAGCTGCTGTGCGGACACGGCAGAGTGAAAGCCTAGTAACAGCGGGTGCGAGAGAGGATGTCCGGCTCCTCTCCCACCCCCTCATCAGCTACTCTGGTTGTCTACCACGGTCCCGAGCCTCCTTCCTCCTCACCCCTCCACTCCCTCGGGGGGATCCGTGTGGTCTCACGACTGATCGAAAGAACAGAGCCCACAGCCTCCGTCTCCCAAGCCCACAGCATCTCTTGCACTTCATCTCCCCCCCCCACCCCCCTTGTTACCGTCTCCCTCTCCTGCCGGGGCAGCGCCTCCACCTGCGATCCAGACCCCGTTCCATCTCACTTCCCCAGAGGCCCCACTCAGCCAACAACCCTCCTTTTCTGGTGTCCCCACCCCCCCTCCCCCCTCCCTGGCATATCCCGTCATTAAATGTTCTGCTGAAGTCTGTACCAACTCAAAAGAATTTTCCCTGGAGCATATTTTTTCTTTCCATCAAAGCTCTCGGTTTCCTTTTTTTCTGCCAGTTTTCTTAAAATAGTCTACATGTGATACCCTTGTGGGCACACGCCTGGTCAGGAGCACTTGGGGGGAGGGCAGCTGGGGGTGCAGGTGCACAAAGGGGCACCTTTTCAGATAGGACATGCTTAGAAAAGGTGCCAAGGGGTGATGCCTGGCTCACGGGTCCACTCTCTCTGTTGTGGATCCTGGCACCCTGCTGTGTCTTTCATCTACTGCAATCCTTGATTTCCACCTCTTCACTGAAAACATCCAGAACGATGCCTCTTGCTCCCTCTTATACCCCATCAAGAAATGGCCAGAGAGGGAGGGGCACGTTGCACCGAATACAGAAGGCTAGACAAGACGGGGCCGGTGTCTACCCAGGATTCCCTGGCAGAGACCAGAAGCCCACCACGGTCTCCCAGCCACAACCTGGCTGGGTCTCGCTGGTGTACGTTGAAAAAAGGCATGGGTCAAGGTCCGAGGTTCAGAAATAAGGCCGTCAGTGAGACAAAGGAGGTGGGGGCCTTTTCTATGGTGCCGGCCGCACGGATGGGCTAGACATCCAGGTTTAACTGAGCCTCATGCAGGACTGACAGTCTGCACCAAAGCAAGCAGCTGAGTGTGATCCCCGGGTCGCTCAAAGATTCAGAACCAAGCGTTGTCCCAGAGCCCCAGAGTCCCTGTTCCAAAAGGTGCCACGGCGGAAACAGCTGGAGTTGGAAGTGCAATGCCCTGGCCCCCAGCCCCCATTGCCCACACACACATAGTCGGCGTCCTTTCCCTGTTCTTTCCCTTCCAAGGAACAGGCCCGGGCTGCAGACATTGTCATTGCACCCCCGGCTCCACATCGGGAGAGGGGAGCTGAATATTCAGTATCTGGGGAGACAATAAAAATCCCAGGAAGAACCTGGCTAAGGCAATTACCTCTGCATAAATGCATATATTATTCATCCGTGGCTTTGAATATATAAATAATACTGATACAATTTGCATGCGTTAAAAGGAGATGTAATTACCCACTGATGCCTGTGAGCGCCTGGTACCCACTGGCCACATCCCGGGTCTGCGGCCCCGCCCCCCAGAGCCCACCTTTGCCCTTTCTAGAGGCAGAATACATCACATGTGGGTTTTCTGCAGTTGTAAGGAAGCCAATCTTTGATGTCCTTGGGGCTCTGGTTGAGTGTGCTTTTTTTATGACCCTGCGGGCTGTGGCAGCTACTCAACTCTGTTCTTAAAACTTTGGGCTATTTTAAGATTATTATCATTGTTACTTTTAAAACACATTTTTTTCGTAACAAAAATAATGCACGTTCACTGCATAAAATTTAGAAAAACACGCAGAAATCTGAAAACGGCAAACTCGCTCATTCTCTTGCTGCCCAGACGTAAGTATAGCCCATATTTGTCTTATTTCCTGCCAGTCTTCTTTTTTGATGCCTAAACTTTTATTTTTACAAACTCAGGATCATATTCTACATAATGTTTTGTAATCTGCTTTTATCTCTTACAATATGTCATGAACAGATGAAGAAATAGGAAAGGCTAACAAATAGAAAAAGATGCTCAACCTCACTGGTAATTAAGGAAAATACAAATTATAGTAACAGTGGGATATACTTTTTCACCTATCACATTGGTAAGGATTTCGAATAAAAATACCCACTGGTGGTGTATGTATGTGGAAACGGGCCCTCTCGAACAATTGTTGCTGTGTGAATTGAAACCCTCTTTGGAAGGGTAATTGAACAGTATGTACAAGAAGGCTTGGAAAAATGCATGCCTTTGGCCTCTGAAAATCCATTCCTTAGAATTTAAATAATCACACAGATAGGAGAAGATATAACAATGCGAACTGTAGTGTTTTACCATAATAAAAAATTAGGAACAACTTTAATAGTCCAGCGTTGGGAATTGGCGTAGTAAGTTATGGTCTATCTACATAGCAAAATCCCATGCAGCCAATTATAATGAAAACACACATGCGTGCATGTGTGCATGCGCGCGCGCACACACACACACACACACACACACACACACAAATAACCTGTACAATCAAGAGTAAAAAGGTGTTCTTGAAAGTACTATGTTGGGACTCCGGCTAAACGTGGCAGGTTGAGAAAATGTTTTTATTTCTGCTTCCTCCTGAAACGCTGCTAATAGGAAAGGGATAAACATGACATAAACCCATGAGGACCAAGTGAACATGAGAGGAGATGAGAGACCTCAGTATGTTTGTGGGGAGGGGACGGAGGATGTGGAGTCTGGAAAAGCTGCAAAGGATGAACGTTGTGAGCCAGCAGAGGAGATGCCAATGAGCGCCCCCTCCGCCCCCGCCCAAGGTCTACCACAGCACCAGGAAGGGTACAGGGGCCAGAACACCAGCCATTAGGGAAAACCAGGCGTGGGGTGTGAGGCTCAGCCAGGAGGATTTGTTCAGGCACTAGTGCAATAAATACAGGGTGTCTGCTATGCTGTACTTTTGCTTTCATGGAGCCCACATTCTAGCCAGAGAGACATACTGTGAATAAGGGAAACAGAATTGATATTAGGAGGTAGTCAAAGCTCAAGGGGGAAATAAGGGTGAGAAAAGGAGAGAAAGTATTGCATGGGAGGCCAGCAATTTTAGAGAGAGTAGCCGGGGGAGCTCCCTGAGCACGTCACAAGGGACAAAAGAGAGTGAGCCATTCCAAAATCTGGGGAAAGAATGTTTCCTTCAGAGGGAACAGCGAGTGCAAAGGCCCTGAGGCTAGACTGTGCCAGGAACAGTTGAGAAATACTAAGGAAGACTGAATGGGTAAGGCTGGTAGGGGATGACTTCAGGGAGGGGGCAGCTCCAATTATGCACAGGTATTTAAAACCCTGAGAGCAGATGCCATCACCAAGGGGACGAAGATGGACAGACGAGAAAACCCGGGTCTGAGCTCTGGAGTGTGGCACTGCTCAGAGATTGGGCAGAGAAGGAGGGACTGGCAAGGGGGACTGGAGAAAGGCAGTCAGTGAGGAAGGAGGGGTCCAGGAGAGGTCAAGGCAAAGACAGTGTCTCAAGGAGCAGAAAGTAACCAGTTTGGGCATATACAGCTGAGATGCCAAATAAGATGAGGTCTGAGAATGGAGAATGGAGGGTTGTCCGTGAACCTGAGGAGAGCCATTTCAGTGGAGGAGCCAAAGTGCAAGCAAGAGTGAGTACAAGGGAGAACACGAGGGGAGGAATTGGAGCATGCATTCAGATGAGCCCTGCCTGAAACAAGCAGAACGCAGGCTATGTACGTAATTTTAAACTTCTTCGTAGCCGTGAGGGAAAAAGGAAAAAGAAATGGGTGAGATTCATTTCATTAATATACTTTTTATCTAACCCAATAGGTAGAAAATATTATCCCTTCCACATGTAATCAATTTATTTATTTATTTTTGAGAGACAGAGACAGAGCACAAGTGGGGAAGGGGTGAGAGAGAGGGAGACACAGAATCCGAAGCAGGCTCCAGGCTTTGAGCTGTCAGCACAGAGCTTGACAAGGGGCTCAAACTCACAAACCATGAGATCATGACTGGAGCAGAAGTCAGACCCTTAACCAACTGAGCCACCCAGGTGCCCCGATATAAAAATGACTAATGAGATTTTTTTTTTTTCAGTCTGTTGTATATTTTACCTTTACAATGTGTCTCAGTTTGGAGGATGAGAGAGAGAGGCCCCGTATCGCAAACAGGTAAAATCAAAGCTTGCATGCTAAATGGTGAGACCCTATGCCCATCTAGCCCTTTCTGCCAATTACTTACCAAAGCTCCAACAGCCAGGAGTCTATCCCCAGAAGGAGTTGGGAGGGTATTTTTAGTTTGTTTTGTTTTTGAGAAATGTTAGGTCCTAAAGAAAAGATTTATAGATACTAACATTTGGGAGACTCCAGTGAAATGACCACAGCCCCATCTGGTCAGTGTCTGGTGGAGTCTACCAGGGGACAGGCCCCACCTATGCACGCAGAGCTTCTAAACTAGTTTTTAAAGCCCTACTCTTAAATATGAAGGGAGATTAAAAGGCTCCAGACATCACCTTCTGGGATTTAATATGGTGGACAGTCCTCATCATGAAAAAGAGGCCCCCAAACCACAGAAACAGGGGTACCTGGGTGGCTCAGTCGATTGAGCATCCAATTCATTCAACTCTTGATTTTGGCTTAGGTCACGATCCCAGGGTTGTGGGATCAAGCCCCGTGTTGGGTTCCATGCTGAGTGTGGAGACTGCTTAAGATTGATTCTCTCTCTCTCTCCCCTGTTCATGATCTCTCTCTAAAAAATCAAAATCAAAAATAAAAATAAAAACCACCTCAGAAAGATGATTTTTTAAAATATTTTTTTATTTATTTCTAGGAGAGAGAGAGTGAGCAAGGGAGGGTCCAAGAGAGAGGGAGTCACAGACTGAAACAGGCTCCAGGCTCTGAGCTAGCTGTCAGCACAGAGCCCGACACGGGGCTCGAACCCACGAACCACAAGATCATGACCTAAGCGAAAGTCGGATGCTTAACCGACTAAGCCACCCAGGCGCCCCTGAAAGATGATGTTTAATTTGGAAGTATATTTGCAGCCCAAATAGTAACCAAATGTGAGAGGAACAAAACATAAAAACAACAGAAACAGACGGGTCATAGGCAATGTAGCAAACACAAGGAAACTTAAAAGAACAATACTCTAAACTCCTCAGAGGGATGAGAGAAGATACTGCAGCCACGAGCTCTATGCTTATCAGAGAAAAGAAGGAAAAGACAAAGCCTTGCCACATGCTGGAATTTAAAACACGATAATAGAAACTTAAAAATTAAATAGAAGAATTCAAAGATAAAGTTGGAGAGATGTCACAGATAGGTGCTCCTCTCCCCCTAAGAGGTAAAGGGGGGGGAAAAAAGACAGGAAAAAAGATTTAAAACTTTGAGGATCAGTTGAGGAATTTCCCCATCTCGCTCACAGGAGTTCCAAAAAGGGAAAATAGAGCACACAGCAGGGAGGAAATTATCCAAGAAACGACAGAAACAAGTTGCCGGAATTAAGGACACAAGTTCCCAAACTGAAAGATCCACTGAGAACCTCGAGCAGTGAATGAAAAAGCCCCACCCCCATCATCGTGAAATTTCAGAACATTAAGCCCCAGAAAATCAATCCAGACTTTCAGAAAGGGAAAGAAACAGGTCACACACAAAGAATGGCATCGGAATTCTCAACAGTAACCATGAAACTGGAAGACAGAGGAGCAAATATTGTCATCGTTCTCAGAGAAGATGATTTTTTTAAAAATATTTATTCATTTTTGAGAGACAGAGAGAGAGAGAGAGCACAAGCAGTGAAGGGGCAGAGAGAGAGGGAGACACAGAATCTGAAACAGGCTCCAGGCTCTGAGCTGTCAGCAAAGAGTCCAACGGGGCTCGAACTCATGAACCGTGAGATCATGACCTGAGCCGAAGTCTGATGCTCAGCTGACTGAGCTACCCAGGCACCTTGGGAAGATGATTTTTAATCTGGAAATCTGCTTGCAGCCAAACAGCCAAATGTGAGAGGGACAAAACATATTCAGAAAGGTATAGTTTCCTCATCTGCCATTCTCAGGGTATGATGAGCTTCCCGCCGGGTGGACTCTATGAAATGGATGGAAAAGGAAGGAGGAAGCCTCAGGCTCTAAGACACAGAGAGGCGAAGGAACGGAGCTGAACAGCAGGCCTCAGAGCATACATTCCAGCACAAAAAACTGGCAAAATACCTGATGCGTTCGGCCATGTGAAAAAGAACATTCAGGGGCGCCTGGGCGGCTCAGTCAGTTGAGCATCTGACTTTGGCTCAGGTCACGATCTCACGGTTCTGCCTGGGTTTCTCTCTCTCTCAGTCTGTCCCTTCCCCACTCTCTCTCTCACAAGAAATAAACTTTTAAAAAGCAAAAGAATGTTAAACAGGTCTCAGAATTTGTTCTGAATAGTGACAGTGACATAAAACTCTAAGTGAACTAAAAACAAAATAAACCCAAACCAGGAGCTATCTACCCCCAGTTGCATGAGAAAAGAAATCTAAATACACACAGAATCTACTCAGCGGGGCAGTGAAGGGAAACACTGACTGGGAGACCTTAAGCCAAGAAACCAACTGGATCCACCCAGACTTCTAACCTACAGAACTGTGAACTAAGAAATGGGTGATGTTTTAAGCAACGAAGCTTGTGGCGATTGGTCACACGGCAACAGGAAAGCAATACTAAACGTTTGTTTGGTTCATGAGTATTCAGGTCCACTGGATGGTTCTCAGTGACCTGGGCCCACTCAGCTGTCTCTGGTTCGCTGTGGGCTGGGTTGGCAGCTCTGCAGATCTGGGCTGGGCTCTCTTCTAAGTTTTGGGGTCTGCTGGTGGTAGGCCCATCGTGGATGGCATCAGCTGGGATGCCAGGGTCTCGCCTAATGGGCTCTCTCGGACTCCAGGAGGCTAGGACATTTGCTCACAGGACCGCTGGACAGGGTTCTGAGACAGGACCTGCCCCCAGACTGTTGAAGGAATCCACAGATGCCAAGCTTCATTCCTCTCTGATTCTAGTCTCCTTTTTTGATGGCGTCGACATCCCCGAAGATATTTTAACATCTTGGGCTCTTGATGCCCTCAGTTTTCCTCCTGAGACCTCATCCACCCTACATCAGACACTGTCCCCTATAATCACACTCTAAGACATTACCAATAGCCCCCCCACCCAGCCGCCATGATTTCCATCTTACTCTCTGAACATCACCTCCCTCTCTCCAGCCCACTTCTTCCGGGGCCTCAATCTCAACCATCCTTTGATCCCACAGAGACTTTCAACCACTAATGCCTCCTTTTCACTGTCCTTACCTGCTCTCTTCCTTACTCAGCTTCACAGTCACAGCCAACCATTAAAATCTCTCCATATCTTCACCTTCATCTCCCTTATTCCTCTCTCACGCTGGGATACACACGCAGGAAAACCACAGCTGGGTTAAATCCGATCCCTTCCCCACTTCCAATCAGCTCAATGTAACCGGAGAAAAACATGCAATCGTGATCACTGCTCTCCCTTTCCAATTATGACCCGGAATCTCAATGGGCCTTGATGTGGCCCAACAACTGTACTGCATTTCCCCAGCGCATGCCTTCTCCTACCTTCTAGACCCTTCCAAGCCTTCTCTTTTCTCATCCCACTTGCATCTCACCTGCCATCTTCTCTTTCAGAATCCCCACCCCATCGATCCACCCAGCAGCATATGGACCCATCATCCACTCCCGTCACTCTAAACCAACCCTCCACTTGGCCATGAGATTCCACCTTTCTTGCCACACAAGGGTGCTGCCCAGTAATTCTCTCCCTCTCTCCTTCTTCACCAAAGTTCCCTTCCAGCGGCTGGATCCCCCGTCCTATGAACATGCTGACATTTCTCCTACCTTACAAAAAACAACTTTGGATTCCATATGCCCCTCAACAATGGTCCTATTTCTCAACTCCCCTTTTGCAGCAAAATTCTCAAAAAAAATTTTTTACGAGTTTTCTCCATTTTTATTCACTCCACTCTTTCCCAAACCCACCATTCCTTGGAGGCCATTCACATCCAACCCATCGGTGACCTCTATGCTGCTAATTCTGGGGGACAGATCTTGGTCCTCACTTTTTTTCTGGCCTCTCAGCAGCCTTCAGCACAGTGGCTCAGCCTCTGCCTCACAGCTGCTCACCTCTTTTACTGAGACACCCTCCTAACTGCTATGTGCTTGTGTCTTGTTCTGCAACCCATGCCCCTCTTACGTCCAAAACGATCTTCCCAAATCCCAACTCTCATCCTCACAGATCATAACAGCAGACTTCCTTCAAAATGCTACAGATTATTTTTTAAAGGTTTATTTATTTTGAGAAAGAGAGAGAGAGAATGCATACATATGAGGAAGAAGCAGTGAGAGGGAGAGAGAGAGAATCCCAAGCAGGCTCCACGTTATCAGCGTAAAGCCCAATTTGGGGCTCCATCTCATGAACTGTGAGATCACGACCTGAGCCAAAGTCAAAAGTTGGACTCTCAACCAGCTGAGCTACCCAGGCACCCGCCCTAGAAATTATTTTTGTGCCATCACATGAAAAAGGTGAGTAAGAACTGAGCAGGAAAATTTCTTAAATTGTTTTTTCAGGATGAGCCTAGGGGTGCAGCCTCACATCAGCTGCTTTCATGCTGGACAAACAGGCAGAAAATGTCTGAGCCACAGAACCTTTCCTTCCTAACCCTATAGATGTTGCCTCATTGTTAGCTTATACTTAGTGGTTTGGACAAGTCTGAGCCAGTCTAATTTTGTTTTTTCATAGACAAATTTTTGTCTGCCTATCTCTCTATGGGGCTTTACTCTTATAATTAAAATAATTCAATGGAACATGTCTACGTGTATATCTCTTAAAACTAATATGTACATTTTAATTTGTGAGCTTACTAATTTCTTCATTTTTGAAAAGCGCTCTTCCATTATATCTTTATTACTTCTGATTCATTTTTTTTTCGTATTTAAGAATATTAATTCAGGGGTGCCTAGGTGGCTTAATCAGTTGAGCATCTGACTTTGGCTCAGGTCATGATCTCATGGTTCGTGAGTTCAAGCCCCACGTTGGGCTCTGTGCTGACAGCCTGTCCGTGCAGAGCCTGCTTCAGATGAGATCGGACGCGTTCAGGGTGGTATGGCCAGAGACTGCAGAGCCTGCTTCAGATCCTCTGTCCCCCTCTCTCTCTGCCTCTCCAGTGCTCACATACTCTCTCTCTCAAAAAATAAAACATAAAAAAGCAATTAAATAACTACCTATTAATTATTTATTAAATAATACCTATTAAATAATTATCAATTACCAAATAATTGAGACTCTCTTCTCTGTCATTTCTATCAATCATTTTTATTTATTTTTTAAAAGTTTATTTCTTTTGAAAAAGAGAGAGCTCAGGGAGGGGCAAAGAGAGAGGGAGAAAGAGGAAGAGAGAGAATCCTAAGCAGGCTCTCTCTGTCAGCACAGTGCCTGACATGGGGCTTGATATGAAATCAAGAGTCGGAAGCTTAACTGACTGAGCCACCCAGGCACCTCTCAAATCATTTTTTTTAAAAATTGTTTTCTTTTCCTTGGTTTTCAGAAGAGCTTGTCAAGTTTTCTTCTACAAGATAGATTCTGCTTTCTGCAGTGTTGATTTTTCACATTCTTTCTAATGTTGATTTTAACTGTGTGTTTTTGTTTTTACTTCTGTTTATAACATTTCAAGATCTGATCCCACTCTATTTTGATCTCTGCTAACCTCAGTGCTGGATTCCTTTGCAATTCCATCTTTGGTCTTTCGATCTTCTGTTTTATAATGCTCCTCCTGTTTTCCCTTTATTGAGAGAGCAAATACTTTCTAAAATTTACATTTGCTTCCTATGGCAAAACTTCTCTAAATATTTGTTCTTCCCAGACTGTGCATTTCACAGGCAGAGTCTCTTTATAACCCATGCTGCCCCCATTTTCTCTGGTTACTCATCTTTACTCTTTACCGGTGAACATACTGGAGGCTCCCCTTTGCCTCCTCTCGAGCCTCACTCCAGAAGGCTGTTGCCTATGAACAGGTCCCGGGCATCATTCCTATGGGCTCTTTTGTTTTCATCTGATCATGTGGTGTGGCTGTTGTGACTTGATGAGGAATGTCCTGGAGGAGCTGCCAGATTATGAGGAACACAACATATTCCTGGATACTCTGAACACTCTGTGGTTTCCTCCTGCCAGGAAACAATGGACACACAACTAGAATTCCCAGGGTGCACCTCTCCTCTCCTCTCCCATTGTTCTTTCTGTTCAGTTTCCTCAAGCTCCTCAACCCCACACGGGTGGCACCTGGTAGCACTTCGGAGAAGCCTTAATTTGGAAATGGGAGAATAGTGCTGGGCTCCCTGGACCGGCTACTGGTAATCTTATTTTTTTTTTATAATTTTTTTTAATGTTTTATTTATTTCTAGGAGACAGAGAGAGAGACAGCGTGAGCAGGGGAGGGTCAGAGAGAGAGGGAGTCACAGACTCTGAAACAGGCTCCAGGCTCTGAGCTGGCAGTCAGCAAAGAGCCCGACGCGGGGCTCGAACCCACGAACCGCGAGATCATGACCTAAGCGAAAGTCGGACGTGTAACCGACTAAGCCACCCAGGAGCCCCCGGCTATTGGTAATCTTGCCCTTGGGCTGGCAGATTTTTGAACAGGAGCCCTGGTCCCAAGCACTACTGAAATGAACTTGTCCTTTTTTGTCAGACTTGGGAAGGAAGGAGACTGTGAGGCACATCTACAACGTCCTGTGGCTCATTCAACAAACTGGCAGAGTTGCTATTGCGTTCTAGGTACTCAAATTCATCTCATCATTTCATCCAGAACAAGACACCAGGGAAGGACTAATATTATCCCATCTTACAGATGAGGACAGTGAAACTTCAGAGGCGATAAACATGTCTCCAAGGTCACCCCGCTAGTGAGTGACAGAGCTGGGATTAGAGAACAGGCATCTAGAGTTAAATGCCCATTTCCCCCCTCCAGTTCCTTTCTCTAAGTGAAATCTACATAACATAAAATGCACCATTTATGAATGTACAGTCTGTGGCATCTAGTACATTTAAAGTGGTCTGCAACCACCGGCCCTACCTAGTTCACACACATTTTCATCTCCCCAAACAGTCACTCTTTTTTTTTTTTTAATGTTTTCTATTTATTTCTGAGAGAGAGAGAGACAGCATGAGCAGGGGAGGGTCAGAGAGAGAGGGAGTCACAGACTGAAACAGGCTCTAGGCTCTGAGCTGTCAGCACAGAGCCCGACGCGGGGCTCAAACCCACGAACTGTGAGATCATGACCCAAGTGAAAGTCGGACGCTTAACGGACTAAGCCACCCAGGCGCCCCCCCAAGCAGTCACTCTTGAGTTCCCCCTGCCCATGCTCTTAATCTGTCCCTCTCAGTTGCGTTGGAAACTCTACCTTTGCTGGCAGCCCTGCTGCCATCAGAGGGAGGGAAGGGTGAACACTGTCACCACTGCCTGCCTCAGGCCTTTTCCTGACATTCCCCAGCCCTCTCTGCCCAGGCCACTCACTCACCTCACCAGCAGGATGGAGAGAGCCCTGCCCCCGGGGTCAGCCCTGCCCCCTGCCTTAGCCCCGCAGCCTGGAGCCCTTCTCCAACGCCGTGTCCTAATGGCAAGATGCACTGCCCTTTGACGCAAGGCCTGGAGTTCTGCCCTTACTACCGCCAGGGTCAGGATGAGGATGGAAGGCTCCCGAGGCCATGCAGCTTGGGGCGCAGAGGCCCCCGTTCCCAGTCCTGGCCGTCCACCCCACCGCGGCTCAGGAGCTCCCCTCCCTCCCTGACCCGTGGCCCTGCAGTCCTGCCCATCCCCCTCGGAGACCTCACTGTCTGTGGGGACAGCTCTCAGCCCCACGCTGTCCTGTTACTCAGAGCTCCTCACGGCCAGCGGCTGTGAGCGCTCAGAGAGCCTCATGCCCAGGCTCAACGCAGGGGGCCGGAGGGATCTGGGTCGAAGTCCATCTTCCTGGAACACGCACACTTGGCAGTGTTCCACACGTCCCTATGGAACCCTTGGTCTCCACACACAGAGAGGTTTCTGGAGCCGAAACATCTTCAGTCTGACCTTGCTGCAGCCAGAGAGAAACCCTGTCTGACAACCTCGCAGACAGGTCACCTGCTTGTGTCTGGATTTAGTCCACGTTGATGGCCACACCGCGGCCGGAAATTAATGACGAGGAGACCCGCAGACCTCTCCCATTAGCCACCCTTGATGGCGGCATGGCCAACAGGCGTCTCTTGGCCCTTCCCTCCCCAACCGAGTCGGCCAGGTCTGGAGCCCTGCCGCCACTAGGATCAGTTACAATCCCCAACAACAGGACCGCAGGTGGGTCAGCGCTGGCTGTGTCACCTCGCACGCCTTTCTTTTCCTGACATCTCTCGGTTCCCTCCATAGAGTGCCCATGCTCTTCACAGCTGTGAAGGCAAAAATGAGATGGTATGTGTGAGATGCCTGGCTCAGAGAAAACACACACATGCCAGCTGCATTTATTTAGGGTAAGCCAGCCCTGTGGCTGGCTTGTGTGATTGCTATTAATTACAAAGCTCTATACACACTCAGCTTACAGGGTACAAGTGTCTACATACGCGGACCTACAGGGTGATGCTCCCACAGCCCACACTCAGGGCTACACTCACATGCCTTTCCTCCCATACGGAGTCACCAGCCCATCACTGAGCATCTTCTTTAGGGCTCTGGGTGTATCAGGGGAGAGGCCACCTGGATCTAGCAAGGTCAGCGCACGCCACTGTGTGTGGGTGCAAACTGGTGCAGGGCTCTGGGTGTGTGGCTCCACGGGTCCGTGTGTGCATGAGTCTGCCTGGGCTCCCCTAATGGGATTTCCCAGGGGCGCCAGGGTGGCTCAGTCGGTTAAGTGTCCGACTTCGGCTCAGGCCACGATCTCACGGTTCCTGAGTTCAAGAACCGTGTCGGGCTCTGTGCGGACCGCTCAGAGCCTGGGAGCCTGCTGCGGATTGTGTCTCCCTCTCTCTGGCCCTCCTCTGCTTGCATTCTGTCTCTCTGTCTCTCTCGGTCTCTCTGTTTCAAAAATAAACATTAAACATTTTTTAATTAAAAAAAATTCCACAGACTGAGTGGCTTAAACAACAGACATTTATCTTCTCACAATTCTAGAGGTTAGAAGTCCATGATCAAGGTGCCAGCAAATTGGGTTTCTGGTGAGGATTCTCTTCCTGCCTTGGGGATGGTGGCCTTTTCACTGTGTCCTCACATGGACTTTCCTCCTCACATTCAGACAGAGAGAAAAAGAGAGAGAAACAGACCAATCTCTGCTGTCTCCTCCTTTCCTTCTATAAGGGCACCAGTCCTCTTAGATTAGGGGCCCCCCCTTAGGACTTCATTTAACCTTACTTACTTCTCACGGGGTCCAAATATACCCACACTGGGGATTAGGACCTTAAGGTATGATCTGGGGGCAGGGTACAATTGAGTCCATAGCACTGTGGGATAGTAGTGTGTACCTGTGTGTTTGCTCACATGAATGTATACACGTCTGTCCTGGCTTAATGCCCATGTGCCTGCCCGCTCTTGTGTGTGTGTGGTGTACATGTGTGCTTGTGTGTGTGTGTGTGTGTGTGTGTGTGTGTGTGTGTCTTCACACAGCTGGGGGGCAGTGAGGAGCCACACCTGCCAATCACCCCCTCCCACCTGAGGCCCAGCGCCAACAGAATCAAGTGTGGGCTCCTCTCTGCTGATCAAGATCTATAAATAAAGTTGTCTCCCTGGCATGTTCCACACCACACGCGGCTCTTTAATAAAATTGGCTGAGATTTGTGGATAAGCCTGAAGCAAAGTCAATGCTCGGTGTCAATCCCACGCTAAGAGGGGCCTTCAGGGGTCAAGCTGCTTCCTGTATATGATTCCATATCAAAGATATGTCAGTCGGGTGCTAACCAGCTTCAGGAGCGCACGGAGACTCTGGGCTCTGACCCAGTTCACACTGGGGTCCTCTGGCTAGGGTGCCATGTAGTAAGTGGAGGGGGTGGTGTGGGTATACTGTCAGACCCAGCTCTTCCAGGGACTCCTCAGTGGCTTTGGGACTAACTCTGTCTTCCCTCTCTGAGCAGCAGGAAGGAGGGAGACAGCAGCTTCCCCCGGCCACTCTGTACAACCTCCATCTTCTGGGTCTAGAAGAGACATGTTTTGAGGGGTGCAGCCAGTGTCTTCCTAGCCCTCTGCTACTCCCGAAAAGTGGAAAGGAGCCTCTTCCCAAAGCCACACACACGCACAGTCTTACAAAGGCGTGCTGGGCTCCCCGGGCTCCCCCAAGCCCCCAGCTAATGGCTGAAGTAAACTGGGTGCACAGAGCCACTGAGGGCTCTGTCCATTCCGGGCCACTCGGGGAGGAAGAACATCTAATAGGCATGCTGGCCACACTCAGTGAGGCAGAAAGAGGGGAAATCAAAAGAAGTTTGGTTTAATTAAGTATCAGGAAAGATTTATGCAACTTCCTCTCCTTGTCATAAATATTAATGAGGGCAGCCAGCAGCCGGCTCCGGCAGCATCCACTAGCCAGCTGGGGTGGGGGGAGCCGAGGAAGATGGGGCTGGAGGTGAGGAGGGCAGCAGCTCCCCCTCTACCCCCCCCACACACACACATCCCACACACACACACCACACATGGGCAGATAGTAGGCGAAGTCCCCTGCCAAGCACCTGGCCACTTGGACCACCTGAACCACGAGGAGGTCCCAGAAAGCAAACCAGCCCCTTCTTGCCTCCATTCATGCTGGATGTGGGTGCAGGGCCCCCCGCAGCCAGCCTTGCCCTTCCCTCTCTTATGGCTGAGACAGCTCTGCCCTGAGGGGAGGCATGAGTGTGACAGTGAGTGATGGCGTGGGAGCATCTCGGGGACCAAGGGCAGCATTCCAGGGTCAGGGGGGCCTGGGAGTGGAATGGAGGGTAGTGGCCCACTTCCCCAAAGTGGGGGCTTGGACGCTGAGGGAGCTACCTGCCAGCCTGTTATGAGTGGCCTGCACCCTAATTCACAAATCCCTAATTCGCTATGCCACATCCGGCTTCTCCACACACATGGTTTCCCTTACGTTCTGTTGGCCAAAGCGAGTTTCAAGGCAACTTGGATTCAAAGAGCAGGAAACAGAGCCACTTCCACTTGGCAAAAGGCATGAATATAGTGGTGGCTGAATAACAGGATTGGGGGTCGTGTTTCCAATGTCACTAAACCTCACCCTCTAAACCTCCAGACTCTCCAGATCCCACTCTGGCCAGAGGGCTTTACCCACCAGGTGTCATTTCAACAAAGAGTGACTAAGCCCCCCACATTTGGCTTGTTGCCTTTTCCACATCACCCTATTAGAGGCTCCCACAATCCAGTCCCTCTTCCTTCCAACCTCACCCCCACTGCTCATCCCCAAGCTGCCATGTGGACCATGGGCCAGGGAAGGGGGTTGGCAGATATGTGTCAAGGCCCAACTCTGGGACTGGCTAGGACAAGGAAGTCAATCCCTCCTTCTTGCAGTCCCAACCTACAGCTTTGGGCAACCTCCCAGAGGACTGCAACCTCTGCGCCCGATGCACTTGGTATTTGGGTCCAGGGTGGGAAAGAGATGCCTGTCAAGTCACCTGCTGAGTGTGCCAGGGACGGTCGGTCACTATAAGCACAACCACTGCCACCCCCACCCAGGGACACTGTGGAATGTGCGCCTGACCCCCGCCCTTTCCAACGTGCCAGGAGTTGAGAAGAAGGCAGCCCAGAACCTGTCCCTGGGAAGCAAGGAGCCCAGACTGTGTGAGCCCAGATGCCAACACCCTGGTGAGTGCTCCACTATCCTTTCAGACTCCACTTACAAAACACAAAGATAAAATGATGAAGAATTTTAAGACAGCAGCACAGAGCAGTGTCTTTTTAGCCACAGATTCAAGAAGTAGCTTGGTTTCGCTGGTGTCTCTCTCTTCTGGAGTCTTCTTGGGGTGGAGAAAGGGAGAGAAACCACAGATAAACATGGATCTTTTCCTCAAGTGCCCATTATATATGTAAAGGTTTTGAGGAAAGAGGTTATTAATTTAATTGGTAAGTAATGTACTGATTTTTGAAACATTACCTTATATTAAACATGTATGTGTGTTCTTAAATATAGAGACAGATGAAACAGAAGGTAACATGTGCATGACATTTTAGAAACAATATTTCCTTGCTGCAAGAGGCCACTTTAGGCTATGCCCCCTGATCTTTAGGAATATTTTCTATGCTCTTATGTTTAAGGGCCACTTGGATAGAAACATTTACCCAACCCACCCACCTAGTGTTTTTTTAAAAATGTTTATTTATTTTTGAGAGAGAGAGAGAATATGCAAAGTGGAGGAGAGGGGAGAGAGAGAGAGAGAGAGAGAGAGAGAGAGAGAGACAGACAGACAGCATGAGCAGGAGAGGGGCAGAGAGAGAAGGAGACACAGAATCCGAAGCAGCCTCCAGGCTCTGAGCTGTCAGTGCAGAGCCCAACATGGGGCTCGAACTCACAAACCATGAGATCGTGACCTGAGCCGAAGTCAGCTGTTTAACCAACCTGAGCCACCCAGGCGCCCCCACCCACCTAGTGTTTTACTAGAGTCAGGCAGACCTCGGTTCAAGCTCCTGCTCACCTCCCCGAACCTAACTGTTTTCATCTTTGGAATGAAGTACTTCAATTCAACTTCAATTCCAATCATAAGACAATATAGTGACCTTACAACAGGACTGTGTTTCATTCATCCTTGTATCCTTTGTGCCTATTACTGGCACACCACAGATGCTCAATCAGTAACTGTGGAATAAAATTAAGTTGCAATCTGGAGAGTATCTCTGAAGAATAAATTGTTGAACGTGAAGTTTCCAGGCCAAGGGTATGTACTTTTTAAAGAATATTTCATTTTTTCTTTAGAGCGGTTTTAGGTTTACAGCAAAATTGAGAGGAAGGGTCAGAGATTACCCACGTATGCCCTGCCCCCACACATGCATAGTCTTCCCCATTATCAATGTCCTCCACCAGAGTGACACACCTGTGACCACTGGCGAACCTACACTGACACATGATAATCACCCCAAGTCCATGGTTTACATTAGGGTTCACTCTTGGTGTTGTACATTCTGTGCTTCTGGATATTGGCATGTATCTATTATTATAGTATCACACTCTATTTTCTCTGTCCCCCAAATTCTCTGTGTTCTATTTAGCCATCCCCTCACCTCCAACCCCTGGCACCTGCTGCAAACTTCTTACTGTGTCCATAAATTTTGTCTTTTCCAGAATGTCACACAGTTGGAATCATACCGTATGTAGCCTTTTCAGATGGCCTTCTTTCCCTTAGTAGTGTATATGCTTCAGGTTCCTCCAAGTCTTTTCTTAGCTCTTCTAGTCAGTTGTTGGGTTTTTAAGGCTTATCTGTCGACATTCTTTATACTAAAGAAATGAGTCATTTATTGATCTATATGTTGCAAATTCTTATCCCAGATTGCCGTCTTCTCATGCTGTATTTGTCTTGCACATTAAAAATAATTTTGTTTCAATTCAACAACTTTTTTAATGGTTTCAAGACTTTATAGACTTTATATATTATTTAGAAAGCTTTCTCATAATAAGATTATTTTTTACTCTCTATTTTTATAATATTGCTCATGTTTTTCAACTTTTTATATTTAAAAAGTTATGTTTGAGATGCATGGAATTCATTTTGATGTAAAGAGTGAGGTAGGGATCTAAGTTAACTTTTTTTCAGATGGTTGCCCAGTGATCCCAATACCATTTACTAAGTAGCCCATCATTTCCCTCCTATAAGAAATGCTGCCCTTTTCATATGCTAAATTCTCATGAGAGAGGGGGAAGGAGAAATGAGAATGTAGGGAGTAACAGTTGTATCAGAGCAGAGACTCCTGGGTGGAAACAGCAGCAGGAATGAGTGTCAAGGCAGGAAAACATGAGCTGTAATTAAACAGTTGTTGGAGACTCCGTTGTGAACACGTCTGTGAGTTAAAGACCCCACCAAAACCCAGTCACAGGGGACTCCCACACTTTTGTCAACTCTAGGAGGCCAACCAAGTTCTTACAGTAAATATCAGAGAATTCCCTCCTGCTTCTGGCAAGTCAAGGAAAAAAGGAACCGTTTGAAACATGCCAAGCAATGAGAAAGAATGAAATCTGGCCACGTGTAGCAACATGGATGGAACTGGAGGGTATCATGCTAAGTGAAATAAGTCAGTCAGAGGACAACAGATACCATATGTGTTCACTCATATGTGGATCTTGAGAAACTTAACAGAAGACCATCGGGAAGGAGAAGGGAAAAAAAGTTACAGAGAGGGAGGGAGGCACACCATAAGATTCTTAAATACTGAGAACAAACAGGGTTGATGGGGAGTGGGGGAGATGGGAAAGTGGGTGATGGGCACTGAGGTGGGCACTTGTTGGGATGAGGACTGGGTGTTGTATGGAAACCAATTTGGCAATAAATTATATTTTAAGAAATGAAATAGGCCAAGTACTCTGATCTTAAGAGAAATGAGTTAACCAAAGCCCAACTAATCTGGCGGAAGGGAAATACCCAATTCTTTAGCCATCATGTCTCACCTAAACAGGAAACAAAAACAAAAAGAAAAACTGACAAACACCTGTGAAGTTCAGAGTCTAAAGGAACAGTTTCTCTAAAACACTGAGATACAGGGTGCCTGGATGGCCTAGTCCATTAAACACCCGACTTAGGCTCAGGTTACGTTTTCACAGCCTGTGAGTTCAAGTCCTGCATCAGGCTCTGTGCTTACAGCTCAGAACCTGGAGCCTGCTTTAGATTCTGTGTCTTCCTCTCTCTTTGTCCCTCCCCTGCTCATGATCTGTCTCTCTATCTCTGTCTCTCAAAAGTAAATAAACATTAAAAGAAAAAAAAAGAAGAAATCCTAAAAGACACTGAGTGGATGCAGGGAAACAGCTTCCCTTTGGAGGAACAAAGTTAAGAATTACAGCTGACTTTTCAGAACCCATTCCAGAAAGAGACCGTAGTAAATATTTAAAGTCTTAAGAGAAAAACAAATCACCAACATAGAATTACATACCCTGTGAAATTATCTTTTAAAAGTAAAGGACAAATAAAGACTTTCTTAGACAGCCAAAAATTGAGGCAATCTGTTGCCAGTGGCTTGTCTTATAAGAAATGTTAAAAGTTCTTTAGAGAGAAGGAAAATGATATAGGCCAGAAAAGGTGTGTAATTACCTCATGCATCAGTCAGCTATTGCTACAATAATGCTATGGAACAAACCACTTCCAATCTGTAGGGATGAAAACAACCATTATCCAGACTAATTCTGGAGGTCAAGATGGCAGACTAAGAGGTCCCTAAGCTCACCTTGTCCCACAGATAAAACGAGGTAATACATCAGTATAAGTAACCCAAAACATGACTCAAAGACTGGTAGAACAAACTCTACAACCAAAGGTAGAGAAGAAAACATATCAAAGAGGATGGAGAGGTGGAAACGGCAAAGACATGGTGGGGACCACAAGACTAAAAGGACCTCAGCCACTTGCGGGTGGGAAGGAGCCAAGAACCCAGAGAAGGGAGACAGATCATCACATCAGGGAGCTCTGTGCAGAGAAGATGAATCCCCAAAACATTTGACTTTGAAAACTAGAGGGGCCAAATTTTGAGAGTTGTAAAGCCTAGAATTTTAAAAGTTAGTGGGCTCAGCTCTGGAAGAGTCCAGACGGCAGTAGGAAGCTGAGTCTCCAGCCTTAAGGAGACAGCACAACAGTCCACGGTCTACAGGTAGAAACAGCAGTTTGAAAAATGCCTGAGGCACACAGGAGGGAGAGTTATTTACACATCTCTGAGCATGTGCCACAGGGGCAGGGTTTATGGAGGGACTTCTCCAGGAACAAAGAAGCTGGTAGGTGCCAATCCCTTCTGCCCCCTAGCATAACTTCCTTACACCAAGCTGAGTGCCCTGCAGTTTAGTGGATTCACCCTTCCTAGTCACATTTGCCTCAGTCATGGAGCTGTGTCCAGCTCCCCCTCCCCACAAAGACTGGTACAAATCTTGCCAGCACTGTGGCCTGTACCTTCTATAGGGCCTCAGTCCTGGCAGCAGGGGCAGCTGCAGGCCCTGTAGAAGCCCTAGGTACTCCTTACTAAAACTGCACATCCCACCCCAACCAAACACAGCCCATAAGAGGCAAAGAGATGCTCTGCAGAATACTAGACTGAAGGAAAAAGCAGCCAGGACACAACATCATGCAACACATGCAACACACATAGAAGACACCCCTGAAGTATCAGGTTCTGTTGAACAGACGATATTGCACTGAAGGGCACCACTTCAGGACCTCTTCTTCATAAGGACATAACTTTCGAAAGCAGGAGACATAGTTGACTTTCCTAACACAGAGAAACAGAGTTAGACACAATGAGGAGACAAAGGACTGTGTCCCAAACAAAAGAACAGGACAAGATCACAGAAAAAGACCTAAGCAAAGTGGTTATAAACAATATGCCTGATAGAGAATTTCAAGTAATGATCATTAAATATACTCACTGGACTTCAGAAAATCCTGGAGGACATCAGTGAGACTCTTCACAATGAGATACAAAAACAAAACAAAAAAGAATCAGTCATAGACACAGGATACAATACATGGAATTTAAAACACACTAGATGTAATAAATAGCAAGCTAGAGGAAGGAGAGGAATGAGTCAGTGAGCTGGAGGACAGAAATGGAAAATAAGCAATCTAAGCAGATAAGAGGAAAAAATTACACATAATGAGAACAGACTTGGAGAAGTCAGAATTCCATCAAGCATAATAACATTTGTATTACAGGGATCCCAGAAGAAGAAGAAAGAGAAAAAGGGGGCAGAAAATGTATTTTAAAAAAACAATAGCTGAAAACTATCCTAATCTGGAGAAGGAAACAGATATCCAGATCTAGGAGACACAGGAAGTCAACAAAATCAACCCAAGATCCACATCAAGACACACAGTACTTAAAATGGCAAAAAATGGCAAAAAAAAAAAAAGAGTGATAAAGAGAGATTTATAAAAGAAGCCAGAGAAAAGATTTATATACAAGGGAAACCCCATTAGGCTACCAGCGGATTATTCTGTAGAAACTTTGCAGGCCAGAAGGGAGTGCCATGATATATTCAAAGTGCTGAAAGAAAAAAAATCTGCAGCCAACAATACTCTATCCAGAAATGCTACTATTCAGAATAGAAGGAGAAATAAAGAGTTTTCCAGACAAACAAAAGCTAAAGGAGTTCATGACCACTAAACCAGCCCTATAAGAAATATAAAAGGGACTCTTTGAGTGGAAAGGAGAGACTGTAAGAAAAGTAAGAAGTACAAAAGCAGTAAAAATAAGTATATCTGTAAAAACTGGCCAAGAAACTCACAAGATAAAAGGATGTGAAGTATGACACCATATACCAAAAACATGGGGCCAGGGAAAGGAGTAAAGAATGGGCTTAAACGTAAGCAACATTCAAATTAATAGACAGCTATATGCAGAAGATGTTATATACAAACCTAATGGTAACCACAAATCAAAAAACAGTAATAGATATGCAAGTAATAAAGATAAAGAATCCAAGTATATCACTAAAGAAAGCCAGCAAACTACCAAAAAGATCAAGAGAAGAAAGGATCAGAGAGGAACTACAAAAACAACCAAAAACAGCAACAAAATGGCAATAAATACATACTTATCAACAATTACTTTGAATGTAATGGACTAAAGTTTCCAATCAAAAGACCTAGGGTGACAGAATGGATACTAAAACGAAAAAACAGGACCCATCTATATGCTGCCTACAAGAGATTCATTTCAGACCTAAAAACACATGCAAACTGAAAGTGAGGGGATGGAGAAATATTTATCATGGAAATGGATATCAAAAGAAACCTAAAGTAGCAATACTTTTATCAGACAAAATAGACTTTAAAACAAAAATTGTAACAAGAGACAAAGAAAGATACTATAAAATAATAAAGGGGACAATTCAACAAGGAGATATAACAAATGTAAGTATTTATGCACCCAACATGAAGCACCCAAATATATAAAACAGTTAATAACAAACATAAAGTAATTAATAGATAGTAATACAGTAACAGTAGGGGACTTTAATGCCCACTTGCATCAATGCACAGATCATCCAAACAAAAAATCAAAAAGGAAAAGTGACTTGACATACTAGACCAGATGGATTTAACTGATAGATTCAAAACATGCAGTCCTAAAACAGCAAAATACATTATTTTCCAGTGCACATGGAACATTCTCCAGAAGAGATCACACATTAGGCCAAAAAAACAAGTCTTAACAAACAAAAAGATCAAAGTCATCCCATGCATCTTTTCCGATCACAACGCTATGAAACTAGAAGTCAGCAAGAAGAAAAACTTCTGGAAAGACCACAAATACATGGAGATTAACTAACATACCACTAAACAATGAATGGGTCAACCAAGAAATCAAAGAAGATATCAAAAACTACACAGAGAGAAATGAAAATGAAAACACAATGGCACAAAATCTGTGGGTTGCAGCAAAAGCAGCTCTAAGAGAGAAGTACATAGCAATATGGGTCTACCTCAAGAAGCAAGAAAAATCTCAAATAAGCAATTTAACCTTACACCTAAAGGAGCTAGAAAAAGAACAAAAACAAAACCTAAAATCAAGAGAAGCAAGGAAATCATAAAGATTTAGAGCAGAAATCAATAGTATAGACACTAAAAAATCCAGTAGAACAAATCAATGAAACCAGGAGCTTGTTCTTTGAAAAGATCAACAAAAGTGATAAACGTCTAGCCAGACTCATAAAAAAAGAAAAGAAGAGGACTCAAGTAAACAAAATCACAAATGAAAGAGAAGAAATAACAGCAGAGCCCACAAAAATACAAGGAATTGTATTTGAATATTATGAAAAATTATATGCCAACAAGTTGGACAACCTAGAAGAAATGGATGAATTCTTAGAAACCTATAACCTCCCAAAACTGACACAGGAAGAAATAGAAAATTTGGACAGACCAATTCCCAGCAATGAAATTGAATCAATAATAAAAAAATCCCCAACAAAGGTCCAGAACCAGATGGGTTCACAGGTGAATTCTATCAAACACTTGTAGAAAAATTAGTATCTATTCTTCCCAAATGTTTCCAAAAAATAGAAAAAGAAGGAAAATTTCCATATTCACTTTATAAGGCCACCATTACCCTGATACCAAAGCCAGATAACAACAACACACAAAAAAAAAAAAAAAAACAGAACTACACACCAATATCTCTAATGAACATAAATGCAAAATCCTCAACAAAATATTGGCAAGCCCAATCCAACAATGTATCAAAAAAAATCATCCACCGTGAGCAGGTGGATGCAAAGGTGGTTCAATATTTTCAAATCAATCAATGGAATATATCACATCAGGAAGAGAAAAAATAAAAACCATATGACCATTTCAACAGATGCAGAATAAACACTGGACAAAGTACAACATCCATTCATGATAAAAATCCTCAACAAAGTAGATTTAGAGGGAACATTCCTCAACATAATTAAGGCCTTAAATGAAAACCCCACAGCTAACCTCATATTCAATGGGGGAAAACTGAGAGCTTTTCTCCTACGGTCAGGAACAAGACAAGGATACCCTCTCTCACCACTTTTATTCAACATAGTACTAGAAGTCCCAGCCACACAATCAGACAAAAAGAAATAAAAGGCATCCAAATTGGTAAGGAAGAAGTAAAACTTTCACTATTTGCAGATGACATGACACTTTATATAGAAAACCCAAAAGACTCCACCAAAAAACCATTAGAAGTGATAAATGAATTCAGTAAGGTCATGGGATACAAAATCAATATACATAAATCTGTTGTATTTCTATACACTAATAATGAAGCAGAAAAAGAAATGGAAAGACATTCCATGCTCATGGATTGGAAGAACAAATATTGTTAAAACGTCTATACTACCCAAAGCAATCTAGAGATTAAATGCAATCCCTATCAGAATACCAACAGCTTTTTTCACAGAACTAGAACAATTCTAAAATTTGTTCAGAACCATAAAAAACCCCAAATAACCAAAGCAATCTTGGAAAAGAAAAACAAAACTGGAAGTATCACAATTCTAGACTTCAAGTTATATTCCAAAGCTGTAGTAGTTATCAAAACAGTATGATACTGGCACAAAAACAGACACATAGATCCATGGAACATAAGAGAAAGCCAAGACGAAACCCACAATTATATGGTGAATTAATTTTTGATAGAGGAGGCAAGAATATACAATGGGAAAAAGACAGACTCTTCAACAAATGGTGTTGGGAAAACTGGACAGCTACATACAAAAGAATGAAACTAGAGCACTTTATTTCACCACACACAAAAATAAACTCAAAATGGATTAAGGACCTAAATCCATTTTGGGTTTGAGACCCAAAACCATAAAAATCCTAGAAGACAGCAAAGGCAGTGATCTCTCTGACATTGGCTATAGCAATATCTTTCTAGATAAGCCTCCTGAGACAAGAGAAACAAAATAAGAAATAAACTAGTGGACTACATTAAAATAAAAAACTTCTGCACATCAAAGGAAATAACCAACAAAACTAAGACAACCTACTGGATGGGAGAAGGTATTTGCAAATGACATATCCATTAAATGGTTAGTATCCGAAATATATAAAGAACTGATACAACTCAATACCCAAAAAACAAATAACTCAATGTAAAAATGGACAGAACGGGTACCAGGGTGGCTCAATCAGTTAAGCATACAACTCTTGATCTTGGCTCAGGTCATGTTCTCACGGCTTGAGACCCATGTCAGGCTCTGTGCTAACAGTGCAAATTTAATTAATTTATTTAAAATTTATTTATTAAAAATTAATTAAATTAATTAAAACTAAAAAATAAATAAAAATGGACAGAAGACATGAACATATATTTCTCCAAAGAAGACATACAGATGGCCAACAAACACATGAAAAGACACTCAACATCGCCCATCAAAAGGAAAATGCAAAACTACAATGAGATACCACCTCTCACCTGTCAGATTGGCTAAAATAAAAAACTCAAGAAACAGTAAGTGTTGGTGAGGATATGGAGAAAAAGGAACTCTCTTGCACTGTTGGTGGGAATGCAAATTGGTGCAGTCATTGTGGAAAACAACATGGAGCTGCCTCAAAAAAATTAAAAATAGAACTATCCTACAATACAATAATTATACCACTGGGTATTTACCCAAAGAATACAAAAACACATGTTCAAAGGGATACATGTACCTTATGTTTACTGCAGCATTTTCAATACCCAAACTATGGAAATAGCCCAAGTTTCCACCAAGTGATGGATAAAGAAGATGTAGTGTGTGTGTATGTATATGTATACATACATATGTATATGTATATGTATACATACACACATGTGCATGCAATGGAATATTATTAAGCCATAAAAACAATGAAACCTTGCCGTTTGGAACACTATGGATGGATCTAGAGAGTATAATGCAAGCAAAATAAGTTAGTCAAAGAAAGACAAATACTGTATGATCCCACACATGTGTAATTTACAAAACAAAACAAATGAGCAAACAGAAAAAAGAGAAAGACAAACCAAGAAACTGACTCTTAACTACAGAAGGTTACCTGAGGAGAGGTGTGGGGGGGGAGGGGGGATGAAATAGGTGAAGGGGATTAAGAGTACACTTATCTTGGGGCGCCTGGGTGGCTCAGTTGTTTAAGCGTCCAACTTTGGCTCAGGTCATCTCACAGTCTGCGGGTTCGAGCCCCGCGTCGGGCTCTGTGCTGACAGCTCAGAGGCTGGACCCTGCTCTAGATTCTGTGTCTCCCTCTCTCTCTACCCCTCCCCTGCTCACGGTCTGTCTCTCTGTCTCTCAAAAATAAATAAACATTAAAAAAAAAAAAGAGCATACTTATCTTGATAAGCACTGACGAATATACAGAACTGCTGAAACTTGAAAAAAAAACACATCAAAAACCCAACAGTCATCCATTCTTGTTTACATGTGTGTATGTCATCTGGGCATTGTCTGATCGCATCTTGGCTTGGCAGGTCTTGGACCCAAGCTGCAGGTAGGTCCAGGTGTGTGCCAAGTGTCTCTCATCTCTGAACGAGTAGACTAAACGGGGCATGTTTTTCTCATGGTGATGGAAGTATCACACGAAGGCAAGCAAACTGTATAACACATTTCAAACATCTGCTCTTAAAATATCTACTCACATTCCACTGGCCAAAGCAAGTCATATGGCTGAACCCAATGCTAAGGGGCAGGACGTACACTCTCTCCATGTGAGGACATGATGAAAGTGTGGATGTCAATTATACAACAGAAGAGTAAAGATTTGGGCCCATAATAATTCAATCTAATTCAATTTACCTTGGTTATTTCATTTTATGGAGCTAGTGGCATCTGAAGCCAATACTGAAGAGAGATAACACAAAAATAATGTTATAGATGAACCTAACTTATTAATTTAGATGTGAAAATGCTTTAAAATTTTGTCAATTAGGGGTGTCTAGCTGGCTCCATCAATTAAGCATCTGGCTCTCGATTTCAGCTCAGGTCATGATCTCACATGGGTTCGAGCCCTGCAATGGGTTCCATGCTGACAGTGCCAGAGTCTGCTTGTGATTCCCCTCCCCCTCTGTCTCTCCCTGACTCACAAGCACACTCTCCCTCTCTCACTCTCAAAAATAAATAAACATTTAAAAAATAAGTACATAAATAAACATTTTTACAAAATTAGTCAATTAGGGGCAACTGGGTGGCTCAGTCGGTTAAGCTTCCGACTTTGGCTCAGGTCATGATCTCACAGTTCGTGGGTTCGAGCCGTTCATCGGGCTCTGTGCTGACAGCTAGCTCAGAGCCTGGAGCCTATTTCAGATTCTGTGTCTCCCTCTCTCACTGACCCTCCACTGCTCATGCTGTCTCCTCTCAGAGATCAATAAAACATTTTTAAAATTTTTTAAAAAAAAACAAAATTAATCAATTAAAATAAGTAGGGGAGCCTTGGTAGCTCAGTCCGTTAAGCATCTTACTCTTGATTTTGGCTCAGCTCATGATCTCAAGGTCATGAGATCAAGCCCCATGTCAGTCTCTGGGCCGAGCATGGGGCCTGCTTGGGATTCTCTCCCTCTGCCCCTCCCTCACTTGCATGTGCCCACGTGCACTTTCTCTCTCAAAAAAAAGAAAATAAAAAGCAAAAATAAAATAAGTGATGATATTCCTAAAATCATCTTTTACGACAAAGTATGATTTAATCTCAGAATTTTAAGGATTATTTATATGTAAGAAACCCATTCACATAATATATCCTATCAGAAGGACCAATAAAAAAAGATATAACCTCAATGAATGCAGAAAAGACATAGAATAAAATCTGACACTCATACTAATTTTTATAAACTCTTAAAAAACCAAGAATAGGAAAATATTTGTTGAACATAATAAGGAAGACTTATCTTCAAGCAACAGTACAAGGTACACATGGGGACACAATAGATGTCCTATAAAATCAAGAGCAAAACAAGCCTGACTACTTCCATTTTTGTTCCACATTTTTTCTGCTCAATGAAATAAAATATATAAACAGAGATAAGTGGGCTAACTATTAAAAAGGAGAAGATGAGATCATCATTATTTACAGATGATACAATTACCTACCTAGAAAACATAAAAATATCAACTGAAAAACTCTTAGGATAAATGAGCAGTCAAATACAAGATAAATATTTGAAAATCAATGATTTTTCTATATGCTAGCCATAACTAGTTATACGATATAATAGAAAATAGATTCTATTTACAATAGCAATAAAAACATAAAATATTTAGCAGTAACCATAAAAAGAATCGTGCAGAAATTATATGTGAAAAATGCTACAAACCTTTATTCAGAGATATAGAGGACTGGAAAAACAGAAAGGTATACCATGCCCAATAGTTAAAAGATGTAATACTGCCAAGATATGATTTCTTCCCAAATTACTGTACAGGTTTAATACGGTTCCATTCAAAAGATGAAATGGGTTGGATCGACTTGAAAAGTAATTCTAGAGATCATCAGAAAGAATACATTTTTGAGTATAGATATTTTGAAAAAAGTGAGGTAATAAGGAAGCACTAGCCCTATCCAATAACAAAACTTATTACACAGTGCAATAATTTTAAGAATTTATTGTCACTGTATTCGACAAGACACCTCATCAGAGCATGATAAACAAGTTGTAAACAGACTTTAGTAATAAGAACTTACATGTAAGAGGATGCATTAACAGCTAAGTCCCATTAACATATAAGATAAGTTTCATTTGGTTAAATAGATTGGAAATCTGACTCTTAGGGTTTAACCACTCACTGCCTGAGGATGTGGTTTCTCTCATTAAAACAAGCCGGCCAGGGGTGGACAATTCAAGGATGCTACAGGTACTTCAGGAGAAGGGCTTCTTCCTTTCCTCCCACCATGCCTGGAGTGTGCTTTTCATCCTGAGCTTGCAAAAATGGCCACTCCACCTTCATCATAGATGTAATAGGGGCACCTGGGTGGCTCAGTCAGTTAAGTGTCTGACATCAGCTCAGGTCATAATCTCACAGTTCATGGGTTTGAGCCCCACATCAGGCTCTGTGCTAACAGCTCAGACCCTGGAGCCTGCTTCAGATTCTGTGTCTCCCTCTCTCTCTGATCCTCCCACATTCACGCTCTCTTGCTCTCTCTTAAAAATTTTTTTTTTTTTAATTTTAAAGAAGGAAGAAAGGAAAGGAAAGGGAAGGGAAGAGGAAGGGAAGAAGTAGCAGTATCGATACTGAGAAGGAGCACGCTTCTAGAAGTCTCCAGCAGACATTCATTTATAAATCATTGACCAAAAGTGAGCCAGATTGCCGCCCCAAGCTGTAAGGGAGCCTGGAAGAAATACTTTTCCAAATGAACTTAATATTCTGTGGATAAGAAGACCCGTTAAGTGTTGTAGATAAGCAGCAATCTCTGCCACAGAAAATCTAGATCATTGTGAGATAGAAGGCTAGGAAAGAGTAACTATTTAACTAATGAGGTTAGAGAAACTGCATAAAGTGTCTGGTAAAAAAACAACAACAACAACAACAAAAACCCTCAAGTTAAATTTTTATCTCATACCACATTGGGGCACCTAAGTGGCTTAGTTGGTTAAGTGTCTGACTTTGACTCAGATCATGAGCTCACAGTTTTGTGGGTCTGAGCCCCACGTCAGTTTCAGCTCAGAGCCTGGAGCCTGCTTCAGATTGTGTCTCCCTCTTTCTGACCCTCCCCTACTCATGCTCTGTCTCTCTCTCAAACACAAATAAATAAACGTTAAAAAACTTATATTACACCAATATAATGCCTATAGGATTTATAGAATTATGATTTTTTAAGTAAGCTCTACACCCAACGGGGGGCTTGAACTCATGATCCCAAGATCAAGAGTCCCATGCATGCTCTACTGACTGAGCCTGTCAGGCACCCCAGATTTATAGAATGAAAGTAAAATAGGAAAATTAGAAGAATATATACACAAATAAAGAGCATATTTAACTTCACTGAAAGGAAAAGGACTTTTCAGGCCTATAAGCCAACAAATAAGTATCAAAGGAACATATTGATAAATTTCACTTAGAGATAATTTAATTCTGTAAGTTAAAAATTCCAGTGATGAAATTAAAAGGCAAACAACGAACTGAAGAATCCGAAAAGGTTACTACCTTATTATGTATTATGATATGGATCAATAAGAGGGAAAATTAAGGCCCCCATAAAATAAAAGTGTTGACAAAGGACCCGAGCCAACAATTGATGATAGAGGAGACACAGTTCATAAAAACATATGAAACAACATGCTGTTTTGACTAAATTGGTAACAATTCAGAAATACCCCAATCATTGATTTTTTTTTCTTGCAAAAATATAAATCACACTTATAGAAAACTTGGAAATGCAGAATAGCATGAAGAAAGCAAAAATCAGTATGCTTCAACAACTGAAGGATGATGGGCTATTGGGGATGCTTCACTCCACTCGTTTTTCGCCTTCTCATTACTTCATTTTTCTCTATCCTCGTTTCTTTTGTTTGTTTGTTTCTTTTTTTTTTTTTTAACGGCCTCACACTTCAGTTACTTTTGTCAGCTATTGCCCAGCAGGGCATACTGCTGCTCCCCTCGACATTATCCTTCCACCGGGAAAGGCAAGGGGAAGGTTGCCTACCAGGTAAAAAGTGAGCAGTGTTTCCCACAGAAAGGATGATGTGACTCTAACACAACAGCAAAGGAGGCTCTTGCTACCTGACATGCACTTAGGCCACTGCCGCGCAACTATGCGGAAACGTCGCCCTTTACGGTGTTGCTTTCGTTGTCTTCGGTCAGTGCAAAGGGTAAAAGTAAAACCCTTGAGGATTTTGTTCGTGCTGGATTTGCCCATACACAGGTAATAATTATAAATTTTGTACAAAATCAACCACCTAAAGGCACTGGAAAGTGAACAATTTCAGCTTTTCCCCTCGAAAATGGCAAGCTAATTGTCCCAACATCGTCACCGTCACTGGATACTTTTTTTTAACTCTTTGGGTCCATTTTTAGATTCTAGGCCGTTCCATTGTGGGTTTTTTTTTTGTTTTTTTTTTTTGTGGGTGTCTCTTTAGGCACCAGTACCAAACTGCTTTAATACTGTAGCTTTAAGACATTTTTCTAATACCGGGGAGGACAAATGTATCAGTTATATGTTGGTGTGTAATAAACAAGCCAAAACCTAATGGCTTCAAACAAACACCAACTTCCTATTAAAATTAACTATCAAAATTAACAGGGATATGCTGCTGCTTAGAGTCTGAAATTAGCATCTTTACCCTACCCCTGAACAATGCAGGGACCTTAAAACATTTTAACTGGACAAACTCACATGCTATTTTTCTCCCATATTTTCTTCTATTCTTTTGTAATCCTCACAAATGTGATATTCTTTTGCTTTATGTAACAAATATTTATTTAGTGGACTATATGTTCGCCATTTTCTTTGCTCATCATTCCTATCTACGTCTCAAACTTTCCTCTTAGGGTCTTTTTTCTTCTTTTTTGAAGTACACTTTTTAGAAGATCCTATAATGAAAGACTATTAATATAGTCTCTGGGTTTTTGTTTTAAAATGCCTTTGATAATATCTCTTCAAATATTACCTCTCCCTCCATTCTCTTTTTTTTTTTTTTTTTTTACCTTGAACAAATGTGTTTTTAGATGTAAATTGTGATGTTAAGACCAGTCAGAGTTCCGGTGCTGTTAACTTGATCACACATTAAAGGGTGCCCGTGTTATCCTGACTTTGATCCCTCAGTTGGTTTGTTTTCAGGGGTCTATCTCAGCAGGTTTAATGTTCTGCCTATTTGCTCTTTCATCCAATCCTCCGTGCGGCTCTGAATCAGGGCAAGGAGGAGGGGCTGACCCGTCCAGCCTCCTGCGTCAGCAGGACTCCAGCTGGATAAACCCAGTGGGAGGCATTTGCAGGTAACTGGGAGGCTGGCCTCCCCTCTCCTTCAGATCTGTCTCCAGCATCAGATGCAGATTTTTCCTGCCTCTGGACCACAACGTCCCCTCGGTCCCAGCCTCCTCTTAGTGATCTCTGCCTTCAGTCTGTGGCAATATACCTCTTCCCTTCGTCTCTCCCATGGTGGCTGCTTCTTGCTGCTGTCGATGTCTCCTTTTTGTTTGGTTTCTCAGCTCTTCCATCACATGGGCGACCAATTCCCCTGTTAAATTCCCTGTCTGACACCCAGAGTGATTTCTTTTTCCTTTCTGAACCTCAAGGAGTATTATATTGGTTTGGTTTTTAAAAGAAACTTCTTGGGGCACCTGGGTGGCTCAGTCGGTTAAGCGTCCGACTTTGGCTCAGGTCATGATCTCATGGTTCATGGGTTCGAGCCCCGCGTCAGGCTCTGTGCTGATAGCTAGCTCAGAGCCTGGAGCCTGTTTCAGATTCTGTATCTCCCTCTATCTCTGACCCTCCCCTGCTTGCGCTGTCTCTCTCTCTCTCAGAAATAAATAAATCATTTTTTAAAAATAAAAAAAAAAAAAAAGTCCAAGTGAGTAAATCTGTCTGGACCCTGAGCTTTTTAAAGTGGGATACGAGAGAACTTTCTCAAATTTTCCTAGTGTTGTTCATCTATGTAGGTTTTAGATTATTTTTAAAAAAGAAAAACATTGAATATCAGATCACCCCCTTAAAAACTATAGATGTGGATACTATTGTTTATAAAAAATACATGTAAAATGTTTTTTTGTTTTGTTTTTAATAGTAGATTTGTCTGCCTCCAGGTTTGGCTCAAGCCCAAAGTATCTTTTTGGGTGATTACAGGGACTGCCTCAGGATCAAAAGCTGGCATTAAAGACCCATGCAACCAGGAGCTGACTAAACTAGGTCACAATAGCTGTTGGAATTTATGATGTCAGTTATGTTGGCATGAAGACTAAGCTAATAGGAGAAGAGTTCCATTCACCTGCAAGTTCCTGACCTATTCTCTCCAAAATATTTCCTCTCACACCTCCAACTGCAAAATGCATTTCTAGAATTCCAGGAGCAACTGTTAAAAGAATCATTACTACCCTCTGCGATACATTTTTATATACATAAACCATCATGATCACTTTGACCAGTACACATTCTCCTTTTATATCATTAATTTATTCATGAATTCATTAAACATTTACTGAGCAAAGGCAATGCCAGGAGATGTTCTGGACACTGGGGCTGTAGTGACAACCACCATGGACCCTGCCCCTGTCCTTGTGGAATTTAAGATCTCAGAGGGAAAGGAGAACTGACTGCGTTACTATAATTTTTGGTAAATGCTTGAAGTCTAAGTCCTAGATGTTGGGGTCAAGGCTTCCTCATGTAAGTGACACTTATGCTGAGACTCAAGGATGAGCAGGAGCTGAGCAGACGGGGTCATGCAATGTGGAGGTTATTTCAAAGAGAAAAAGAATTTAGGGTAGAAGATGCTAATCCAGAACTGTGGTTTCCTCTGCGAGCCCTCTTGATTAAAAACATTTCTTCAATGAAAAGCATCTTAAGTGGAAAGACTAGGAAGAGAGGAAGGGAGGGAGGAAGGGAAGGAAAGAAAGAGAAAGAGAAAAAAGAACCAATCCAGTAACATTTATCTAAGAACAGGACACAATTCTTGCTATCACCTTTAACTGTGTGCCTTTAGCTGGGTGACCAGACTTCTCTGAGCCTCAAATTCCTCTTCCATATAAGAGGGTCATGTTGGCACCCTGCCAGGCTGCCATAAATATGGAATAACAGCAAGTTTATGCGAGCGCCTTGTAGCTGAGAATGGATCACCTCCGCATGTAGGAGTATTTTTTTATGGCTATTTACATTTGTTAACCCAATCTCTATGAAGAACTACTTGGGAACTGTGGCCAGAGAGTTAGTGATCTAAGGCTGCCAGAAGCCAGAAATTCAGGGACCTGGACCCAAGGAGGGGGGACCCCCAGGGCTCCCAGTCCGCCCCACCCCACCCCCAGCATCCACAAGCTTTCCTGGCTCCTGTATATGAATGAGGTGATCTTTCAGCTGCCCTTTGTCTTGGAAAAAAATTAATTCTCATTTGCATTACCTCGTCTAAATGTCACCCACCGATATTTTGTTAGACATTAGCGGCGCTGGTAGGGAGGGCCGCGGGGTAATTGTGTTCTGCCTGGTGCTGGGATTTACATAATTTCAGACAGCAATTAAAGAATCCTGGGGAATTTTTTTTCTCTTTTCCAGCCTCTCCTACAAAGAAAGTGTTCGTTTACATTAAGCGCTCAGCTCCTCGCTGTTCATTTGCATAAAATTAAAGGTTTTTGTGTTCCCGAACAGCAGGGTAACATTTAAAATTCCGTTTTAAAAAGCTCACCTTACAATAATAAAATGTTAATATCATTTCATAGGCAATGCAACGTTGCCAGATGCCTTTCACTTCCAACTTGTACCCACTGCTAACTGGTTTTCCTCTTTCCCTCTCCATCCCTTACCTCCGCTCAGTCTTTGTCCACCTCTATCCTTCCCCCAGGTCTCCTCCTCAGTCTCACCCAGTCCCTCTATCTCTTAATTTCTCCTTTTCTCTTTCCCCCTTCTTCCTTAAGTGGAATCCAAATCTCCTCGATCCTCACCAGCCTGGGGCCGTGAACAAAGTCAAGCTTCCATGATCATCTGTGAATAATGGGCACCAAGCTCAGCTACCAGTTCCTCGGGAGACCCTGTTTCAACACTGTTCAAGTCACCACCCACCCAGCCCCACATCCCAGATGTCCCGGACTCCCCAAAACCAGAGTCATTACTGATTACTCTCACCCGTCCGCAAGTCTCCAAAGTCGCCATGGATGCCCGCAAGTCCCCATGAGGAGCCCTCCGTGCCACTGCTGTATCCCAGTGCGGCCTGGGCCTCAAGCGCTCCTCCTGTTTGCTCTTTCCTTCCTTCACTCTCTACAGTAAATGATGTTGAAATGATGGTGCTTGAAGGTGCTGACAGCAAGGACCCCTGCCAAGAACCTCTCTCCCCTCTCGCTGCCCAGCCTGAGGGGAGATCTAGGGCACCACACAGGCTCTGTGCCCCTGGGCCCAGGACAAGCCTCCCCTCAGGCCCTGCCGGCTTTGTTTCCCATCTGGACCTCCTCGGTGCACCCCAGTCCACCAGACACAATTTAAGAGCCTCCAGACTCCCAAAGGAGGCAAGGGTGGGGGAATGTCCCTGATTCTTCTTTCCTGTGAGCCTTCATGGATGTCAGTTTGGTCACTTGGAGGGGCAATGGCTTCACCTCATTCAACAACTGCCTAAGACCAGCTGGCATTGGCTTCCAGGTATGGAAATACAGCTCAGACAAAGGGCCTTGGCCAGAGAGATGAGGGAAGAACCAGTTTTCTCACACAGAGAAGAGATTTATTAGCTAGAGGGAGAAGAGAAGAGACGAGAAGAGAAGAGACGAGACAAGACGAGACGAGACGAGACGAGACGAGACAGGGAATGAGCCTCAGCAATGGTACAGAGACAAAGGAAGCCTAGACAGGTAGCCATGTGGTAGAAGGAGGTAAGGTGGTGGCAAGGGTGGGGGTTGGAACCACAGAAAGATGGACTCCATCCCCTCTCAGTCTGGATCTCAGGATCCAGAATGATGCTGAGATACAGGAAAATAATGAGAGTTTTGTTTGGTGCAAACCACAGTTTTAGGGTTGTTATTCATTCCCACAACAAATAGATAAGTTTTTAATGTGACAGAGGCTTTAAGGGATGAGAAGGTATTAACTAAGTGGGATGGGGGAAAATTCACTCAGGCCGGGAAAGGGCTCAGCCTTTGTGAAGGTTCTGAGGAAGAAGAAGAGTAGCTTGCTGAAGGCAGGAAGGCAAGGCATATGGAGCACAGAAAGCAAGAGGAGAGGCATGCAAAACCCAAGAAAGTATGGCCCATACACAGGGAAAAAAGCTGTTACTGGAACTGCCTCTGTGGAAACCGAGACACTGGACTTACTAGACAAAGGCTCTCAATCAGCTATTTTAAATACGGCCAAAGAGCTCATGGAAGCCATGGCCAAAGAACCAGAGGAAACCATGAGAACAATCTCTTACCAGATAAAGAATACAAATAAAGATATAAGTGTTTTTAAAAAGGAACCAAATAGAGATTCTGGAGCGAGAAAGTATAATAACAGAAATGAAATATTCACTAGAGGGGATCAATAGCAGATTTGAGTTGGCAGAAGAAACAATCAGCAAATCTGCAAATAGGTCCACTGAGATTATTCAGCCTGAGGAACAAAAGAAACAAGGAATGAAGGGGTGCCTGCTGCGTGACTCCATCGGTTAAGTGGTCAGCTTTGGCTCAGGTCATGATCTTGTGGTTTGTGAGTCCAAGCCCCATGTCGGGCTCTGTGTTGACAGCTCAGAGCCTGGAGCCTGCTTCAGATTCTGTGTCTCCCTCTCTCTCTGCCCCTCACCTGCTTGCACTCTGTCTGTCTCTCTCTTGTCTCTCAAAAATAAATGAACATTAAAGAAAATTTTTTAAAGAAACAAGGACTGAAGATAAGTGGCCAGAGCTTAGGAGGCCTGTGGGGCACTGTCAGACACACCAGCACGTGCATAATGGGAATTCAGAAAGAGGGGCAAGAGATAAAGGAGCAGAAAGAATATCTGAAGAAAGAATAGCTAAAAACTTTCTCAACTTGATGAAAAACATGAATCTACACATCCAAGAAGCTCAGAAAACTTCCATTTAGATAAATCTGAAGAGATCTACACAGAGAAAGATCATAATAACACTGAAGAAAGACAATTCTGAAAACAGCAAGAGACAAGTGACTATGCACATATGAGGAATCCTCAATAACATTAACAGCCAATTTCTCATCAGAAACCATGGAAGTCCAAAGGCTATGTGATGGAATATTTCACATTGTTCAGGGAAAAAACATCTCTCAGCCAAGGATTCTATATCAAGCAAAAGTATGCTTCAAAAATGAAGGAGAAATTATGAATTCTCAAGCCATTTAATAGGAGAAAGGAAAATCCCTTCAACAAATGATAGTGGGCAACAGCAAAAGAATGAAGTCAGATGCCTATATCATACTACCTATATAATTAACTCAAAATAAGTCAAAGACCTAAATGTAAGAGCTAAAACTATAAAACTCTTAGAAAAAGACATATAAGTAAGTGTTCATGACCTCATGGATTAGGCAGTGGTTTCTTAAGTATGAAAAGCACAAACAAAAGAAAAAAATAGACCTCGTCAAAATTAAAAGCTTGTGTATATCAGAGTACGTTATCAAGACAGTGAAAAGGAAACCCACAGAATGCAAGAAAATGTTTACAAATCATATATCCAGACTATATTAAGAACTCTTGTAACTCAACATCAAAAAGACAAACAATCCAGTGAAAAAAATAGGCAAGGGACTTCAACAGACATTTCTCCAAAGAAGATAAACAAATAGCCAATAAGCCCAGGAAAAAGTGCTCAACATCATTAGTCATTAGGGAAATGAAAATCAAAACTACAATGAGATACCACTTCGTACTCACTGGGCTGGCTATAACAGTAATTTTTCTAATGGAAAATAACATGAGCTGGCAAGGATGTGGAGTAATTAGAACTCTAATACATTTGCCAGTGGGGATGTAAAATGGTAGCACTGCTGTGGAAAACAGTTTGGCAGTTCCTCAAAAAGTTACACATAGAGACACCATATGACCCAGCAGTTCTGCTATAAGAGAACTGAAAATATATGCTCACATGCAAACTTAAACACACATATTCATATTAACAATATTCATAATGGCCAACAAGTAGAAACAAGCAAAATATCCATCAACTGGTGAATGGATAAATAAAATGTGGTATATCCATACAACAGAATGTTATGCAGCCATAAAAAGTAATGAAGTTCTGATATGCTCCACAACGTGGATGAACCTTGACAACATGATGCTAAGAACAAAAACCCAAAACCAAAAGGCCACATGTTGTAGAGTTCCATTTATATAAAACGTCCAGAAGAGGCAAATCCATAGATACGGAATTGCCAGGTCTGGGGAGAGGGAGAATGGGGAGTCACTGCTTACTGAATACAGGGTTTCTTTTAGGGCTATTGAAAATGTTCTGGAATTAGTGATGATGACTGTAACACACTGTGAAGATACTAAAACCTTTGGTACGCTTTAAAATGGTTTATATCATTTTTAGAGAAAGTGAGAATTTTGATACTATAGCTACATTCAGAATTAACTCAGCTAGCCTCCCAAATTCCTCCAATCTTCAATTTCAGAATCCCTTGCTGTAGTCTCTGAGCTCTCGTTTCTCTGTTCAGAGAGGACAAGAGTATTGAGCAGGGAAATGAAGCATAGAGACTCTACAGGGATGGAGCCCATGGTAGGGGAGAGGAGGCTGGGAATGTGCAGGCCAGTGCCTCCCGCCAGATGTGCCAGCACTGGGCTGGGGCAGCCTGCCTGGGAAGGTGAAGGATTAAGGGAGTATAAGGGGTGGGGGAGGGCAGGGCAATGCTATGGCTAAATAGGTGCCATGGTCTAAATATGTACCTCCCCCCACCCAAATTCATGTCATAACTTAATCCCCAAGGTGATGTCCATTAGCAGGTGGAGCCTTTGGGAGGTGATCAGATCATGAGGGCACAGCCCTTAGCACAGTTAAATAAACAGACCAGGAAAGCTCCTTTGTCCCTTTCACCATGTGAGGCTAGAACGAGAAGTCAGTGCCTGCAGTCCAGAACTCAGCCATGCTGGCACCCTGATCTGGGACTTCCGGCCTCCAGAACTATAACCAATACATTTCTGCTGTTTATGGGCATGTGGGTGGCTCAGTCGGTTAAGTGTCTGACCCTTGATTTCGGCTCAGATCATGATCTCACTCTGTGAGTTCAAGTCCCATGTTGGGCTCTGAGCTGACAATGCAGAGCCTGTTTGGGATTTTCTCTCTCCCTCTCTCTGTCCTTCCCCCCTCTCAAAATAAACTTAAATAAATAAATATCTGCTGTTTAAAAGCCACCCAGTATACAATACTCCATTATGACAGTCCAAATAGACAGAAACAGTGGGCTAGCCCAAGTTGAGCTTGACTGGCTAGGCTGGTGGGGTAGGAGGTCAATAACTCACACAACATAAACGCCAATGCTTATAGAAACAACAGGTACCATTTTCTGAGCATTTACGCAGCGCTCAGCTCCATATCAAGGGTAAAACCATATCACTGAGTTAAACTAATCTCCCAAAAACCTTCAGGAGTGTTACTGTAACCATTTCACAACTGAGGAAACTGAGGTTCAAGTTGGGTACCTGGTTTGCCCAGGGTCACCCAGGACACAAAAACTTGAGTGGGACCCACAGGCTCCGGACTCCTCCCTGCTCCTCTGCCCTGTCCAGCACAGTGCCAGCACATGGCTGGTTGAGCCATTAACCACGAGCTGATGGGAGTTTGATGGGAAGTTACTCAGGACCTCAACCCAGGGCTCTCCCCTTAAAGTCCCTGTGGAGGCTGAAGAAGCTTCAGGACAACACAAACGTCAGGGGAGCTTGCAGAAACTCCCCACTCCTCCCCAGCATGGCTGGAGAATAGTAGGGTGGGGCTTCTTCACTCCTTGGTGGAGGGTGGGAGTTCTGCTCAGGTGCTCACCAAGTTAACAGCCTTGGGGCTGGCCGGGCCCTGCGCCTAATCAGCTGCCTCCGAGCCTGCCCTTGGTGGCTCTTCATGTCCTCTGGCTCAGAACAAAGAGGCACCTCATTAGCCCCATTAAGCACTCATTTTAGCTGCATGGTTCCGGGGAGCAAGTGTGTACTTGGAACACACAGGGGTTTATTATGTTTTCAGAAATACCACTTAGGTAGACAAAAGAGGCCAGCAGACTTGGGAGGGAACTTGAAGGGACAGGGAAGACGGTCAGCAGCCAGCTAGCTTGGTCCTACCCTGCACCGCCAAGCTTCCTTCCCTCTTTCCTTCTTTCCTGTGTCTAAACTTCTGCCTGCAACATTGGCTCTGCAGGAATTGGTGTCCTTCCCACCCAACTCCCCTCCCCTAGCTGCTCCCTGCCTTTGCTGACCCGTTCCAGATACAACCCCTAAAGCTATTACCAGTCATACCAGCCAAGGCCAAGGCCAAGGCCAAGGCCAAGGGCCTTCATTGCCCCCAATAGTGAATCAACTTGCTTTGAATGGAGCACTCGGCCTGCAGCATGCTGGACCGCCCCAGGCACCACATCCAACCAGTCAAGTTGGCCGTTCTCAGGCTTGGTACTTGCCTATGAAACCTGTTGACTGTGTGTAGGGTCATGCCTGCCATTTCTCACCACCAAGGACAGCAGCTCCAGCCACAGGGCTTTCTCTTCCTTCGAACACAGCCCAGGCAAGGAACCTAGTGCTGCAAATCTGATTTCCAGTATTTTTACCTTTCCTCTTCCAAGTAACCTCCATCCACTGCTCAGTGGTTCTAAATCGGCAGCCACAAAGTCTGTCCATGTCCTCTCCCAGCAAGACTTCATGACCAAGGGACTGGACACCACATTTACTGGGTGGTCTAATTTTCCAAAAGCCTACCCAAAATGGGTTCCTGGGCCAAGCGAAATGGCTCTCAATGGCCAAGGGTGCAAGAACTTGAGCAGAAAAATAAAGAAGTACTGGATGATAACCCAAAGTATAAAATAAATATCCATGAGCCCATTTCAGTATAAATAAATGAGTGAATTAATAAGTAAATGGGGGAATGGGGCGCCTGGGTGGCTTAGTCGGCTAAGCGACTGACTTTCGCTTAGGTCATGATCTCGCGGTTCGTGGGTTCGAGCCCCGCGTCGGGCTCTGTGCTGACTGCCAGCTCAGAGCCTGGAGCCTGTTTCAGTCTGTGACTCCTCTCTCTGACCCTCCCCTGCTCATGCTGTCTCTCTCTCTCTCTCTCCTAGAAATAAATAAAACATTAAAAAAAGAAAAAAAAATAAGTAAATGGGGGAAAACAGACAAATCTCCCACACAGAATAATTCCAAATAATTTATGTAGACAACTTGCCTTCAGGGAGGTAAACTTCGCACTCCTTAGGTGTGGGCTGCGCAGAGCAACTTCCTTCCAAAGAAGACAGTATGAAAAAGAGGGAAAAGAGTAACCTTACACTGATGAATCCTGACAAACACACTTCAGCCAGGTGATCAAGGTCAACATCAACAGTAACTAGTCATGTAGATAGCAGGTACCCAAGCTACGATGTGAGGAAATGGTGCTCTGTGGTCTTCCTCCCCCAAAATCCATAACTTCAATCTAATCATGAGGAAAACTCTTTGACAAATCCCAACAGAAGGACATTCTACAAAATCTCCAAGCAATACTCCCAAACTGTCAAGGTCATCAAAACCAAGGGAATTCTGAGCACCTGTCCTAACCAAGAGAAGCCTAAGGAGACATGACAACTAACCGTAACATGGTATCCTAGACAGGATCTTGGAACAGAAAGAGGACATCATGTACAAACCAAAGACATCTGAATAAATCATGGACTTTAGTTAATAATTATGGTCAATATTGGTTCATTAATGGTGACAGACATATCGTATTTATGTAAGATGCCAGTAATAGGAAAAACTGGGTGTGAAGTACACAGCAATTCTCTGTACACTCTAACTTTTCCCCATGAATCTAAGACTATTCTAAAATAAAACATTGAAAAATGATTGGTTTCCAGGTCCTGTGTGAGGTGGCTCCTCTCTCTCCTCTACCACATACCACCCGGTCCCCTAGCGCCATTGAAAGTGCTCATATTAACTCTCCAACACCCTCCTTGCCAGTCTGTAAGTCCCTCTGCTCATCAGTGACCTTATGCATTTGACTCTGCTCCCAGCTCATGCCATCCTGACTCCCCTCTTCCCCAGATGGAGCCATCGATTGATCACTCCCGGTTCTCCTGTTACTTTTCTGGCCACTGCTCCAATGCATCCTCTTCTGCCTTCCATACTGTGCCTGCCCCACAGACCTCCCAGAGCTACCTCCCTGCCCCTTTTCTCCTCCATTCTGACTCAGGAGTCAGACCACACATGGTGGCTGGAGTCCTGGGTGTTCCTCTCCAGCACAGATGGCTTTGTGGTGACTCAAAGCTGTGTGCTAACTCCCTTGTTGTGGGCATTTCCATATGGAAGTCAGCTGTACATCTCATCAACTGTCCCAAACCTCCATGTTCCTCTTCCCCTAATCCCATTCTTCCCCCTCTGTCTTCTGGCTCAGTAAGTGGCATCTCCATATGCCTGGGGACCTGAGGCTAAATCCTGTATATAGTCCTGGAATCTTTCTGCCCCTCATCAGCAACATATCATCTGCTCCTGGATCCTTGGAAGCTACTTCCTTAATGGTGGCTTCAGGCACTTTATCCACCAGTCTCACCACCCCGCTGTTGTCACTTTCATTCCCTGCTTGAATGTCCACTCCAGCCTCCTCCATTCAATCTGTTCTCTCCACGGCAGCCAGGCTGGTGACTGTAAACTGCCCATCTGACCCCGTGGCTATCTGCCTGCAATGCTAGTGGATCTCAAATGCCTTGATTTGGCTCCCATGATCCTCTCCTCTCTCTTTAGTCTGCATCCTCACCTGCTGCCTCTACTTTAACACCATCTCCACTCTGTAAAACCGACCCACCTTCCACTTGCCCACGTCCTCAGTCGGGAATGCTCTTCTCTCCCTTGTTCTCTAATACCTTAGAGTCCTTCAGAGCTCAAGAGAGAAGGCAGCTCTTCTGGGAACCTTCTCTTACCTGCTGGCTGGCCAGGAGCCTCCTCTGTCCCCAGGATACCAGGTAGCCCCCCACCACCACTAGAGAACCTAACACTTAAGGCAGGTATCATCTGCGTACAGCCAGCACCCACCTCTGCCCTTGTTGCCTCCCAACCTGGGAGCACCTCCAAGGTGAAGACCGCATCCCACGTGTTACTGTCCCCCCAGGGCTCACTGGAGATGCCCAATACAGCAAACGTGTATCAAGCACCTACTATATGCCAAACATAATGCCAGGCATCTTACATGTATTTCTTCGTATATATGCTTCATAATAACAAACGAGGGTAGGCACTTCTTAAATTATTACTGCTCTTTTATCAAAGAGGAAACTGATGCACAGATAACTTTAAGGTCACACAGTTGAAATCATGGAGCTGAAATAGAAACCAAAGGTCTGACTCTATCACTTGTCCTTTTAACTGCATTGTTGTTTTGTTTCCTGTTTCCTTTTCCACCTAACAGTTTAGTGACCCATGCCAACAGGTATCATCCATAACACTGTTGTATAGGTCCATAGCATTCCATCATATTGATGCAGCATAATTTGCTTAACCGATCTTGTTATTAGTATGTGTCCAACTGTATGACTTTATTTTTTCAAATAGTTACCCAATTATGCTAGCACTATTTATTAAATAATTCATGGTTTTTCCTACTGCTCTGCAATGCCACCTTTATCATATAATAAACAGTTATAAATGCTTGAGTTATTTTTTTATGTTGGCTCATTTGTTTAATTGTACCAATTCATAGTGTTTTGAGTGGTTGTACATTTCCAATGCATTTTCACTCATTCATTCACTCACTCACTTAACGAGTATGTATTGAGTAGTTCTGTGGATCAGGTGCTATTCTAGAAACTTCTAATCAACAGTGGACAATGGAGCAGTGAGCAACATCACCCCTCCTGTACTTGCATTTTAATATCTGACCTTGAAAGTAGCTCCCACCTCGATCAATTTTATTTATTAAGATGTTCTTAGGCGTTCTTGCCTATTTATAACTCCCAATGAACCGATGTTGGCAAGGAAGAAAATACATTTGGGATTTAATCGGCACTGAATTAAATGTATGGATTAATCTTAATGGAATTGACAATTTTTAATCTTCTTTTCCATGAACACAGCAGGCGTTTTCATACAGTCAATTCTTATTTTTATGTTAAGTTTAGTCTCACACATTTATTGCTAAGTTTATTGCTAAGTATTTTATATTTTTGTTGCCATTGTGAATGTCGTCTTTTTTCCATCATATATTCTAGATGATTAATGCTAGTACATAGGAAAGGTATTGATTTTTGAATATTTCTTTTAAGTCAGCATCTTACTGAATTCCCTGATTAACTGTAATAGTTTCTAGTTGATCTCTTGGATTTCTTAGGTAAATAAGCATATAATAGGTGAAAAATAATTTTGCCCCCTTCTTTCTTGTAGTTTTACTGCTTGTTTGTTCTTATTTTCTTGTTGTATTGACTGGTAAAAGATTTTCAAGGTGTGCTGGCAAATGTTTAACCAGTCTCCAGGGAAAACAATCCTGATTTGTTGCATTTTCCAATTTCCATGGTATAAATACCCCCACCATGGCCAATTTCAGGCTACCAACATGATGTCACCAGACACGATGGGAAGAGATGTACATCCCCTTGATTACATGATACATGGTCCCAGCTGCAGATGATTTCACATCAATTCTTCTGTGTTTCCCTGGCCAGCACTTTCTTCTGTTCTCCACTTCTGCCAACTCTACCTGTCCCTCCTCAAACTGCCCACCTCACTGCCTTCTCTTCCCCCTTAGCTGGCAGTGCCACAGTCTCTTCCTGTTGAACCGACACCCTTACTTCCATCCACATCTGTCACTGCCACCCTCCCTCCTGGGTGAGGGAAGGGACTATGGCTTCTTCCTACTGAAACCAACCCCACACCAGCACCAGAGCTCTAGCTCGTCCCCTTCCACCTCTGGGGGCGGGGGAGGTTCAGGCCACCCATTAACCCCGTTCCTTTCCTCTCTACTAAAGCCTTCTCATCAACATTTAAACATGCCCAAGTTTCCCCAATCCTAAAATTCAAGCCAACAAAAACGTTTTTATCATGTTCAGCCCCTCTGTATCTCTTGACTAGACAATATTCCCCAAAGAATTGTCTGTTCTCCTCTTTTCTCCCACTGATTTCTTGATCTACGGCAATCTGGCTTCTTCTCCCACCTTTTCATGGAAACAACTCACATCAAGATTGCCAGTGACCCTGCTGCTGATAGACCCAGCAGATGCTTCTTAGCCCCCCTTCCTGACTTTGCAGCAGTTTTTAACTTCACTTCCAATGACTCCTCACCTGGCTGTGGTGATTCTGCGCTCCTAGATTTCCCCCAAACTCTCACAGGACTCGGGCTCCTTCACTGGTTCCCCTTCTACCCTTAGGATCGCACCCGGTCTCCCTTTCCCTTTGACCTACATTCTTTCTTCCTTACTATCAATCTTCACCTCTGTGCTCTGGGCTCCTATGTCTCCTCAAGCCCAGGCCAGATACTTGAAAATGGCACTCAGTGAGCCTCTGGGGAGAAACAATGGTGGTAATAATGGTGACAGGGGCACTGGCAGTTAGCCAAAGTCCAGAGCAATGAGACTATGGTTCTGGAATAAGAGCCAGGCCCCCTGCCTCCCATAACATGTTGTCTGGCCTCCACCCTATGACTGTGGGTTGGTGGAAAGAGGCTCTTTTGGGTGTGAAACAAAAGACAAACATTCAACTGTTCTCTGACTCATCACCCAGGGAACAAATCCAACCTCTTTCTTGCACGTAGGCCACATTTTAGGGTCTTCGTGGAGGAATCTTCTTCCCCACCACATCAGTGACAGCGGCCAACAGAGGAACAATACAGAGGCGGAACTGCAGGGTCAGCCCTGGCGGCGGCAGCTGGCCATTAGTAAACCACACAAAAGCAGCTGTGCTCTCCTACCCTGGGACTGGCTCCCTGACGACACGGCTGTGGATGCAGATGCGCACTGGGCTCAAACTCCCTCCTGCTCAAGCTTTGATAAGGATTCTGTCCGAGGGTGTGGGGGGGTCCCAGCACTTCTGCTGGGTGGGGACTCAGAGGCAAAAAGAATTTCACATTTTCTGTTGCTACTGCAATCCCCAGTTGTTAACCGATGTCCTTGAGCAAGTTAGCTAACCTCTTGGAAGATTTTCTAACCTGTAAAATGGGAACACTAGTATTAGTAGCTTATAGGTTGTTATTAGGAGTTGTTGACATCATGGAGATAGTGCCCAGCAGGCTGAAAGAACTGGGCTCTTATCATTACTGGCTGCCTCAAGAAATCTAAAGAAAAGGGGTCGTGGATGAGACAGACAGAAAAGCCAGCGAGTGCCTGAAGGTTTATGGACCTGATTAAAACTGCCCCCTCCTCTGTGACTGGGAAGGGAGGGTCTCCATAGTCACGACGGGGAATAAAGAACTCTCTCCCTGGCAGTGTGGGAACTCGGTGCCCTGTTTTCTCTGTCACTGAGGCCTATATTAAGAACATTAAATGTCAGTGCAGACGCTTTAACTGCTAATGTGCGGGTGAAAGGCAGGTGGAACGCAGGTGTGTTGGAGGGAAAAGAGAAGTCAGGAGGTAGAAAAAAGTGAGGAGGAGGCAGAGAGAGAAACTTGGGGGGGGGGCGTGGATAGATAGAAAAGCAAGATTAAATTAATTAGGATTTGCAGCAGAAAGAAAGAGGAAGCCAGAGAAATGGGAAGACCAATCAACAGGACATCCGTGACCAGTTCAGGAACGCCACAAGGTCTGGGGGCCATCTGACTCCCCAAGGGTCAGGAAGAGACTGCCTGCGTCTCAGCTTAAAAGCCCTGCAAAGATCTCCACTCGCAAAATGGATGGGGCTGGGGAAGGAGCCTCCCGGAAAGCCGACTGTCTGTGAAGGCGGCTGTCAAAGCAAGGCACTGTTGCTAAGGGAACCGCCTGGGAAGAGCCTTGTGTGAAGATGAAGTCACCCCACCTCCTGGCGGCTGTGAGGTTCCGGAGGGGGTCCAGGGCTTCATCCAGGTCTGCTCTGCTGTCTCTTCAGCCAGGCTTTCGTCCCTAGAGGGCAGAGACCCTGACTCCTCTGACTGTGGCCCAGATTGGTTTACCCATTAGCAGGACAGGGCCATGTTGATGACTTACAAACAGCAGCAATCGAAGAAATGTCCCTTGGATCAAGGGTCCCTGGAGCAAAGGAACCTGGAGGGAGACAGTAATGCCCGTCTGTCCAAAGATCCTCTGATGCCAATGGAGCTCCAGAATCTCAGGTCATATCCTGAACAAGAGGACTTCTGTGATTCCACATGAGGATTAAAGCAACTCATAAAGGGTTTTCAATTAAATCAGAATGAACATTTCAGTTAAATGAGGGGGGGGAGGCACCGTAAAAGTGTGCAAGGACTCTTTGGGGCCTAGGCCTAGAACTAGCACAGGGTCTTTCTTCTATCACATTCCATTGCCCAAAGCAAGTCACAGGCCATTCCAGAGTCAAAGGGTAGGGAACTAGACCCCTCCACTCAGATACAGGGAAACGTGAAGAACTGTGGCCATTTCTATAATCAATCTACCACAGTGGTGATTAACATGGGTTGGATTCAAATTTTAATTCCCAAACCACTTGCTAGGTGATCCTGAGCAAGTTACTTTCCTTCTCTGAGTCTCCATTTCCTCACCTAAAAAACGGCCAAAGCAAATTTCTCCTTCCACAAGACCTTTGGGATAATTCCAAGAAATTATGCATTGGAAGTGCCTGGCATGGTGCCTGGGACCTAGGGGGTGCCAGCAAACGTGGCTCCCTCCCTTTACCCCAGGAGACTGGGGACTGCTTCCCACTGTGCAGGAAAAGGCTGGGGGCCCAGCTGGGGGTCTGCCACCCCCACCCCTCCCCACCCTTCATCTTGCCCCCTCTGGAGCCCTCCTGCTGAGAACTCGCAGCACTCAGGGTCTTAAGGATAGTTAAGTAGCAAACTATGTGTTCATAATAAAATTTGCCTGCTTCTCACAGACACCCAATTTGCTTACATCCAAAGAGAAGAATTGGGTGCCTGCTTCCGAAATTGTTTTAATCTCTGCCACAGAATGCTTCTGGCAGGGTTTTTCAACTGGAAAATAGGAAATGAGTTAGAAACAATGGAGGAACGTGAATAATCTCACTTAAGATGTTTGATCTTGAGATGAGATGAAGTTGAAATCGATTTCCCGGTTCACAGCCAGACAGCGGTGAGTGGGACGGGAGAGGGCTGGGGGCAGGGGGCCTGACTGGGTCCCAGATTTGGCAGGGACAAGGGTCCTGCTGCCTGCTTGGCCCAGAGAATGCCTCCTGGTCCCTGTAAAACTCTGCAAACTACACAGTTGGTAGAAGGCAGCCCCAGCCCTGTTACCCCAAAAGTAGGCACTGACCTTCGGTTTCTCCATATACCTGTATCTTTTGCTAATGGCGGACAGAACCAGCCCATGCATCTACTTAACAGATGCTTGCTGTGCACCTATGTGTTGTGGCCTGTCCTAGTCACTGCACCTCCAGACTTGAGTAAAATCTCTTCCCTACCCTCAAAGCACTCATGACAGTTGCCTGGGACCAGGATGGAGAGGTAGGAGCTCATGTTTATGGAGGGCTTCCTAGTGCGGGGCCTGGGCTGAAGATGCTACATCCATAAACCTGCTACGTCCTCGCAGAACCTGTGCAAAAATGGGCTCAGGGATGCGTAGCTAACTCTTCCAAGGACAGGATCAGATGAGACTGCAGAGTCCGTGCCCTCTGCCTGGGAGAATACTCTGCCCAAGCAAGCGACATGGGCAGGTGTGGCACAGAAGGGCACGAAAGGTGGAATTCAGGGAAGCAGGCGGCTTGGACCCTGGGAAGGCAGATTCTGAGCAGCAGGGAGGACCTGCTTACTGCCCCTGGCGCAGCTCAATGTGGAGAAGGAGCTCTGGCCTTAGTCCTGGACACATTCTCAAAGCCAAGGGAGGCAGGGAGAGGAAATAACTATATATACCCAGATCATCTCTCTCTCTCTCTCTCTCTCAATCTCTCTCTCTCTCTCTCTCTCACACACACACACACACACACACACAATCACCCAAACATGCAGACCTAGATAGACACACACATTTCTAAATACATATACACAGCACATACCTCCCCCCACCCCAGGCTAATGCACTAGACCCACCTGCATGCACCCATGCTCACACGTGGTCTAAGACTAAAGACTTCTTGGGGACAGGGACCAGGTCAGTCTTGCCTACCACTGTCCCCAGCACTGCTCCTGGCTCCTAGGAGGCCTCTATAAATAAAGATAAAATTGAACTCAGTCCCAACACATATGCACACGCATGTACACAATTTGTGTGCATGGCAGCCAATGCTGGGGGAGGGGTGGGTAAGTCTCCACAGCCCCCAAGAGGGTTGGACCTTTGCAGGTGGAACCTGGAAGGTGGGCCGGGCCTTGGGGGTTCATGACCCTCTGTCACTGCACCTCAGGGACCCAAGCCCAACTGAAGGTCTCTATCCAGTCTTCCTGCCCTGGAGGCTCCGCGGGGAAACTCCAACCCTCCCCAGTAACCCTTTCCACCAGGGCCTGGCCCCTCGGGGTCCTGGGTTGGGGGTTTAATGCATTATTGATTTCCCCAAGAAGGGAAAGTGCTGCAGCCATGGGTCCAGGTAGCTTATTTTGTGAGTCGATGACATTCAGGTACTAGTGAAAAATTATACCAATTATTAAATCAGCCATTATTACTTCAAAGTGCAATCAGTTGTCACAGCGGAGAGAGCTTGCACGGCGCGTTATTAGTCGGGCTGTGTGCACAGGGAAAGTGCTGAGAGGGGAGACTTTAACCAAAGGGCAAATGCATGAAATTTACTTAGAAATAGCGATTTATCACCCCTGGGTTTCTTACTGCTCCAATCCAGGCAGACACTTCGCTGGCAGGAGACAGGCTCTGCGGCCGCCCCTGCCTCCTGCAGCTCCCACCCTGACAGGAAATGAAAAATTGAGAAGTCGTTGTAACAGCTTAAAGATGCATTATCCTTTTTGATGTGCAATTTGAGCTTCATATCCAAAGGCAGATGAAATCACTGGCACCCACGCCAGGCAGAGCGGAGAGAACCACCTCTCTGAGTTTGGGGAGGGGGCTCTGTGGGAGCCCCCAGCCCAGCCTGGCCCCACCTGGGCTGGGGGCCCAGGAGGCTGGCACTGGGTTCAAGGAGGGAGAGAGCTCAGGCTGAGTAGGAGTGGGGAGAAGGAAGAAATATATGTAGGGAGGAGAGAGAGGAACAGAGAGAGAGAAGGGGGAGAAAGAGGCACAGAGAGTGAAAGGGGAAAAGGGCAAGAAATAAAAACGGAAGACAAAGACAGAGAGGGAAGACACATGGACAGACAATCAACAGAAACCAGGTGTGAGCAATGGCGCGAGGCCTAGGGCAGGTACATTCAGGGTGTAAGTATATGTGAGTGCCAGGGAGCGCCCACTGCTCCTGGCAGGGGAGGACCACACCAAGGACTCTTGGCCTCCTGGCCTCCGGTCCAGGCATATGGAGAAATAGGTAGAAATCACCTTTTCTTCTTTTTGTGGTTCCTATGGGTCCATCCTCCATCAGCGCACAGGGCACTGAGGCACCAGAACTGCCCCCACTTGTGGCTTCACAGTTGGCATGGCCCATTCACCTGCTGGAAGCCCCAGGTCACAGGCCACCTACAGCTGCGCATGGGGTGAAGGGTAGACTTCATCTCAGTTGCCAGTAGAAGGGCAGGGACACAGATCAATGACTCAGGAAAACCTGGGAGACCTCTCCCCCCACTGCTGTGTGACTCTGAACAGGTAATCACATCTCTCTGAGGCTCCTTCCTCATTTGGCAGATGGGCTCACAGAGCCTTAAGGAGAGGTGAGAGTCAGTGCAGGCACTGCACCTGGAGGAGAGCCCATCACAGTGGCCCAGAGCTCCAGCCAGCCTCAGAGGGCCTGGGTGCAGGGCGGCCAGTTTACAGAGAGCCCAAGATGGATCCCTGTGCTTCTTCCTATGCGCCAGTGCCTGTACTTAAATCCTTAGATCCGTGCACCTGTCAAATGGATGACCTATAGAAGACTCCACTTCACATACACGTATGCACCTAAAAAGACAGGAAGATACAAGGGTAGAATGCATGGCAGAGAGCACTGGGTCTGAGTCTGACAGGTCTGGGTAGCATCCACGTGAATGTAAACTCCCTGAGGGCAGAGAGTTTTGTTCACTCAAATAAATATTTGGTGAACGAAAAAGTCATTTGCCACTTTCAAGCTGAGTGACCTTGGGCAAGGTACTTCACCTCTCTGATCCTTCGCTTGTATCATTAGCACAGGGTTCCTGCTTTATGGACCGTTGTGAGGCCTGTGTGAGGTAAGGCACATGCAGTCACATAATGAGCAAGCAAGTAGTGAGAGTGGCCATTTTTGTTATTTTCAACAGGAAGGAAAAAAGGAAAGAAGGATATATGTTATGGGTGGCTATCTCTGGGTGACAGGATTAAGGAATATTTTTATTTTAATTTTTTGTTCTTTTTTTTAATTGTCAAATCTAATCTAGCTTTATATTCAGAAAAAATAATAGACTTACTTTAAAAGAAGCAGGCATCTGGCACCATAAAGTTCTCAGAGAGGCTGGGTGTGGGGCCACCGGGCCTGAGGACACCTGCACTTAACCTCTCCAGCCTAGACTGAGCTTGTGTCCTGGGGGCTCAGGGCTGTCCTTAAGATTGGGTGTCCAAGGATACATGTGGAGCCCAAAGTCCCCCATCCTACTTCCTCCAGTGAGTTAGGGGAGGGTCCCCAGGCACATGTGCAGATTAGGTCCACCCATTCAAGCTCACGTTGCTGCCAAGCAAGCTCACGGAGCCTCCAAAGCCAAGTAGGAGGCCCTTTCTGGTACCTGATGCCAACATGGAACGGAAGAGAAGCACCCTTCTCTGCCTTCCCAGAAGACTGGAAGCTCACTACCAACACAGACAAGCCTCGGCCAGAACAGCTTTGCCTTTGTTGTGCCCACTTTCCTGGCTCTTTCAATCCCTTTGAACTCTTACAGCGAACCCATGAGGCCACAGTATTACCTCCATTTTAGAGAAAGAAAACTGAGGCCTAAACTCTTTTAGATGGAAGGAGAACACATTTGTTCCATGTGAGTCAGGGGTGAGGCAGGGTTTACTCTAGCCTGCCCGACTCCAGGCCTCTGCCCTTTCCACACCATCTTGCTGGTTACAGATGGCAGAGAGAAGGCAGCACTAATCAACTCCTCTATTGATTTCAACTTCTCCATCGAGATCGATCTTCCCACTAGAAAGGAGAGAGAAGACAGCATCAAAAGGAACTGGGGGACCAGCTCAGTGAGACGGTTAGCAGTAGAGAGAATGCTGCCTTGAGCTTGGGTCACCTGACCCAGACAATAGTGGCTAAAGCCCTTGACTAACAGACAACGGCACAGCACTGCAGAGGTGCCCTATGCCTGGCTAAGGACGGAGATGGGCTCTGCAGCTGACTGGTCATGACAGGCCACATGCTCTCTGGCCTCAGCCATGTGGTATCAGCCCATCCGTCTGTCCATTCTTCCATGCATCTTTCCAATTCTTTAGTGATCTAGCCTTTTAGAAGTTCCTTCTCTGTGGCAACCACCATGCAAGATGCCAAGATCCCAAGAGGCCTTCAGCATGCCTACAGTCCAGTCGAGGAAGTGGTGGGGCAGGGTGTGACGTATCCTGCTTCACCTTTTTATCCCTCAATGGGATGACTTGCAAGGAAGTGGAGCTCTGAGCTGATAAGCCCCAGGCCACAAAGTAATCTAGATTTAAAACTCTCCTAGAAGTTGGACTTTCTCCTGTCAGAAGGCTCACAAGCCTTTAGTATTTCTCCTCCCTTAGAATGGAGGCATGCCAAGGGCAGGGATCATGGCTGTATCTCTCACTGCTCCCCCTGCACTTGATACACTACCTTACATATGTCTGGCGCTCAAGAGCTATTTATTGGAAGGATGGATGGCTGGATAGATGGACAGATAGGTGAATGGATGAGTGAAGCGTGCGAAGCTCATAGAGGCTCCCAGGATCGTATCTAAAAGAGTTTAGGAGCTTATCCTTTCCATACAGTTGTTTCTGCAGCATGGTCAGCACATTCTGATTTGCTCACCTCTGGGGAAGGGAGCTTACTACCTAGCTAGGCAACCTACTTCACAGCTGGCTGGCTCTCATGGGGAGTCCCAGCCTGGGCCAAGCCAGGACCAGGGAGCTGCCTCTCCCTATAAAGTTTGATCCTTTATGAAAGGAGTTAAATCATATGATTGAAGGGACTCTTCTCATCCATGGACAAGCGTCCCAATAGACTTCATCTCTTCTTATTACATGGACTCCTTTAGCATCCGAGGGGTTCAGAGCTCACTTGGAATTACCAAGATATTTCTTGAAGTGAGACTCCCTGAGGAAGGAACATTCTGGGTAGCACTCTGGGTAAATTCCCACTAAGTCAGAAATGATAGGGACTATCACTTCTTTTGTTCTAGACTCTATGTATCTATTAATATGGTCTGATATCAGAGGTCGAGTGATCTAATATATGCGGAGGTGCTCAGTACTATGTCTGGCACAGGGTTATGCAAGGTTGTCTAGGAGTTTCAAGAACTATTCAGACATATTCACAGCCAAACAAAACTCAAAGCCAAAACAAGCCTGTGATATTCATGCTGCAGAAATGGCTGTTAATACAAACAGTGATGCTGTAGGAACACCCACACAGTGTTTGGCACACCTTAGGGGTGGGGTGGATTTGGGTTCCACTTCAACTCCCAGATCTTTGTCCCATGGACTGGCTCACAGACTCCCCCTCCTGCTGCCCTCCTGACATTGTTAACAGAGGACTTAAGATTCAAATGGCCTTCAAACTTACAGAACACCTACTGTGTGCTCAGGCTCTAGCTCAGTGTCTTACTGACATCATCTCTTCTAAATTTTATCTTGGTGTTTGGGAGCAATTCATTCCATTTATTTATTAGTCCTTACTGTGTGCTAGGCCTACTGTGTGCGAGGCCTACTGTGTGCTAGGCCACATGCTAAGAATGAGATGATAGCCGTGAGCAGGGCAGCCTTGGTTCCTGCCCTCACAAAGGCCATAGCTCAGCTAAAGTTGGCAGGGGAAAAAGGTGTATGCCTTTGCTGGCTGTGTCCAGGGGAGCTCATCTCCCAAAGAGATGGGGTGGGGGAAGTCATTGGAGCAGGGCCCCAATTAGAGTGGAGCAAGTGAGGTGCCCAAGTTAAAGATCCCAGGGGAGTGCAAATACACACCTCCTGAAACTCCATACCTTCAGCCCCTCACCGGCCTCAGCCTAGTCCCAGCCCTGGGTTGGAGAGTGCTGTCCATGGAGGGAGACACCCTCCCATGAAGAAGGCCAGTATGGGAGGAAGTGTTCATTTGGCTGCAGGGGGAGATGGAGATGAGTAGGACAGGAATGGAGAAGCAGTTCAGAGACATAGTGAGGTGGAAGGGGGCAATCACTTACACATTAAGCGGGCATGAGTCACTTACTCATTCAGCAGCAAAAACTACAAAAACTACCATTGCTCATAACAACAAAGGACCAAATGCACCTTACCAGGAGGAGGTGATTTCTCATGGGCTCTCTGGCACTGGGGCAATGGATCTTCACCCCACTGCACCCCTGATCAAGGAATAGAAGCAGCCCATGGCAGGCAAAGGCTGGGAAGTGAGAAAGGGAAGGAGCAGCCTGACTCCCAGACACAGAGGGGATGGCCCCAGAAAGCCCCTGGGCCAGGGAAGGGGGCTCCCAATTACAACCTCAATCAGGCCTTGGAAAGCTGTGCTGGGAAATGAGAGCCAGAGCAGGCAATTGCCTCTGGCTCACGGAAAACTTCAGATCTATAACTTCCTGGAACATAATTAGCTGCTAACTTCAAAGATGCATTGGGGTTTGTGTAATAGGCAGCGGGGTTGCTCAAGAACTGCAGAAACTGGGAGAAAAATGGGGCCGTCTGGCTTGGAAATGGAACAAGACAAAAGGTTTTCAATTCAGGCTTCCTTCAACTGAGACCTGAGAAAAATAATAATAATTACAATAACTCCCTTTTATGGAGTGCTTATGGAGGGCCAAGCACTCTGCTAAGTGCTCCATATTCAAGCTCTTTTCGTGCTCACACAGCTCCATGAGGTGGCCTTTATTATCAGGACAAGTGATTGTCCAGAGGTCATGGATACACACAACTCCTACCCTGTCTACTGCCCGGTCACTGCTCTAAAACCCCCACGTGCTCAAGTCACACAAACCTTCCTGGGAGAGAGGGAGTGTGGGGACCCAACATTTACAAATGACCCCCTCCCACATCCCTCGACAGTCATCTCACCTGCTGTGATGGCAGGTGCAACCAGATATGGATGCCAAAAGCAGAAAATCAACCAGACCTGGCTCCTCCTGGAGCCTCCGCTGTAGGGGACGTACCAGCCAGGGTAGGTTCTACTCGCTGCTGTAACAAATGCCCAAACCTGAGCAGCTTCACACAACAGAATTTTATTTCCCTTTTGGGTGAAGGAATAAAGTTCGCTGGCAAGGGGGACAGCTGAGTTCTGCTCTACAGTCATTCAGTAACCCAGGCCCCTTGCATCTATGGCTGTGCTATTGCCTAGGGCCTCAAGGTTCTCCCTAGGATCCTCTACATCAGCTGGTGGTACATGGAAGAGGAGGAACACAGAGAACTGCACAGATCAGCGTTGACAGTACCCCATGTCCAGGTGAACCTCACTCCAGGTGTACCTTACCCAGGTGTACCTTACTTCCAATCACATTTGATTGGCCAGACGCCGTCACATGGCCACATCTTTGCAAGGGAGACTGGGAAAACAGGAAGAAAGGGAAATGATACTGCAGTACTACAAGAAACGAAATCTGTCTATCCACCCACCCACCTATCCATTCATTTATCCATTCAACACTTAGAGAGCTCTGCAGTCTGCTGGGCACCGTGCAGTCTTAGATAGAGCAATGAGTGAAACACACTATAAGCTTGTCCCCACAGAGTTTAGAGCCCAGAGGGAAAGAGAAACATAAACTCACAGCAACGACATACACTTACTCTTACTAAAATGTAGGAAGTGCTACTAAGCAGCGCAGGAGGCCATGGAAGCAAATGGAACTGTGGCCTGAGCAAGACCGAGGAGTCCAGGAAAAGTTTCTCTGAAGAAGTGACTCTTCATCCCCCACCCCACCACCACCACCAAAGAAGTGACTTTTATTCTGAGTCCTGAAGGATGAGTAGGGGACTTAGCTAAGTAGGTTGCAATAGCATTAGAGTTTTCCAGGCAGAGGGAATGGCATGTGCCAAGGCCCTGAGATACTTTGCTCCTGCTCGTGGTGGGGTCACTGCCTTCTCAGACCTACCTATGTATGACTCTTTTAAGAGGCTCCTTCCCAGACCCCCAGAGGCTCTTGGGATGGCTGGGGTTCTCCCTGCAGCTTCCGTGTTTTACTCACCCTGTGCACTGCTCCCACTTGACAGGCTTGCCCAGTGGAGTTCACCACAGGACAGGACACTACACTGGACCAGCTTTAGCCTTGACTCCAGCCTTGACTACAGGCTGCAGGCCTCTGAAGCCTGTGGATTCAGGCCTGTGTCTATCTAGAGACACTCTTAGCAGACAGACCTCAGATCAGCCAGTCCTCAACTAGGAAGATTTAAATACCCCTCCTGAGAGATTGGGTCCTTCTGACTTGCCTTGGGCCAAGTGCTGGCCACAGCACCTCTTGGCTTAGTGTTCCTCACCCCATATCACACTAGCATGGCCTGTGAGACCCAGTCATCTTCCAAAGTGCATCCCAGGAGCATGTCTACACCACTAGATGGAAATAATTCCATCTCCCTAGAACGCTCTTTATTAAGCACAATCACTTTGATGAGCCATGTGGAGTGGGGGTGATGCTCCAAAGGGCATGGTCTTGCCCACCTACCTTTCAAGGAGGCTAGGTCCTGTCAACCAGAGGGTCCTTGGCTTCTCTTAGTACATGTGAGTGAAGAAATAACAAGGCTGGAGACAGAAACTGGGGCAGAGCTGAATCACCTATACCCAAGGGGCCACAGAAACCAGAAATTTGTGATGGGTGGGATTGAGGGAGAGAACCTCACCAGGCTGGCCACCAGGAGAGGGACAGGGAAAGCAAATTACCCCCCAGGAAAGGAAGAACCCAGGTAGGGTCTGGGGTTTACCACAGAGTGGGTGGTGCATCATTGTCTCCCACAGTGCCTAAAAATACTCAGTAACATTATTCATGAATGCTTTTATTTTAGGGCCTTCACAGAGCTGAATTCTCCAATCAGGCTGGCATGGGGCACAAAGAAGAGAAGCAGGTGCTGGAGAATGAAGGGTTGACCGCACCTGGGTTACCTGCTTGATGGGGTGTTCTCTTGATGCAGTACCTGACTGGCTCCAGTTACATAAAATGGCAGGATAGCTTTTCAGTGGGTCTAAGTTGGCAGGGGCGGTACATATGTCAACGCCTTGCCTACACGCCCAAAGCGTTCACCATTAGGTGCTGAAGGCTGCTCACTGCACCTAAAACTTCTGCCTGCAGTCTCTTCTGCCTGTGTAAGCACACTTGGTCCAAATGAGAGGCAGGCCAGAGAATCCAGAGGGTTCTTGCCCCTGGAAGCAGTTCTGGACCAACGATGAAGGGGACTTCAATGCACAAATACCCACACTGTCCTTTCTTTTGGTTGGGGCAACTCTGAGTCGCATTCTATAAAACCCCTGAGGCTCCCCAGCAGAACTCTCTCTAGTTGCCCATAATGGTAACCGGTTTGACAAGTCACCCTTTGTCAACTTTCAGCGTGTTCCCTTTCCCTTCCCTACTCTTACTGGTGTTTCCTGGGATCACTTTCCAGACAGACTACTTGTTCTGAAATCTTTCTCAGGTTCTACTTGTGGAGGAACCCAAAACCAGGCAAGTTTACTCCTTAGCAGATTATATGACTGGCAAGATATCTTCTCAATGGTTCTCTGACTGGATGATTAATCGCTATGGCTGGTGGCCAACACCAGCCACGATGTGGCTTCCCAGGTCCTCTGGAAATCAACAAGATGCCATACAGCTGGCTCAGAAGCACAGATTTCCCTGATGTGCTGTCACCCCATTTCCTTCCCTGGGTCCAGATCTTGGGGTCTGGACCTTGCTGCAAAGGAACATCTGTTCTGCAGAACAGCTGAGATACCCCCCTCCCTGCCCACCACTGAGGAAGTGGTTCTAAGTTAGCTTTCTCATAAACGGTTCTCAGATGGAAGAAAAGCAGCTGTCGCTGAAGCCACGTCAATCTGAGTGGTAAAAGGTTTGGGCAAAAACATATTTTATTGTTCTTGCTGTCAGAAACATAAAGATTTAAGGGGCATGTGACTTGGTAATTGCTGTGGACTTTTTTTTTTCCCTTGACAATAAACATAAAACTTAAAACTGTATTAAAATCATTTGACAATTTTTATGCTCAAAGAGCCCAGAATGAATAATGGGGGTTTTTTTGCATCTAAAATGCACTCTCTCGTCAACCTATAAAACTGTCAGAAATAAATTCATCAAAAGCAGATTATATAATTAAAAGTCGCTATTTGTGTCTCTGCCCGGTTGGGATTGAAGTTGTTTGTTTGTCTCTCTTCCCCCCTCGCCCTCCTTTTTAAAATTAACATTTTTTTTTTAAGTTCTAGATGAAGGCAAACTCTAGCTGGGTGGCTTTGCTGGGGGAGGTGGTAACATAAGGCTTCCCTCAACAAGCCCAAGTTTCATGTTCTAGCCAGTCCCCCACCAGCCCCTAATCTTGGCAGGTAACATGACTTGCCCCAATCTGTGCCGTTTTGGGGTGGGCTAAAGAAGGAAATGCCCCACACTGGGAGAGAGGATGTGGTAGACGCCCCGGGCACACAGCTGCCCCTCATTCCCTCCTGCGCTCACTGCATGATCACGCCTCCCGGCGGTGAGGCTGGTCTACATCACTGCCCTACCCAATGGGCTGCGAGCACACATGGTGTGTGCCACTTCTGGGCCGCAGCATTTACGTGCAGGTTTTAAATCCTCGAGCATTTTCTAACTCTGCATGGTGACTATGGATGTAGACTCCCAAAAGTGCAGATAAGGAGGGTGAGGCCTCCAGCACCGTGACCCCTAAGTCACCGCGCAGAGGACGCTGCCGAGGACAGTCACCTAGACCAACAAGAAGCTCTGAAAATGAAGCCGCCAAGACCTAGAGGCCCATTTGTCGCCTCGGTACAACCAAACCAATCCTGTTTTAAAATGTAGGTTTGAGGGGTGCCTGAGTGGCTCAGTGGGTTGAGCATCCAACTTCAGCTCAGGTCATGATCTCACACTTGTGAGTTCAAGCCCCACATCGGGCTCTGTGCTGACAGCTCAGAGCCTGGAGCCTGCTTCAGATTCTGTGTCTCCCTCTCTCTGCCCTCTCCCACTTATGCTCTGTCTCTCAAAAATAAACATTAAAAATCTTTTAAATAAAATAAAATGTAGGTTTGATTATTATTTAGGTAAGTGAGGCCAAAAGATCAGGAGCTGACTGCCATTGAACACAGTTTGTTATACTCAGAGGTCCCAAGAGGACGAGGCATGCCAAACACAAGGGGCCACACAGGGAAGCGGCTGGTAAGTCGGGAGGTTGAGGGAGCAAGGGAAATATCGACGAGTTGTGTTTTCCATGAGAAGAAACAGGTGAGGCAAGGCAAACAGACTTAGGATTGGCCAGTATGAATAAACTCAGCCGACTCTGGGGCATAGCACATGTCCCTAGTTATCTGGTACCTGTCCTGGAGTGATTAGGTCAAGTGGATAGTGGCCCCTAAGTGTCAGAGCCCCATAAAGGAGGCAGTTAGGGGTGTGGGCTCTGTATTGTGCAGTTTGCATGTGAAAGGTGGTTCCCAAGAGAGGTGTCCACTATCTCCAGGAGTTACCTGAACCTGAAAGGGTCAGTCCCTCCAGTACCAACTAGGCTTCAAGATGTCAAAGCATCAGGATACAGAAAGTAAATGGCATGGTTAATACTGACCATAAGAGGGGATTATTGTGATGCTCTAGCAGAGAAAGGACTACATGCTAACTCTGAAGGGCCAAGGAATACTAGGTAAGAAAACAGAAGGGGGCACCCTGTGGGTAGAGGTGTGGAGGTGAAGGAGGCAGAAGGAAAATTTGGGGGTGGTAAAGAGAGAAGAATGGTGGTGCTTAGGGGGCCAGTGGAAGAAAGGCGGGGCACAGTCAGCAGGGACCTGATGTGGTAGCCTGGAGGCCAAGGTCTGGCTTTGGTCTTCCCATGAGAAGCTGTGGGGCAGTGACCCAAGACTCTGTTCCCAAAGCAGGAACCCAGGAAGAAGTAATTAGCAGGAAGCTGGCTCCCCAGAGCTCTCCAAACTGGTATCTGCTCACTCTGGAACCCCCCTCATCAGGCCAGAGTGCAGAAACCTCCCAGAATGGGACCAGTTGACCAGATGGATGTCTTAACCTTCAGAGCTCCCCTGGAGTCTCATGACTCACTGGCTGTTCCCCAGGGCACCACGTGGGGCAGAAGGACTGGGGAAGGTACTGAGGCCAGCCCCCAATCAGCCCCATACAGCTACCTTCCTGTCCTTGGGTGCTAGCTCTAGGGTCTCCCCACATATCCTACCCAGTGGGTTTAGCTGGGGTAAGGCCACAGAGCGGGCCAGGCCTGGAGGCATGAAACAGGAGAGGTGACACCAAGATGGGAGGCTGAGAAGAAAGGCAAAAGCAGAGCTGGGAAAGGAGGGAGGTGCCAAGAGATATTCTATGAGCCTTTACTATACTCCAGGAACTTCAAGTTCACTGCCGCATATAATAGAGAAGGAAAGCCCCATTTCACAAACGAGAAAACCGAGGCTCAGAGAAGCTCAGCAAGTAGCAGCAGCTTATCTAACATGACACAGTCATTCTAGTCTATCTGGGTCCAAGTGTGTGCTTACAAAGAAAGACATCTAGGGCCTTTCAGAGTGACTGGAATGTTTGGTCTCAAATGAGTCAGAGAGGTGGGGACATGGAGATTTAACTCTCAACTCTGAGCAACTAGAGGGGACCCTCTGGCTTCAGAAGGTCCCCAGGCTGTGCTGCCTTCCCCCTCAAGGATGGGATGTTTCTGTGCACCTTTCTTATCATGCTAAAGAAGAATCCTTCTATTTTTATTTTGCTAAGAGAGGTTTTTCTATGAAATGGATGCTGAATGTTATCAAATACCTTTTTATCATCCCCGGCTTTTCCCTTTTGGCCTATTAATATGATGAATTATATTAATAGAGTTCCTAAAATAGAACTGTCCTTGCTTTCCAATAATATACCCTACCTGGTCATTGTGGAATAGTCATTTAATATATTGCTAGACTCAATTTGCTAATATTTTATTTAAGATGTTTGCATCTATATTTGTAAATGAGATTTGCCTGCAGCCTTCTTCTTCGTGCTATCTTTTGTCAGGTTTATTTAGCTTTGTAAATGAGTTGAAAGAGCTTCTGGTTCTGGAAATACTGTGGACCAGATAGCCCAAAAATCTCCCCACCATAAATACCTAGAAATGCTCAATACAATATAACAAATGCTTGAACTTACAGAGACATAGAGACAATTTCCAGGAGCAAGATATAAAGTGGGAACTAAAAAACCAGAAAGGTAAGCATGTGAGCCATCATGGGGCAGGTGACCAGAGAAAGGCAAGAGAGGAAGCTAATACTCACATGGGGACAGGAAACAAAGCATCAGGTCTGAGTTCTAAACAAGATTTGGGTTGTATGGACTAACAATAATAATGAATTTGAGAGGTAGAAAAATAAGGCAGGACTAAAATACTAGATAAGTATCACACGTAATCCAAGAGGGGTATATATTAAGAGTTAAAATGTTAAGATTTTGAGAGAGGAGGGTTATTATTATTGATTAGCCTTAATATTTGTTAAGTCAAGTTAAATGCATACTGTTCTCCAACAAAAAAAAAAGTGAGAGCTCCTTACAGTAATGGCTGATTATAGGACTAGGGGAGGAAATATATAAAATGGGCTGAGAGTACCTTGTAGGGCCAAAAAGAAAAAAGAAAAAAAAGTGCTAACACACACACATATCACACACATATCACTGTGTGATATGGATATATGTATCAAAGGTACAGAGAAACTAACCAGATAAACTCCCAACAGCCAAAGTTGAAACAATATGAGCAACAAAATAAATAAAGGAGTTTTGGATTATGCACAAAACATAAAATAAATACCATTTAATCCATACTTACATAAATAAGTTATTGAACTAATAGACAAATGGGAGAGAACAGATGCATGCAGGAGAATTCCAAGTAATTTACGCAGATATTCCACCCTCAGAAAGGAAGAGTGTAACTACCCACTCCTTAAATGTGGGCTGCATAAAATGACTTCCTTCACATAGGGAATTTCTTCCAAAGGGTGAAGTGTGGAAATGGGGGGAAAAAGAGTAACTTTACAGAGAAGAAACCTGACAGACACTTCCTCAGCCAGATGATCAAGGTTAACATCAATAGGAATAAGACATGTTGATATCTTTGACAGGATGAGATGCAACAATGGCACACTGTGATTTTCCTCTCCAAAATCTGTAACTCCAGTCTAGTGAGGGAAAAAACTCACCAGACACAGCCCAGTTAAGGGATATTCTATAAAATGACCAGTAATCTTTAAAAAAAATTTTTTTTTAATGTTTATTTATTTAGTTTTGAGAGAGAGAGCACACGCAAGCAAGAGGAGGGGCCAGAGAGAGGGAGACACAGAATCTGAAGCAGCCTCCAGGCTCTGAGCTGTCAGCATAGAGCCCAATGCAGGATCCAAACTCATGAACTGCAAGATCATGACCTGAGCTGAAGTCAGACACTTAACTGACTGGGCCACCCAGGCAACTCTGACCATTAACCCAAAAGCTGTCATCAAAAGCAAGGAAAATATGAGAAACTGTCATAGCCAAGAGGAACCTAAGGACACATAAATGTAATGTGGTAGCCTGAATATGAATCAGGAATAGAAAAAGAACTTTAGCAGAGAATCTGAATAGACATTTTTCCAAAGAAGACATACAGATCGCCAACTGACACATGTAAAGATGTTCAACATCACTCATTACCAGGGAAATGCAAATCCAAACCATAGTAAGATATCATTTCACACTTGTTAGAGTGGCTAGTATCAAAAAGACAAGAAGTAATAAGTGTTGGTGAGGATATTGAGAAAAGGGAACCCTTGTGCACCATCGATGGGAATGTAAATTGGTGCACCCAATATGGAAGACAGTATGGAGTTAACTCAGAAAATAAAAAACACCTTTTGGTATTATCTGAAGAAAACAAAAACGCTAACTCCAAAAGATACATAAAACCCTATGTCACTGCAGCATTATTTATAATAGCCAAGACACGGAAACAACCAAAGTGCCCATCAGAAACGACCTATGAGTCCACTGATGGATGAGTGGATAAACATTTGGCATATATGTATACAATGGAATATTACTCAACCATAAAACAGAATGGAATCTTGCCATTAGCAACAACAGAGATGACCCCTGAGGCATTATGTTAAGTGAAATAAGTTAGATGCAGAAATACAAAAATGCCATATGATCTCACTTACATATAAAATCTAAATACAAAACAAAAAAAATCGAGCTTATAGATGCAGAGAACAGGTTGTTGCCAGAGGAAAATGAGGGGTACAGGTGGTTAAAATGGGTGAAGGGGGTCCAAAGGTACAAATTTCCAGTTATACAATAAGTCATGGGGATGTAATATACAGCATGGTGATTATACTTAATAATATTGTATTGCATATTTGATAGTTGATCAGAGAGTAAATCTTAAAAGTCCTCATCACAAGAAGGGGTGCCTGTCCGGCTTAGTCAGAAGAGCATGCAACTCTTGATCTTGGGATTATTAGTTCAAGCTCCATGCTGGGTGCAGAGATTACTAAAACAAAATAAATAAACTTAAAAAAAAAAGTCCTCATCACAAGAAAAAAAATTTTTTGTAATTATGTATGGTGATGGATGGTAACTAGGCTTACTGTGATGATCGTTTTGCAATGTATACAGATATTAAGTCATTATGCTATATACCCCAAACTAATATAATGTTATATGTCAATTATATCTCAATAAAAAATTAAGAAATACAAATACTTATTAAATTATTGGAAAACACAATAAATTCTATTGGTTGAGAACCATTATCTTATTTATTCCTCATAAAAATATCAACAATAAAAACTGCTACAATTTGTAAAAAAAAAAAAAAACTTAAGGTAAAATCTAAGGCAATATGAGTAAAATATATACTTTATCGTTGATACTACTTCATTAATTGTAACAAACAAGCCATATTAACAATAAAAACTGATTTTTATCAGTGGGTCATATGAGAACCTCTATCTTTACAATTTTTCTGTAAATCTAAAACTATTCTAAAATTAAAGTTTGTTTTAAAAAATTTAAAGCCAACACCATAAGACTAAAAATAGAATGCAGAAGGGGAAAAGGGAGTATAAATTCAATCAATCCAAAAGAAGATAGAAAAATAAGCAAATTAAAAATATGGCTTTAAAAGATACAAAATAGTTACTAAATAACTAAATATGGACTTTTTTGTGGCTTATAATAAATATAAGTGGACCAAAACCTATTCAGTTAAAAATCAGATTTTTCAGATTGAATTTTAAAAATCAAAATCTAGTTATTTGTGGATAAAAACAATTGAAAGTAAAGGGACAGAAAAATTATACCAACTAATAGCTGAGGTGGCTATATTAATGCTAGGGGGTAAAACAGACTCTAAGACAAAAACCATGATTAAGTCAAAAGAATATCAACAGTATAAGATGATGAAAAGAACACCTCACCTGTAATATACAATAATTATATTATTATTATGCATACACCTAACATCATACTCTCACAAAATACATAAAGAAAAATGTAATCAATTATTTTTTAAACTGATAAATCCAGTATCATAGTGGAAAATTTTAAACAGACTCAAACAGTAATTTACAGATGAAGCAGACAAAATATTTTTAAGACTACCAAACATTTGAATAAGACAATTAACACGCTTGACGATATAATGAACAATTATAGAAAACCTATTCTTTTTGACCACATAAGTTTGCAAAAATGACAGATACCAGACCATGAAGCAAATCTCCACAAGTTCCAAAGTCTTGCTAGCATACAAATCATCTTTTCTGACCACAATGCAATTAAACTAGAATAAAAAGATAAATAATGACATTCTGTGTTACAGCACAGTTGTAAATAAGTCATGGATCAAAAAAGAATAATTATCGATGGTTCAAATAGTACATATCAAAGCTTGTATGGTCCTGTTAAAGTAATACTTGAAGGACAGAGGTTAGATTTATATTAGACAAGGAGAATGAAAATTAATAAGCTAAGCACCCAAATCAAAAATTAAAAAAATAATAACAGGGCAACCCAAAGAAAGAAACATAAGTAAAATAATAAAGAGCTGACAATAATTAAATTTAAAACCAAATAATGATAAAATCAACAAAACCAAAAGCCAATAAGAGAAGGCACTAATATGTAAGGAATTCACAAAGAAAAAGATACAGAGAAAATAGTGATTTTAAAAATCACAAAAGGATGTTTCAAACTTTATGCCAATAAAATTGAAAACCTAGTCCAAAATGGCCAATTTCATAGAAAATTGAACTTACCAAAACTATCTCAAGGAGAATTAGAAACTCTAAAGAGACTCATATTCGTTAAAGAGTTGAACCCTTATTATAAAATCTAACCACGCTTCTACCCGAAAAATCCCACCGGGCCCAGATGTTAACAGTCAACTTCTACCAAACATTTAATGAACAAAATAATCAAGGGTTGGGACATCAACCCTCCATTCTGTGAAAAATCTACATAACTTCTGACCTCCCTCACTAAAACTTAACTGCTAATAGCCTACTGTTGACAGGAAGCCTTACTGATCATATAAACAGCTGATCAACATGTATTTTGTACATTGTATATACTCTATACTGTATACTTATGATAAAGGAAGCCAGAAAGGAGAAAATGTTAAGAAAATCATAAGGAAGAGAAAATATATTTACAGTACTATACGTATATTTTTAAAAAAATCTATGTATAAGTGGACCTATGCAGTTCAAACTCCTGTTGTTTATTCAAAGGTCAACTGTATTAGTCAGGACTCATCAGAAAAACAGAGCCAGCAGAATAAATTATATACACATACATACATATGTGTATATGTATATATGTATTTATATGTTTATATGTGTTTGTGTGTGTGTATACATACACATATGTGTGTATATATACATATATATATGTATATATACACACATATATATGTGTATGTATATATACAGTATATATATATACTGGCCAAATATATATAGGTATCCCATGGACCAGTCAGGTTGACACATAAAATTAACCATCACATTAGTCTTAAACTATCTCAAAAAACAGGAGTTATTGTTTCCCAACTCTTTCTAGGAGGCTGGTAATATCTTAATTCAAAAGCAACAGACAATGACAGTATGATAAAGGAAAATAGAACTATATCTCATAAACACAGAAGCACAAATCCTGAATGAAATATTAATAGACAAAATCCAGCATTATATAAAAAAGACAAAATTGGATTTAATTTATTATGAGGTAATCTATGTAATTCACTACATTAATACACTAACAGAGAAAACCAATAAAACTATTTCAATATATATAGAAAAAAGTATTTGATAAAGTTCAATACCCACTCATGGGGGGAAATACTCTTAGCAAGAAAGGAAGACAGAAAACAGAAAAATTACCAAAAACCTACAGCAAACATGCCACTTAATAGTGAAATGTTAAAGCCATTTCCTTCAAAATCAGGAATAAGACAAAGATAACCTTTATTACAATGTATTTAACAGTATATTGGAAATTAAGGATCATATAGTCAGATAAGAAAACAATAAGAATTGAAAGAAAGAAACAAAACATAACTGCTGGTGATATGATTATCTAGTCTGTCTAACAGAATTTATACACAAATAACTGGAGTCTATAGCAAGGGTGAGCAAAGTCACTTAATACAAGACCAATATACTAAAGTGATCTTAACCATATTTCAATTCTATGCTCTGTTAACAATTCAAGTTTTTTAATAGTTTAAAACATTTTATCATGGTAAAGAACATATAAAATTAGGGGCGCCTGGGTGGCTTAGTCGGTTAAGCGTCCGACTTTCGCTTAGGTCATGATCTTGCGGTTCGTGGGTTCGAGCCCCACATCGGGCTCTGTGCTGACTGCCAGCTCAGAGCCTGGAGCCTGTTTCAGTCTGTGACTCCCTCTCTCTGACCCTCCCTGCTCACGCTGTCTCTCTCTCTCTCTCTCCTAGAAATAAATAAAAAATATTAAAAAAAAAAACATATAAAATTAACTATCTTAACCCTTTTCACTTGTTGACTATGTTAAGCAGATTCATAGTGATATTCATACTGTTGTGCAACAGATCTCCAGAACATTCATCTGGCAAAACTGAAATTCTACACCCATTAAACAACAACTCCTACTTTACCCCTTTTCCCTCAGCCCACTGGCAACTGTCATTCCACTTCCTGTCTCTCTGAATTTGACTACTCTAGGTATCTCATATAAGTGGAATCAGACAGTATTTGCCATTTTTTCTAACTGGCTTACTTCACCTAGCATAATGTCCACAAGGTTCATCCACGTTGTCAGAATCTCCTTCCTTCTTAAGGTCAAATACGTATTTGACACATTTTGTTTATCACTCATCTGTCAGTGGACATTTGGGTTGCTTCCACCTCTTGGCTACTGTCAATATTGCCGCTACAAACATGGGTAAGCAAATATCTCTTTGAAATCCTATGTTCAGTTCTTTTGGTTATATACCCAGAAGTGGGACTGCTGGATTCAAATGGTAATTCAACTTTCTGAAGAACTGCCATACTGTTTTCCATAATGGCTACACCATTTTACATTGTCGCCAACAGGGCACAAGATTCTAATTTCTCCATATCCTTGCCAATGCTTGTTATTTTCTGTGTTCTGGGTTTTTTGACAGTATCCTTCTAAATGGGTATGAGGTGGTATCGCACTACGGTTTTGATTTGCATGTCTCTAATGATTAGTGATGTGGAGCATCTTTTTCATATGCTTATTGGCCATCAAATTTTTAATCTTAAAATAATCACTATTACAACAAAACCTAAAAAGTGCCTTAAAAAAATCTATTAGGAGATGAGTTAGAATTTTATAGAGAAAGTTTCAAAGATTATTGAAAGACTCAAAAAAGACCTTCATGAAGAAATGCATCATTTCATTCATGGGGAGGCTCAGTATTATACAGTCTCCTAAACTGATATATAGATTCACTATAACCCAATCAAAATCCCAACAGAATTTCTATGGAATTTGTACACTGATTAGAATCTAGAATATTCAAGGAAGTCACAAATCCATAACATAAATTGGGAAGCTTTCTTTCTCTTTACTTTTTTTCTTTTTAATATTTTTATTTATTTCTAGGATAGAGAGAGACAGCGTGAACAGGGGAGGGTCAGAGAGAGGGAGATACAGACTCTGAAACAGGCTCCAGGCTCTGAGCTGGCAGCCAGCACAGAGCCCGACGCGGGGCTCGAACCCACAAACCGCGAGATCATGACCCAAGCGAAAGTCAGACGCTTAACCGACTAAGCCACCCAGGCGCCCCTTTCTCTCTCTTTTCTACTCTGGTATAAATGGCTCAGAAAGTATTTCTGCTTGGTTCTGGAAAACAAACACCTTACAAAATCCATTGGGTCAAGTGATTTTAACTATATTCAAAATTTCTACCTTGGGTGTTACTTGCATTTTATGTTTTGCTTTACTTTATATTTTCCTAGAAAACTGTTTTGACATTTTCAAATTTATTCACGTAATATTCTTGTGTTGGGTGCGTAGCTCATTTATTTTTTTTTTAAAAAAGATTTCTTTTTAATGTTTTTTATTGATTTATGATGCCAATGTTTCTATCCAAGAACACTGCATTTTTTCCATTAATTCAAGTTTTCTTTAGATTTTTCAGAACTATTTTAAGTTTTTCCTCATAGGTTATAAAAATATCCTGACAAATTTATTCCTGGAATTCTTTTCTGCTATTCTAAGTGATGTTATTTTCTTCTATTACCTCTTCTAACTGGTTGGTCTTATGTACAAACAACAACAACAGAACACTGGTTAACTTCCCCATAACCGGAAGCCCACCACCTTGTTGAATTCTCCTGCTGTTTATAGTAGTTTTAAATTTGATTCCCTGTGATTTCTAAATATACAAACATACTGTCTGCAAATAGTGTTGTTTGACTTTTATTTCCATTGTTTATCCCTTTCTTTCTTTTGGCTAGTACCTTAGCTCAAAGTTTAATGACAGTGTGATAGATAATTTTATTTGGCTTCTGATTTTAGTGGGGACACTTTCAGTGTTTCCTCACTAAGCATGATGTTGACTTTTGTGCCAAGACAAGTGTGCTTTGTCATGTTAAGGAAGAATCCACCAATTCCTATGTTATAAAGCATTTCTATCAAAGATGAATGCTGAACTTTTCCAAATGTCTGTTAAGTATACATGAAGAAGATAATATTAAGTTTTCTCCTTAGATCTAGATCTTAGATTACTACAATGAACTGTGTGTTTCCTAACACTGCACAATTTGTAGATTCATGAAATAAACCCCACTTGGTCATGGTGTATTTTTCTTCTAATGTACTGTTAGGTTCAGTTAACTCAAGCTTTACTTAGGATTATTTGCACTGTTTTTCCTAAGTGACTATGTTTTCTTTTTTGTGAAATCTTTCTTGAATTTGCATATTAATGTTCTACTTGGTTTATTAACATAATTAGGAAAAAATCCTCTTAAAAACTCTGAAACGGTCTAGATAATATTGGAATTAATTAATTATCAGCTCATTAAAGGGTTGGTAGAACTTCCCTGTGAGACCATCTGGGCCTCGTACTTTTTGAGGAGATAACTTTAGCTACTTTAACAAATGGAAATGTGTAGATTTTCTCTCTCTTCTTGAATGGAGTTTGATCATTTATACTTCAGGGAGAAAAACTGCCAAACTCATCTAGATTTTTAAACATTTACATAAAGTTAAGCAAAGCACTTTACTGATTCTTGATGGTCCTCTCTGTGTTATTTTTATCATTTCTGATTTTGTGTATTTACACTTTCTTGCCCTTTTTCTTGATTATATTATAGCTGATATCTTGTAGCTGATCTATTTTAATGGTTTCCTCATGTAATTAGTTCTGTATTTATTAACTCATAATTTCTTCTTTCATCTTTACAAATTTCTTGATATGCTCTCCTTTGGCTTATTTTGTACTTTTTCTAACTTATAAGAGGTTTACTTTTCTTATGTTCATCTATGTTTATTGTTATCAATATTTAAAGCCTTACCTCTACTATTTGAAACATTTCCTACAGATTCTGATATCCAGCTCACTGTCTTTATTTTCTAGATTTTCTGCAGTGTCTGCTTATATTTCCACTTTGATTCAAGAGCTAGAATAGAGTGTTTTAAAACTTTCTGTGTGGTTGAGAATGATTGATTTGGGTTTTTTTTCCTTTTCCTTTTCTCTTTAATATCCAGTTTTAGGGCACTGGGGTAAGAGTTCTCCAATAACCATTCTCTTCTCTCTCATAACACAAAACCCTAACATTTAGCTAAGCACATGGTTTATTAGAATTAAAACTACATATCCCAGCCTCCCTCGCAGCTGGAGGTAGGCGATTTTAAAAGGGGTGTGAGGGGTATGCCCTTTTATAATTTCACCGATCTGCTGCTTTTTAACAAGGACCCTTGCAGATGAAATTTATACCCTAAAAATGGCAGAGTAACGAGATAGAATAAGTCTGCGCTCTCAATAAATACTTCAGAACTCTGGGAAACCTCATGGAGCAGGGTCAAAGCAGAGTCAAGCAAACCTTGAATGCATACTTTTGTACTAGCACATGAAAGACAAGTATTTTTATATTATTTTTGTAGCCATTGTTGTCTTGGCCCTCTGTACAATAGCTAAATCTATTCAATAACTACTACATTTGGCAATATTCTTTTTCTGCCTAGATACCTACCCTTTAACCCTTGAAAGTCAAATATTTCACCTAGCTAGAGGTCTCATTTTAGTAGCTTCACCTAATGTTAAAAGGGCAGATTTATTTTTTCTTTGACTATTGTTTGTTTTTTTCTATTTATTGAGTCTTTCTTCAATGTTATCTTTCCATTAAGCACACTCATCCCCTAACCCCCTTCTTCTGAATTAAAGGCAAAAATTTTGAAACCCATTTTCAAACCATGGATCCTAATACAGTATTCAATCTACTATTTCCAGTCTCCATTGCCTTTTTTAATGCAGCAATTGTGCCCTTCAGCTGGAAACAATCTTTACCAGTATCAAAGTTTACTTTTTCTGATATACAGAATCCCCTTGAATCTCACTGGGCCTACAAATTGGGAGACTTTCTAAAGATTTCTGCTGATTCAGGCAGGAAGTTTGTCTCAAAGGGAAATATCTGCATCAATTTCTTTACTGTGAACCTCTGAGTCTTTTCACAGGCCCAGTGGCCTTCGTCTGTCCACGCATCCTCACCTTTGTCCCCCATGGGGGGTGAGATGGGGAGGCACAGAATCTGAAGCAGGCTCCAGGCTCTGAGCTATCAGCACAGAACCCAACGTGGGGCTCGAACCCACAGACTGTGAGTTCATGACCTGAGCTGAAGTCAGACGCTTAACCGACTGAGCCACCCAGGCGCCCCATGAGATGGGAACACTGTATTAATCTTCCAGACCCAGATGAGGGAAACATTTGGGTTTGTTGAAGGTTCAATGCTATTTTCTGTGTTTCACTGTCCGATGGGAGTAATAAGGTGAGATGCCACAGCACATGTGTCAGGGGAACATCCGTGCTCTGCCAGTGAACCCTGTCTTTGACACTTGGGTTGCAATAAGTTGGCTGGGGTGCTGTGACCCTACCTCTTGTGCAAAATGGGGTCAATAACAGCATCCCTCAGCTGTGATGGGGGTTCACTATGAGGTGATGCATGAGGCTCCCTTGGCCTAGGATCCAGCACACGGTAGATTACAATCACTGGAAGCTCTACAGACTTCCAGGATGGCTCTTCCTTTTCACACAGGGACTCTCACAAATGGCCAGCCCTTTCCTCAAACAGGTCCCTCTAGTTCTGGTAGAAATTCTTCCAGTTTCTAACGCATCAGTGTCACTTTCCCCTGTGTTCTTTGTAGTATGTGTCCTCTCCACTTCCCTATTTTACATCCCTGTAGTAATTCCAGAGGGAAAGGGGAGAGGGGAGGCAGCGGTTACACACAAAGTATTGGTTCACTAGCTTGTTCCACAAGGCTAACTGTCCATGCCCCTTTCAGCTGGCTCAGCCCAATCTTCCTGAGCCACCAGACCTGGCTTCCTATCTTCCTGTGCCCCAGGCTCCTCGGGTTTCAGACCACACAGCTTAGAAGAGGGGGTCTGCCTCTTGCAGCCCCGGCCCTCTAGTGCCCAAGCAGCTGGGCCAACCCTGTCCTACTTCCTTCCCATCCTACCCAAGCCAGGGACTGGGAAGGACTCACACACCATCATTAGAATTTTGCTTCACAGAGGAGGAAGGTACTTTAAAGAGAGCTGAACAAAGAAGCGATAGCCAAAGATTTGCTACAAGACCATTTAGGTAGTAATGGGAAAGAGGAGAAGGTAAGAGAAACAGGGGCAGAGGTAAGAACCATAGCAAGTCACCCAGAGAAAACCACCACCACCACCACCACCACCACCACCACAATTAATCACTAATATTTGTTGAGTACACATTATGGGCTAGGCACATGCATTCTATCCATTTATCCTCAGAACAATCATGTGGGGCAGAACTTTTATTGTGCTCATTTTATAAACAAAGGACCGAAGACTTAGAAAGGACCATGCCTTGTCCAGGGTCACATAGCCACCAAGTGGCTGATCTGGGGCACTCCCCATATATGTCAGATTCCCAAGTCCATGCATGTAACCACTACTCTAGCCTGACTCCTATTCCAACCACCAAACCTTGACCAAAATCTGTTTCTCACATCGATCCCAACCACGTGTGGGGCACTGAAAGGCCCAGACCCTTGGGAGAGGCGTGGGTAGCCATCACCCTCTAGCCCACTGCCGGCACCTCCAGATCCCCTCCCGCCAAAGCTAGAGCTGGAACTTAGGGGTGGCCAGCCCAGGACCATCAGCACCCTCTCCCACCTCCTTGTTTCAGCCAGAGCTGCAAGGGGCAGCATTTCTCAGACCTGGAGCATGCACCAGAGGGTTTTCTGATAACATGTGACTTAGCTTTTAATTATTAGGAAGTCATTGTTGATTTACACAGCAATATTTATCCAGCAAATTGCTAATTAATGCACTGAAAATGCCAAGTGGTGTCAAATATTTGCTTTTATTTGCAGTACCAAAATATTTTTATTTTTGGTGAGCAGAATCGATGAGAAGGTGCTGAAATGTTTAAACAGGGTATGTAAAGTTTAAGCTGAATATTAAACAGGGAGGAAGGCTAGGCTTCGTGGCTTGGGCTCTGGGGTGTTCTGTACACTGGGAGATGCTCAGAGGTAGCCCAGAAAGCAGCACACCCCAAATCTCTTCTCAGAGTGTGAAGCTCTTGAGATGCAAAGGGCACCATATAGCCACAGACGGGGACATCTGAGCAACCAGGAGCATCCTCCCTAAAACTCCCTACTTCCTCCTCCTCTGCATCATCATCGCCTCCATCATCTCTCTAACCTCCCTCCTCCACCGCCACCACCACCGACCTCTCCTTTACCATCGATCCACTCATTCATTACATTTTATATACTGAATACATACTATATGCTAAACTTCATTCTGCTGCTGAGGAAATAAGTCCCTTGCTCATGAGCTCACACTGGATACTGACGCCCATTAAGCAAGAAAACAAATAGATAAAAAAATTTCAGAAAGTGATAAGTGTTACCAAGAAAATAAATCTGGGTGAGCACTAAGGAATAGTTACTTTGGACCGGTTGGTAAGGGAAAGTCTTGTTAGAGGAAAAATGGTATTTTAGATGAATGACACCGACGAGCCAGCCACATAAAGATATGGGGACAGAACATCTGAGGGGCATGAACAGGACGTGCAAAGGCCCTGAGACAGGAAGAGATGTGGAGTAAGGGGAGCCAACGAGAGTGGCCCGGAGCAGGAGAGGACATCAGCAGGGAGGAGGCGCCCCATCAGCCCGGGTACAGTAGGCACTGGGATTTTATTCTAATCTCAATGGGGAGCATCAAGGAGCCGTGAGAAAGCAGTGATAGACTCTGGTTGGCTCTGGAAAGATCTCTCTGGCCGTGGAGTGGAGAACTGGGTCTCGAAAGGCAGACGCAGCTGTGATGCCTCCACCTGCACGGTCCAGGCCAGAGTGGGGACGCAGAGACGGCAGACGGGGCTTTCGGGGTGTGCTTGAGGTAGATCCTAGTCCTGTCGTGGGGCAGGATGTGGGGCTGCCCAGTGCTGAGGCCTCGCCATCGCCCCTACCTCCTTCACTGCCATTTCCCGCAGCTACCCTTCGCAGAGGATTTGCACACGGATATTTACCTCACCAACCGGTCTGTCTCAAAATGACCAACAATGCCACTAGGGAAGTAGCATCACGCCTCGTGGGGTTTACCTGGCGCTGCCAATCTGCGAGAAGACCGCAACGAGCCGGAAAGAACCATTACTCACCCAGGCTGAGGCGGGCGCGTGGAGAGAGTCAAACTGCGCCTGCGTACATCCGGGGCCTCCGGGGCCATTGGGGCCCCGCCTCCAAACCGGCCCCCACCTTTCTTCCGCCCTTGGTTGCAACGACAGACTGACTCCTGGAAACTCTAAAGGGTGTCCGCCTCTTCTCTCGCCTTCCACCTCTTTTCCACCTGTGAGATTGGCATATTACCCCATTTTACAGAGGAGAAAACCGATCTCCCTGCACTTACCCTCGTCTAGTCCAATCCACCCGGCCCCTCCTGGAACAGTCTTTGTGAAGTGGGTATCTAACAACATCCTTCCTATGTCCAGGATCTAGCTGTTTCCACGTCCCCTGACCAATCTCCCACTGCTCTCCCTTCTTCCAGTGCCCAGAGCCTGCCAAGCACTAACTCCAGGACTTGCCTGGAACTTTCTTCCCTCCATCCCCGCTTGCCCAACTGCTCCTTCACCTGGCTGGCTCCCACTTCTCCTCCAGGTCTCAGCTCAAAGCGTCCCTCCCCAGGGGTCTACCTCACTGCACAGACTTTGTTTGCGACACTTGTAATTACCCAGCTGTGCTGTGCTGGATCATGACATTCATAATCCCTGGGAGGGTTGGAAAGGTTCACATCTGCCACCTTTCCCTCCCTCTTTACTGCAAGGGTGGAGGGTTTTACCCAACACACACCTGCATTGTGGTTCCCCTTTCCTCTTTAATTAATCAAATGTGCCCTCAGACTCGGGAATAGTTACAGGCCTCAGGGCTAAGGGAGAAGAATGTGGGCATTTTGGGGTTCTGACTTTTGGCCTGGTGGGTGCCAGATGTCCAGTAAGGCCTAGATTCTGAAGATCATTAAATGTCATATGACAAGAGGCTTCCCAAGATAAAGGGCAGAGGTAAGAGGTCCCAAGTTTTTCCTCTGGCCCTCTCTTCCTCTTCCTTTGTCCAGGAGGAATGGAAAGTCATTGTGGGTTTGAGGATAAAGGATTATAATACAAACATCCCTCCATTACCTCATGCCCTTGGGCGAATAGAAATGGATCAAATGTGGTATGTTCACAGCCTAGAATAGTACGTGACCATGAAAAATGTACTACCAAAACACACTACAATATGGATCAAGTTCACAAACATAATGTAATGTCATAGAAGCCAGACAGAAAAGAGTAGTCTGTAAGACTCCATATATACAAAGATCAAGAACAGGCGAGACAAACTTAATTTGGGTGGAAACCAGGAAGAGGTGGGAGATAGGCCAGAAGGAAGCTTCTGGTAGCTGGAGATGTCCAACATCTTTACAGGTGGTAACATGAGTGTTCATTGAGATGGCTGTATACAAGATTGTGCACTTTTCTGGAGGTTTCACCTCAATAAAATTTTTTTTCTAATTTAGAGTAAATTGAAAAAAATCATTTGACTCCAGCCTGAGGAACATCTAAGTAAAATGAGAGTTCATAGAACTTAAAGAGTTAGTAAGAGAACATTTATTAGCAGCTCCTCAAAACAGATTATATTTAGATTATATTGTAGTAAGGTTTTCTAACTCTATTAAAAACAGAGGAACAATAATAGATAATTAGGTTATGTGTTATATTTTTTAAGTTTTTGTAATATTTAATCTAAAAACAATTTATGGACATTTTACTCTTAATTTTTATTTGTTGAAAAATATTATTAAAACAAAAAGGAAAAATATTTCCCTAAACATGTTATCTCAAGGTTTATTGCCTCCACACAATCATTTTACTTAGTCATCATGTCTGTATGAAATTATTATGTATATTTTACATTTTATATAATTTATTATATTGTCTCTTTAAAATCAGTGTTTCAGAGATCTAATAAATACTCATATCCATGCTCTGCTGTTCAGTATTTGGTCCTTTTCTGAATTTAATTTTTTTTGCATCTGGAATCGTTTTGCTATGAAGTATAAGGTGTATCTAAATTACAAATCATTTTCTCAAGTTGCTAATCAGTTTTTTCAACAGCATTTACTAAATTCATCACCCACTCATTGTTTTGGGGTGGTTTCTTTATCATGTTTAATTTTTACACATGATCTCATCTATATCTAGGTATTCTAATCCATTAAAATCTACTTCTTTTTCCTCCATCAATATTCTCACTGTTCTAATTATTACTACTTTATATGTTTTAATATTCAGTAAGGCTATATGTCAATGCTTTCCGTTTTCAGAATATTCCTTAATGTTTTTCTTTTTTTTTAGATGACCAATGTTTTGTTTTTTCTTTTTTTTTTTAGATGAATTGCAAGATTGTTTGGTATTGCATTAAATCTGCAAATTAACATGAGGTGGCTTGACATTTTTACAATATTCAGTCTTCCCATGCAGAAACATAGTATGCCTCTCCATTTATTCTGGTCTTCTTTTATTTCGCCAATAAAATTTTGTAGTTGTCTTTATATAGGTCACACGCATTTCTCATTAAGTTTATTCCTAAGTATTTTTCCATTGCTTCTGGGAATGGCATCTCTTTTTTCATTACAGTTTCTGGCGGACTATGGCTAGAATAAAGGAGAGCATTGATTGGGGTAAATAGGTCTTGTCTCTGGACACTGGACTAAATGATTATTTGTTTATACAATTTGAGTTGCTTCCCTTAGATTTTTGGTCCCAAATCACATTGACAGTGAATACTGTTTGTCATGTTGGCATTAGATAGGGCTTCAAACGTAAGATCTGATGGGTCTCGGGGAGCCAGTCACAGTCTGCCTACTGTACTGAGCTACGGTCTCACCCTGGCTAGGACTGGAACCTGCCCTGACCCCTCAGTCCTTGCTGAAGGTCCAAACACCCTCCCAATCGCCCCTCCCCTCTGTCTAGCAGCATCCTGCTCTGGCTCTCCCAGCCACTGGCAGAGGTCTCCTCTCAACCCTAACGACTCCCCATGGATCCAAGGTGCTGCCACCATATTAATCAAAGCCATAGTTACCAAATATCTAAGATGCCTCTGGCCCCTTATTCATGCCTTACATAGTGTCTTTTTTTTTATTTTTTTAACAACCTATGAAAGGGATATATGATTAACCAGAGATTAAGGGGTATTCTGAGATCACTGCTATTAAGTCACAGATCTGGGATTCAAATCTGTGTTCCCTCTACTCTACCATGTTACTGCCCTCTGCAGTGCCTCCTTGATACTCCCAAGAGACTTTTTATTTTATTTTTTTTTAATGTTTTATTTATTTCTAGGAGAGAGAGAGAGAGACAGCGTGAGCAGGGGAGGGTCAGAGAGAGAGGGAGTCACAGACTCTGAAACAGGCTCCAGGCTCTGAGCTGGCAGTCAGCACAGAGCCCGACACGGGGCCCAAACCCACGAACCACGAGATCATGACCTAAGCGAAAGTCGGACGCTTAACCGACTAAGCCACCCAGATGCCCCAACACTCCCAAGAGACTCTTGCCTCCACCCCGAATCAGACAGGCCCCAGAGTTTTAATGCTTTGCCAGCCTGGACTCTTCAAGGTTCATGATGCCATTCTGGAAATTCTAATATGAATCCCAGGAGCCTGGCCAACTCTGTCACCTCAACCTGGTCCCTCCTGTTCCAAAATTAGGCCCAGCTCCCTTTTATCATGTGTATTTGGTAACTACTTGGCAACTTTCCCTATTAGAGAATGTGGTCCTTACAAGCACCCAAGTCTGTGGCTCCTTTGAGCAAAGGATCATTTATCCTGTCAAAGGGCAATTGCAGTAGTAGTAGTAGTAGCAGTAGCAGTAGTAATAGTAGCAATGGCGGCTAACATTTACTTAGCTCTTACTATAGACCTGAAACTGCATTTAATGCATTATATACATGACTTCATTAATCTTTACCACAATCCTGTGAGTTAGTAACTAAGATATCCATTTTACAGGTGAGAAAACTGAGGCTCAGGAAGGTAAAGTTAATTGTCCAAGGGCATTCAGCTTATAAGGGGCAGAGCCAGAATTTGAATCTGGAAAGCATTCTCAGAAGTCTGCTAACTTTGTTTGAATGCTATCTTTCTGCAACTGGAACTTCCTATATTGTTCAGGCAAATGTTATAAAGCAGTGGTCTCTCAAAATAGCTCCACAAACAGGTGTTCCTTTAGCATGAGTAGAGGGGCTTTATAAGATGCAGAGGCCCAGGCTTCAGTATACTGAGGAATCAGGCAGTCCAGAGCCTTCACTCTGAGCAAGGCCCTCTCTGAATCTGCTGATGAGCCAGATTTGAGTATAACTGTTCTGAAGGAGGGCTCCTCTGCCATTTACTGGCCTGGACACTTGTTTCTTTTGCAATGAGTCCTATTATGAGTAAATATTAGTATAAAAGAAGCCAGTGACTCAGCATTAGTCACTGAAGTATTTTTATATGTTTGGGAAGTGAGGAGGAATTCCTAAACAAAGATGCCAAAATCATGTTCACTGTTCAGAAATCAGTGAAAAACAACAAATCCTAATAGATTTGCCAAAGGACATGCACCAATGCCAAGAACCTGAAGAGGTCACTCACCCAGAAGGCAAAACCATTAATGAATAAGAGAACGGGAAAATATTCAACTTCATAAATAATGTTTTCATAAAGCAAAATAATAAAATGCCTCTTAAAGTCTGCTAAATTATAAAATAAGCATTTACAACATCACCACAAACTAAAAAGCACAGGCTTGGAATTAACCCTATCTAAGGTAGATACCAGCTTAGCCCTCCCCCAGCTGTGTGGCCTTAGGCCACATGATCCCTCTGAATCTCAATCTCCTCATCTAAAAGATGAGGATCAGAGGGGAGCCTGAGTGGCTCAGTTGGTCAAGCGTCCAACTCTTGATCTCAGCCCAGGTCTTGATCTCAGGGTCATGAGTTCAAACCCCATGTTAGGCTCTATACTGGGCATGAAGCCTACTTAAAAAATAAAATAAAAGATGAGGGTCGTAGTGGTGGTGACTTTGCAGAGCCATTGTATTAACTGAGACTGCAAATGAGACATGTACAGCACAAGTGATGGCCCACAGCGGGCACTGGTTAATATGAGCTGTGGTTAACCCCTATACTGTGCCACTACATTGTGGCAAAGTTGTTAAGTGAGTACACTGCCTGCTTTTTGCTAAAAAACTGTGTCACAACTGGATGAAGGACTCACCCAGAACCCAGGGCCCAGGCCCCCTACAGTTTTATATTAGGCCACACATAGTTCATTCTCCAACTGCCACCCCAACCTTTGTCCCCATTGCTGCTTCTCTCTGGTCCCCGTTGGTGGCCCTAGGCACATCCTTCAAAAAGGGCTCCTAAACCCAGATAGGAAAATTGACTCCCTTCTAGCTGAAACATAGCATTTCTTTCCATTGTGAATGTAGTATTAGCAATACCCATGACTTTGTCACCAGCAGAAATCACAAATGTTATCATATCACATTACAGTTGCTATAGATTTCTCAGAATATCCTTTATGCTTATCATTGCCTTGAAATCATGACAGTTTTAAGACCCACCACCAAATCCTGCTATTTAATGTAGTAATAAAAGTGATAGTGTCATATCACAAATTTTTATTTTAATAATTATATTTTGATAAATGGGCTTCGTTTCTAATCCTGTGTATATTATTTTATGCTTTTAAAAACTATTGTTAAGGAAAGGGACCCATAGGCTTCCTCAGACTGCCAAAGGGTCTGTGGCCTATAAAGGGTTAAGAGCCCCTGCCTTAGGACATCTGGGGTAGGTTCCATCATTTCTCCCATTTTGCAATGAGAAAATTAAGGCTTAGAGAGGTCAAGCCACTTGTCCAAGAGCACCCAACTAATGAATAATGAAGTGCCAGTTTGATCTTGGCATTCCCTGAAACCAGTGCCTAACCAGTGCACCACCTACTTCCCATGCAACCCTGTTCTGGGGGACTGAGAACACAGACATGGCTCTGCCATAGCCTCTGTACCCCAAAGGGCCCAGAGCAATGGGGAGACAGATCCCTCTACAACCCAAACACAGGGTCATAAACCTTTTTCCATACAGGCTGCAGCAGGTGCACTAGCCTGATTCCTTTTTGGAAAATAGGGGGCCCAGAGTAAACCAAGGCACTCTGGGGTATAGTGGGCCTGAAGGCTCAGTTGGGGTGAGCCTAATAGCAGGTGGAACTGGGGATGAGTTCTTGACGGCAGCCCCAAGAGAGGGCCCCAGGAGTCCAGGCAGAAAAGAGAAGGTTTTGTCCAGACCTAAGGCCTGAGAGTCCAGCGACAGAATGGGTGGGACCAACCTCTAGCATTTAGATTTGTAGACCGTTTCACATGGCTGTTAGAGATTCAGCAGATGTTTGTTGATTGATTGACTGACTGATTGGATGAATTAATAAGTAGGTTCAGCCAGAACCAATCAAAGCCTGGACTGGCCAGGAGTGTTCCGTGGGAGCAGAGCAATGCCCACCTTCCCAGCCAGTCATTACATCTTTGCCATACCAGCAGGGCCTGGCCCAGCTCTCCCCTGTCTTCATTTCAGCAGATAAGCTATTTCTCTCACTCAGGAAGCCTGACTCCTGGAAACTTTCATCTAGGGGAACAGAAAGCCAGAATTGGAGGAGACAAGCCCTTCAGGTCAGGGTGGCAAAGGTGAGGAAAAAAAATATGAGAACCCTTGCATCCCAAGAGCTGACTACTTGCCCACTACAACATAATGTTCCTTCTGTGGGAGCCAGCCCTCAGTGTCTGGGCTCCAGACTGTCCTACAATTGCCATTATCAGTTTGTTCATTCATTCATTCATCCATTCATTCATCTATTCATTCACCCATTCATCCATCCATTCATTCCACAAAACTTGTTAAGAGCTTACTACATGCCAGAGAGCATCCAAGCACTAGGGAAATAGCAGTGAACAAAAAAGACATGGTCTTCATTCTCTTGGGTTTTAGGGGGTCCAAGAAACAAGGTGAGAGTAGACATTCAAAAGACAAGTGAACAAATGAATGGAGAAAAGAGCTCTTTAGATGGTGGTGGTAAGTTCTAAGAAGCCAATTCACTCGGGGTGGTGAGTTAACATGATCCCCACACTACCATTCACTTCTCTATTACAAGGTACACAGTTTTGCAAAACATTTAAATTACACCTGAGGCCAAACATCCCAAAGTTTGCAGAGATTAACTGCATTAAATCCATCATCTTTCAGTAAGCCAAACAACCATTCTTAGCCTGGATAATCTTAACGGAGAAGGAAACCAAAAATGATATCCAGGTCAGACCCAAAAAAGGAAAGACCTTGAATTGCACTGTTCTTAAAAGCACTTAAAAGGAATTGAATTAGAACGGAGACAAAAAAAAAAAAAAAAAAGAGATAGAAAAGAAAAAATTGGCCCCTGAATCTAACTCCCGCTGCCACCAAGTTAGAAAAATAGTTGAAGGAAAAGGATGTAGCATGCCAATCAAGATATGATCGTTTTATTTTATTTTTTTTTAATGAGAAGCCTTTTGTTTTAAGAGGAGCAGGCTGGTAATTTAGAGGTGCGGAGGCAGCGTCAGAGAGAAGGGCTTTCATATTTCCAGACAGAAAGGATTTGGCTGCTGATAGAGAAGTGGAGGGTTGCATAATGAGATCCAACTCTGCTGAGGTTCCCATTCCCAAAGAGAAGAGGGGATCTCAGCTGTCTGGCTGATTGACGGAAATCCAGGTAGGGCATGCCGAAACAGGTATGTACAATCTCTCCTGTGTTGGTAATCAAAGTCGGCTGAATGAGACTCCATCTTTTCTCTCTTATTCCTATGTACCAATTTGAGGAGCTCAGATGAAATGTGTTGCATTACACCGGCACCAATAAGTCACACTATCTATGTTGTGACACACCGAATATTACTAATTGTCAATCACAAACCACAAGTCTTGTCAAGGCGCTCCCTTCTCGACGGGCTGGTTCAAACCTGAAGTGATTTTTAATCAAGTGTTAATAATACAGCATCTGTCAGTGGACGGTGGGTATCAGGCAATCAGAAAAAGTGAACATATGACACGGCAAATTTTAATGTTTTCATTTTCCATTCTTCCCAATTATCGGTGGGATTTCTGTCAGCCTGAAAAGTGCACTGACATTATTGCAGGCGAACTTCACCATGGAAAAGGGGAAAGGCGGCTGTCAGGACTCCCAGGGCTAGGGTACCCTGCCCTGTCCTGCCAGACAAGGTCCCCTAACCCCCGGGAAGCCCAAAGGGGGCTGTGTGGGCCTAGGTAGAGTGGGAGGCCTTGGGACTGGGGCAGGGGAGCCCTCTACCACACAAGCACACCTGGATATTAGGGGAGATGGTGTTGGTTCCCATCAGGAGGGTACAAGTGGTGAGACGAAGGCAGCTAAGCAAGAGCTCCTCATACACACCTACCCACGGGGCATGTATATATTCCTCCTCCTCCAGTAGCTGCAAACTCCAGTGCCCAGGCCTGAACTGGATCAAGGCGCTCCAACATGAACAAGAATTGACTGGAGCTCCCATTTGCTTTTCCTTTTTCCCACATTTCCGATGATGTGCTAGGGACTACAATTTCTACAGAATATAAAAGGAAGTGGGAAGGGAAATGGGGATGGTATGTGAGGCACCTTATAGCTTGCCTATGTGACCTTGCCCCTTTCCTCCTTAAGCCCTGCTTGGGACCCCCTGTTAGCTCAATAGCAGAAATCTGAGGATTTCCTGCTATTTGGGCTTTGCTGGCTTATGTCTTCCCTTCTTTAATGCTTTAGAGCTCAGAGTCTGAAGGGACAGTGGTGGGTGTCTACCCATCACCTACAATCCTGATATTTCATCATGTAACTTCTTCTTGCACGTCGCCAGCAAAGGGACACTTTTATCATGTTGGGTGACATGTACTGTTACCCAGTACTGTTACCCAGTTCTGGTTGTTAACACCTGTCTGTAACTTGTCCCCCCACTTTGAGCAGGGAACATGTGTGGACAATGCTCTTGTCCCTGGATGAACTGACTTGCTGTCCTCTAATGGGCTTCAGAGGTGACCCCTGGGCATGGAGCAGCTGCTGCCTCAGCCTGCTGGACACGCCCATTCAGCAGGACTCTATCCTGCCAGCCTCCAGTATGCTTCTCCACCCCATCTGGCAGTGCCTATCACTGGGTCCATCCTAAAGCTTTCTCCTCACCTGGCCTCCACAATGCCATGAGATCCTTATCCCCCTCCTCCATCCCTAGCTGCTTCTTTTCGGTCTCCATCCCTGCCCATCTCTTTAATGTCAGGGATCTTCACTGCCTGGTTCACTTCTCTGCTAGCGTCACATACAGTCTGGGCAATTGTATCTCCATGATTTCTCTCTTTCTTTTTTTTAACATCAACAAGTTGAGGACCTAGCCCAGATTTTTCCTCTGAACTCCATCTAGGTCCATAAATGCCATATCACCCAGACACCTCCTCCTGGATGTTCCACAGGCACCTAAAATTCAATTTCTCCCAAAGGGAATTTTTACCCTCATCCCTCAATAAAACTTTTTGGGGGGCTTCCCACCTTGGTGAAAAGTACCACTGCTGTTTCTCCAACTCCCACATCATGAAACTGAGTCATTCTGGAGTCTCCCTTTCCCCCTTACCCCATATCCAGACTGACCATTGCTCTACTCCCTGTTGCCCTCCTACCCTTACCCCTAGTCCTGGCCCCGCTTCATCTGGGGACTCAGAGATTTTCCCCTGGGCTGCTAGAGCCCCTGCCTCCTGCGACTTCCCTCTGGTCCATCCTCTACTCAGATAACTTGAGTCATCTTTCCAAAACCCAGCTCAATACCTTTCCAGGGCTCCCTAGTACCTATAGGATAGAGTTCAAACTCTTGAGCCATTGTGCCCTTCTAAACAGTAGAACAGTAATAGCCATCTCATAGGACTGAAAGTGAATGAGGTGATGGGGATATAGCAAGCACATGGAGGGTACTGGACAGTCTCCAGTTTCCCTATTTGATCACCCAGAGGGAGTTTTTTCCATGCTAAAGAGAATGCATTTGTTCCCTTTCCTATATTGCCAATAGACAGTGAGTTGTCACCTCTGTGTGTCCTGACCCAGCCTAGGACAAGACTCAAGATCTGACTCCATATATCTTCTTGAACAGAACTAGGTAAACCTTGTGTTTCACTCTAGGGAATCTGAGGCTAATCCAACCCTCCAGCCTTACTTTATTAAAAACAACAACAATGAGAGGTGCCCAGGTGGCTCAGTCAACTGAGTGTCTGACTTTGGCTCATGTCATGACATCATAGTTCATGAGTTTAGGCCCTGTATTGGGTTCTGTGCTGACAGCTTGGAGCCTGGAGCCTGCTTTAGATTCTGTGTCTCCCTCTCTCTCTGCCCTTCCCCTGCTTGTACTCTCTTTTTCTTTCTCTCTCTCTCTCAAAAATAAATAAATAAACATTAAAAAACAATTGATTAGTTATGTCTTACTGTGTAACTGAAGACTCCAAAATTTAGCAACTTAAAACAATGAACAATTTTTTGTCTCACAGTTTCTGAGGATCAAGCTTAGTGGGTGGTTCTGGCACAGGGTCAGGCAGCCAGCTAGGGCCACAGTCAGCTGGAGGCTCCCCTGGGGCTGGGGTCTGCTTCCGAGGCTCAGCCATGTGGTTGTTGGTCTCAGTTCCTTACCCGTGGGTCTCTCCATAGTTTGCCCAAGTGTCCTTGTGACATGGCAGCTGGCTTCTCTCAGAGTGATAAGATAGACCAAAACCAAGATAGGAGTCAGTCTTTTATAACTTAATCTTGGAAGTGACATACCATCATCCTATCATATTTTCTTGGTCACACAGACTGGCACAATCTGTGAAGGCATTACACAGGAGCAGGCACACCAGGAGGTAGAGATCACTGGGGGCCACCATATCCAGCTTGATCCCCATATCTTCCAAGTGGCAATTGAGTATTTGCAAAATCCAGATAAATACAGCCTCAAAAGGAAGGCTTTTGTATCGTTTTGAAAATAAGACTATAGGAGGGAGAAGCCCTCAGAGCAGGGAGGCCAGAAATCCAGGTATGCCATGTGAGAATGCCTCTGATCATTTTATAGCCCGGAGCAAGACTCAGCCCTGCCAAGCCTCAGTGGCACCATTTGGACAATGGGGTGAAGTAGATGATACTGAGGCCTCTTAGATACTCAGGCCCATAGGTCTTAGCTCTAGGATGGTGCTGCCCAAGGCCTTGAAGGTGCTCTGGGTGATGGCAACATCTTAGAAGTTCTCTCCCCCAGGGGATCACGTCACAGGGATTGGCACTACCCAGTCTGGCCCAGTGTGCATACTCCATCCCTTTGTTTTGGAGCCCCAGGACTTCAGCTTTCAGGTCTCTTCCCCACATGTGACCTATTGTGTGGAGGCCAGAGAGGTGACAGCTGGGAAGGAGAGCAGAAAATTATATTGTCTGCCAAGACTCCTTCCAGTCAGGTTTGCCAAGTCCTCCCCAAAGGGTCTGCCTCTCTAAACTTTGAACCCTGGTCTGAATAGGTCAGGGGTCCCCAGAACAGGGTGTGGGAAAAGTCTTGCCATCAGGGACCATTGCCTGCTTGTCTGTTGGGTCACATCATACATGCTGCCATTTCTGCCTTAGCTGCCCAATTTCAACTGCTTGGCTGCACCCCAACACTGTCCTGTGAGGGTCCTATCCAGTGCCCAGAAGAGATAGAGAGACACAGAGATAAAGAGTTCCACCTCAAGTAGATTCCATCAGGTTTCCACAGGCTCTGGTCCCCCCAGCTAGAGTCCTGTACGTGCAAATGCACAAGTCCAAGAGCATACACGGCACACACACATGGCACACTTACCCCCAAACACATGGGAACCCATGCTCCAGGCAGCCTCAGGGTACATGAGAAGCACTGGATCACTTCATGGGAAAAGTAAGCTCAAGCTTAGTGGTCCATCAAAGCAGAGATACTTTAAAATAAAGGGGGTGGGGCATGAAACAATTTTAAAGAAAAGTAGTAAATTAGCTATCATGGGAAAAATTAGAGCTTGGTGGAATTGTTACAGCCATCCTATTGTTTAGGACCATTTTTATTTTGAATCTTATATGAACCTTCCCTCCACCGTTTTTAGTGCCCAGGGCTCTATATGTCCTAATCAGGTCTGGGTGAAGGGAGACAATGCCTCACCCCACTTTGAGTCCCCAGCCTGTTGCCCTCTCTATCTTCACTTGTCACACTGCTCCAGCTCAGCTGAGGAGCAACTCTTTCTGCAGAATGGGCTCACACTGTGCTCCCAAGGTCTTTCCTTCCACAGTGGTCACCCACTCTGAAGGCACAGCTGCCACCTCTGAATAGAGTGCAAATGGATTTATTACACTGAGATGCAATTTTGCCGCCTGACCTTGGAGCTGACCCATCATTACTTACTAGGTTGAACCCAGACACCTCATCCTTCTATTTGTTTGAATGAACCCTAATGGCCTTGAGTCTGTTGGGGGAGTTAAGAGAGGGGGATTCATTAAAGCACAGAGCCTTCTCAGGCATAGACAGGGATGAATCAATAGGACTCACCTGGTTGGAGGGGCATTGAACCAAATGTCTCAGCTATGTTGTCAGGGTCCTCTGTCTAGGTTTATTACCGCCATCATCAAGAGTGTCCCTCCTTCAATGCTCTGGCTTTCCCAGAGCAGAGCTCCCCTCAGTCTCACAGCAGAGACAAGCCAGGGTGGTATCTTCAAAGAGACTTGGAGATATAATGACTGATAAAGAGAGGTTGCAAAGAGCCTGAAAAGAACCAAGCCTCTGGAGATTAGCTTTCTCTTTCTAAACTAAACCCTCTCACTCCCTGTCCCCTAGAGCCAGGTCCATATACTTCATATCATTTCCTCCAGGACAAGCCCCTATACACTGAGGACACAATCTCTCAGACCCAGGGGAGTCTTTGTCCTCTGTTCCAGCCTGAGGACCTGGACAGCCATCAGCTCCCCTTCCTCAGGTCACCAACCCCACCCTATCTGGTGCTGTCTTGAGGTATTGCTCAGGTATATGCTTCTCCTACATTCAAGGAAGCTGCACTGGTTGGGTCTTTTCAGTTGAAAGGAATAGAAACACACTCAAATGAGCTTACGTAGTAAAAGGAAATATAGATTTAGGATCCAGGGATATCACATAAGACCTAAGGTTTTCCAGGAGGACTTAGAACCAGGAACTGGGCTTTCTGTGCCTCCTGTCTCTGCTTCTTTCTTCTCTCTCTCTACACTCCAGCCTTCCTGCTTCTCCAGATCATAGGGGAGAAGACAGCTGCCTCACTTCTCTTGAGTATCCATATTATAATCCAGTTATCTACCAACACTACCTGATATTCCTATAGTCTAATTCCAGATTCATAGAGGTGAGACTCTGACTTGCTGAGCTGTGGTCCATCAGCTATGGCCAGAAGGTGGGACCAAGTAGCATCAATATGGCTCTGGGGTTCTACCCCTGTGCCTTAGAGAGCAGTTCTCAGAGAAGAGGAGCCACTGTAATCTGAGCAAAAGTTTCTGCTGACATTAGCAAAATCAAGACAGAGCCAAAGCCACTACATTGTTATCACTCCATGACTATCCCATACCAGCATGGAGAAAAACACCCTATGGGAACAGGAAGACTATTTCCTTGTAAGCTCTGATCATGTTGACATCTTGGGAAGTAAGACTACCATTTCTACCATTCATTCAGGAGTGGTAGGATGGAGCTTCAGTAAGTATCAGGAATACCATCACCAAGGTTCAAGCTGGAGGAAACCTTAAAAAGTCATATGGATATGCCAGAGAAGTGTGAGTTGTCCAAGGTCACAGAGTAAGCAAGTAGCTAAGGAAGTACTAGGACTTGTCTTTGCCTCTCAGTCCGATATTCTATTCAATGATAGATAAGCTGCCCCAGGAGGAAGGATTCTCTGTGACAACAGTGAGCTCAGAAGTTTTGTCAGAGACCTCCAATGATTTCCGGAGGCAAACTAATGATTGTGCATCTCTGTTGATGGGAATGTGAGGACATTTTAACCTCTGGAATATTAGAGGGAATTTAGCAGGGAAAAGGGGTGTACCAAAGCCTTGATTCAAATATAAGCTCCGTCTTACCCTGTGAGCAATGCAGGAAAAAGAGGGATATCACACACACACACACACACACACACACACACACACACACACACACACACACACACACCAGTGTATTCCAGTTAATCGAGTCTATAAACCCACTAAAGCTAAAGGCACCCTACAGATAGATACTCCAGTTGGGACAGAAAACTTAGATTTCTCCTCTGAACTAAAAACCCGTGTAAAAGTGAAGAGGATTCTTTGGATTCAAAGAAATCAGTCTGGCCCCAAAGAGTCAGTAATTTTCAAAGCAAAAGAGACCATCAAAATAGATGTAAAACCCTCAAAAGGCTGCCTGCCAGCCTTCTTCAAAGAGATGGCAAGGTGCTGGGAACTGTCCAGAGTGCTGACCAAACTGGTCCTTTCTATAATCAAGCCCCAGTCTCTCTTGGCATCTGCCCTGAAATTTGCCTCATGGGTCTCAGTTCAGCAATAACCATACAGGGCATTGAATGGTGGAGACAATGGACACATATTGCCCCTAGTCGCCCACGACCATGCTATGGGCCAACAGAACCCTATCTTCCCTGACTCCTTCCAGGCTTCCCCCTCAGAACCATGCCCATCCTCACCAGAACAATGTCATGAATTTTTCCTCCTTGATGAACTTCAAAGTCTTTTAATGACTCTTCATAAAGGAACAGTGGGGCCAAAAGTTGAGCAAAGGAGATGATTAAAGTACCTTATTAAAAGCAGCCTTGTAGAATTCTCCACATGAAAGCAAGCACCATTATGAGGGCTTATCCTTATAAATGACGCTTCGCTTTTGCGAACATGCTGAAACCTGATTAGAGTGACAAGCACTGACTGATACTGCAAACCTGTTAATAACATGAAAATTAGAAGAGGCTCATGCAAAGAAGGGAGATTAATTTAGCCGGAGTACATCTCGCGCAAATTGCAAAGTTGTGAATATGTTCTCAGATAATGAGCCTTCCCAGTCATCAGCTCACTTGTCATTTTCTGTAATTAATGTTAAGGAAGACGCCTTCCTGATGGTTCGTATTACTCATATACCAAGAAAATTTCTTCAGAGAAATAATTTACATTTATTATCATCGGTCTGTTTGTGTGGTTTATTTCGCGCCGGAGTAATTTATTGCAGGACCGTTTGCCATGCCTTGATTAGTCGCTCGTCAGGACAGGATGTAATTTTTTTTGCTTGATGGCGACGTCTAAAACTTGACAGTGGTGTAACACTCCTTCTTGTCTCTGGGTGGGTTTTTTCACTTAAATAAACTTTGGGGCTGAGTGCCCCAGGCTGTCTTCCCACTGGGATGAAGCCTTGGCACACAGTGTCTGCCTGCTTCCAGGAATAGCAAGGGATTCAACACTGGCATCCTCTGGAGTCTTCTAGGCCACTTGCTTCTTCTGGCCCTGTCTGGAGCTTGAATTGAAGAGTTTATGCCACCCTTTTTCATTCCAATCCTGTTCAGGATGAAGAGAGGTTTGCTCTCTGCTCTCAACTCCACACTTGGCCTGCTATTTCTCTTCTCCCTCAGGCTACCTGCTATTGGAGATTTCTCTGCAATTGCTTTTTCCCCATACCTGGCTGTATATCTCTTGCAAACAGCTAAATGTAAGAGGAAATGCTGCAGACAATATTTTGTTTCCAAGGCCAGTGAAATCTTGAATTCCATCTTGAATTTCATTCCCTGGCAACACAGCACCAAGGAATATGTCCAGTGAACTCACCTATCCCATCCCCATCTCTTTTTCAGGTCCCACAAAGCCCCAGTATGCTCAGGAGGAGGGGATGACTTGACAGAATAAGAGACCCTTATCAAACTGATCTGAATCCATCTCAACAAGATACCTTGGGCCACTTTTTGCCCAAGGTGGCAAAAACTTCATACCCTATGAATTCTGAGTTCTCAAAGGGAAAGGACACCAGGGCCATGACTATCTGAGACAACTCTTCTGCCTTTCTCTCTGTCTGGTTTCAAGCAAACAAACAAAATGGCCCTCATGGGTGTTTAAAGTGTACCATGTAATGTGCTGAGCTCTTTGGGTGCATCAGCTTATTGGATCCTTACAATCAATGGATGCAGGTATTATTGAGAATGTTCTACATGTGAAGAACCAGAAGCTCAGGAGCATCAAGCAATTTATAAAAGAGCTCAATGCTAATGCAAAGAACAATGAGAGTCATCATCATCATCACAATTAATGTTTACCATGTACTTTTTTTCAAGTTCAATCAATATAATTAAGATATCTCTGCCTTGTTTGACATAACTCTGTTTTCTATGGTCACTGAAATTTTTGCCCTGATAGTTCCATTGTTCCTTATTATAGTGTATTTATGCTTGTAAACAATATGTAGCTATAGCAAAATCCAAAAGCATTTAGTCCATATGATTTCCACTGTCCATACCATGTGCTTAGGTGTCAGGTCATGTTTGGGTTCAGTCTCATAGGAGCTTAGGTATGATTGTGATTCCCATTTTACTGATGAGAAAAATGAAACTCAGAGAGTTTAACTCAGTTGCTTAAAGTCTTAGTAAGCACTGGAGCTGGGTCTGATAGTCTCCAAATCTCATATTCACGTCCCATCCAGTCCAATGACTCTCCAGAAATACCCCAGCCCTCTCAAAGTGATCCCACCTGAGCCCTTTGGCCTCCTTTTCTTCCCTTCCTCTCAATCACTTCATTTCCTTCCCCAGGTCCAAACTGGAGAAGCATCCTGCCAATCTCCCCAGCAGGGGTGGCCAGGCCGTGAAATGCACAAACAGAGGCAGTTAGCGTGAGTTACTGACCCCTGCACTGCAAATGAGGCAAACGATACAGATCAGGGTTCACAGACAGAGATAATGATTTTTTTTATTGGACGTCTTCATCCCGAACCAGTGGCGTGGCGCTGGGTCGGCCAGCAGTGCACCGCTGGTGTCGGTTAATGATAATCTATATTTATAAAACGATAGTCCATCAAAGTGGGATGAATATTTTAGAAGTCACGGACAAATCAAATTGTCTTTGTCAAATGGACGCGTGCTCTGGCGCTGAGTGTGTTTTATGGCTCTTTCTGGGGTAAGAAGCGAAGGGTTCTTCTCACTGGCTGGAGTGGGGCTGCCTTCCTCATTGTGGCTGGGAGATGAGGGCTATGTTTCCTCTATTTTAAAAAAACCAATGAGCTGTGGAGATTGACATTAGTGCCAGAGAATTGTACTTTGTTTGATGAAGTTAACAAATAATGATGTATGAAACAGCATATACAGTGTCTTTGTGGGAAAGGGTCCATTTATACTTGGAGAAATAAATTAGTTCCTTTAGAAGTCTACGTAGGAAGGGAGGGAAGGAGAGAGGAGACAGGCTGGGGGTCCTGGACTTCAGCGGGGAGAGGAAGCAGGGGCAGGGAGGATAAGAGGAAGAGGAGAAAGGAGGAGTGTCCCATGCCTGGACAGCTCCAGGACAAACAGAGCTACTATGGCAGAATCCCTTTCCCTACAGTTAACCCCTCCTGCTCTGTCACCAAACCTGCTGGGTAAGTTATATCACCTTTCTGAGCTTCCATTTCCCCATGTGCCCCATGGGGAAACTTCCTTCATGGACCATTGTGAGGATTAAATGGCCCAGTCTGATTAAAGCCCCTCCCAGTCACCTGCACATTAGTTGGATCATAAATGAATGTGAGTTCCCTTCCTCTGCCCTATAAAGTGGGGCCCATCTAGCAGAAACTCAGACATCAACCTACTAATATCTGAGCTCTGGCCTCCACCTACTCGGGACAATATTTGCAAAAGTAACAGCTACCATTTACTGAGAGTTTTTCACGTGCCAGGTGCTGTGCTAAGCACTTTACATGCATCTAATCTTCTCAAGGCTCTGTATCAGCACTGTCCAATAAAATGGGAGCCTCATAATTTTTAAAAAGTAAAAGTAGGTGAGATTATTTTAATAATATACTTTATTTAACCCAATATACAAAATATTATTTCAATATATAATCAATATTAGAAATATTGATGAAGCATTTAACATTCTTTTTTTCATATAAATGTGTATAGTTTAACACTTACAGAATATCTCACTGTAGACGCTCTATTTCTTTCTTTTTTTTCTTTTACAAATAGTTTATTGTCAAATTAGTTTCCACATAACACCCAGTGCTCATCCCCACAAGTGTCCTCCTCCATGCCCATCCCTCCTCCCCCCCACATCCATCAGTCCTCAGTTTTTGTCAGCATTCAAGAGTCTCTCATGGTTTGCCTCTCTCCCTTTCCCCCACCATTTCCTCCCTTCTTCTCCCCCTTGGTCCTCCGTTAAGTTCCTCCTAATCCTCCTATACGTGCACACATATGATATTTGTCCTTCTCTGCCTGACTTATTTCGCTCAGCATAACACCCTCAAGGTCCATCCATGTTGCTACACATGGCCAGATTTCATTGTTTCTCATTGCCATGTAGTATTCCATGGTATAGATAAACCACATCTTCTTGATCCATTCGTTCTGTTGATGGACACTTAGGCTCTTTCCATGTTTTAGCTATTGTGGAGAGTGCTGCTATGAACATTGGGGTACATGTGCTCCTATGCCTCAGCATTTCTGTATCCCTTGGGTAAATTCCTAGCAGTGCTATTGCTGGGTCATAGGGGAGTTCTATTGTTAGTTTCCTTAGGAACCTCCACACTGTTTTCCAGAGGGGCTGTACTAGTTTACATTCCCACCAACAGTGTAGGAGGGTGCCCGTTTCTCCACATCCTTGCCAGCATCTAAAATTCTCTGATTTGTTCATTTTAGCCACTCTGACTGGCGTGAGGTGGTATCTCAGTGTGGTTTTGATTTGTATTTCCCTGATGAGGAGTGGTGCTGAGCATCGTTTCATGTGTCTGTTGGCCATCTGGATGTCCTCTTTGGAGAAGTGTCTGTTCATATCTTCTGCCCATTTCTTCACTGGGTTGTTTGTTTTTCGGGCGTGTAGTTTGGTGAGTTCCTTGTAGATTCAAGGGATATTTAAAGGGATATCAACCCTTTATCTGATATGTCATTTGCAACTATCTTTTCCCATTCCGTTGGTGGCCTATTAATTTTCTGGGTTGTTTCCTTTGCTGTGCAGAAGCTTTTAATCTTGAGGAGGTCCCAACAGTTTATTTTTGCTCTTGATTCCCTTACTTTTGGGGATGTGTCAAGTAAGAAGTTGCTGCGGTGGAGGTCAAGGAGGTTGTTTCCTGCTTTCTCCTCTAGGGTGTTGATAGTTACCTGTCTCACGTTCAGGTCCTTTATCCATTTTGAGTTTATTTTTGTGCATGGTGTGAGAAAATGATCTAGTTTCATTCTTCTGCATGTTGCTGTCCAGTTCTCCCAACACCATCTGTTAAAAAGGCTGTCTTTTTTCCATTGGATATTCTTTCCTGCTTTGTCAAAGATTAGTTGGCTGTATACTTTTGGGTCCACTTCTGAGTTCTCAATTCTGTTCCATTGGTCTATGTGTCTGTTTTTGTGCCAATACCATACTGTCTTGATGATGACAGCTTTGTAGTAGAGGCTAAAGTCTGGGATGGTGATCCCTCCCGTTTTGGTTTTATTTTTCAGGATTACTTTGGCTATTCGGGGTCTTTTGTGGTTCCATACAAATTTTTGGATAGTTTGTTCTAGTTTTGAGAAGTATGCTGGTGCAATTTTGATTGGAATTGCATTGAATGTGTAGAGTGCCTTAGGTAGTAATGACATCTTAACTATATTTATTCTTCCTATCCATGAGCATGGAATGTTTTTCCATTTCTTTGTGTCTTCTTCAATTTCCTTCATACGTTTTCTATAGTTTTCATCATACAGATCTCTTGTATCCTTGGTTAGGTTTATTGTGAGGTATTTTATGGTTTTTTGTGCAATTGTGAATGGGATCAGTTTCTTGATTTCTCTTTCTGTTGCTTCATTGTTGGTGTATAAAAATGCAACCGATTTCTGTACGTTGATTTTGTACCCTGCAACTTGGCTGAATTCTTAGATCAGTTCTAGTAGGCTTCTGGTGGAGTGTGTCAGATTTTCGATGTAGAGTATCATGTCATCTGTGAAGAGTGAAAGTTTGACTTCCTCTTTGCCAATTCTGATACCTTTGATTTCCTTTTGGTGTCTGATGGCTGATGCTAGGACTTCCAACACTATGTTAAACAACAGTGGTGAGAGTGGGCATGCCTGTCGTGTTCCTGATCTCAGGGGGAAAGCTCTCAATTTTTCCCCGTTGAGGATGATGTTCGCTGAAGGCTTCTCATAGATGGCTTTGATGATGTTTAAGTAGGTTCCTTCTATCCCAACTTTCTCGAGAGTCTTTATTAAGAAGGGATGCTGTATTTTGTCAAATGCTTTTTCTGCATCTATTGACAGGATCATATGGTTTTTATCTTTTCTTTTATTGATATGATGTATCACATTGATTGATTTGCGAATGTTGAACCAGCCCTGTAACCCAGGAATGAATTCCACTTGATCTTGGTGGATGATTCTTTTTATATGCTGCTGGACTCGATTTGCAAGGATCTTGTTGAGAATTTTTGCATCCGTATTCATCAAGGACATTGGCCTATAGTTCTCTTTTTTTGCTGGATCTCTGTCTGGCTTGGGAATCAGAGTGATGCTGGCTTCATAAAATGAGTCCGGGAGTTTTCCTTCGATTTCTATTTTTTGGAATAGCTTGAGAAGAATTGGGATTAATTCTGTTTTAAATGTCTGGTAGAATTCCCCAGGGAAGCCATCAGGTCCAGGGCTCTTATTTGTTGGGAGATTTTTGATCACTGATTCAATTTCTTCACTCGTTATGGGTCTGTTCAGGTTTTCTATTTCTTCCTGTGTGAATTTTGGTAGTGAGTGTGTGTTTAGGAATTTGTCCATTTCTTCTAAGTTGTCCAATTTGTTAGCATATAATTTTTCATAGTATTCCCTGATAATTGCTTGTATTTCTGAGGGGTTGGTTGTAATAAGTCCATTTTCATTCATAATTTTGTCTATTTGGGTGCTCTCTCTTTTCTTTTGGAGAAGTCTGGCTAGAGGTTTGTATAGACGCTGTATTTCAAGTACTTGACAGCCTCATGTTGTTAGTGGCTACTATATTTGACAGCCCACATGCAGAACACTTCCATCATTATCAGAAAACTCGGGGGGAGTCTGGGTGCCTCAATCAGTTAAGCATCCAACTCCTGATTTTGGCTTGTCATGATCTCTCAGTCCTCGAGATTAAGCCCCACGTTAGGCTCTGTGCTGAGCCTGCTTGGGATTCTCTCTTTCTCTATTTCTCTCTCCCTCTCTTCTGTCTGCCCCTCCCCTGCTTGTGCTCTCTCTCTCAAAACAAATAAAATAAACTTAAGAAGAAAGAAAGTTCTAGTGGAGAGTACAGTCCTAAAAGGTACATACAATTATTATCAACATTTTCAGACATGGAAACAAACTTACTAGAGCTCAGTATCACACAACTGGTAAAGGACAGAGCCATGAAGTTGAGTTTGTCTGTCATGAAAGCCCATCCTCTTCTTAGCTACACCATCTGCAGAAACCCTCACCTCTGTCTGCCTCCCCCAGGACTCCAGGTGCTGGCCAGCTGACCTCTGACCTCAACTGCTTAGGAAATCCTAACCCTCAAGAGGTCTAGAGAGATGGCAAAGAAAATATGACTTTTGATCATCTACTGCTGCATACCAAACCGCCCTAAAACTTAGTGGCTTAAAACAGCAACCATTTCATTTCCCATGATTCTGTGGGTCATGAATTAGAGTGGAATTCAATAGGGACAGCTCAGCCCTGCTCCACCTGGTGCTGGCTAGAGTGGCTTGACTGAAGAAAAAACATCCAAGATGGTTTCAGTCCATAGCTAGTGCCTCAGCAGGGATGTCTCAAACATCTGGAGGCTGGATGGACAGATGGGGGCCTCTTTACTCACAGTATTGACTGAGGCCTCAGTTTTAACTCCGTGTGGTGACTCATCCTCCAGGAGGATGACCTGCACTTATTTACATGGCAGCTGGTTCTTCTCAGAGCTTATGTGGATGCCATAAGGCCTCTTCAGTTCTGAGCTCATTGATCTCAAAACATCCCTTCTGCCATATTCTACTAGTCAAATCAAGTCAGGCAAACCAGCTTCAAGGAACAGAGAAATAGATTCCACCTTTTGAAGGGAAGATGAAGTGTGTGTGCAGGAATGGAAGGGACTATTGATGGGCATATTTGCAGACACACTCTCATAGTATGTGTCTGTGCCAAGGGCATAGGAGCTGGAGTTGGAGCCACCTTGGCCCTGCTTCACCCCTTTTGACCCTATGAGCACTGTGCCCCATGTTGAACAATTTGCTGACATGGTAAGTGGAGATTTCCTGGAGGAACAGAGCCATCAGCATGCTGAGTAAGGATTGAGATGCGGATGTGGGGGTGGAGTGGTCTGCTTAGCTCCTCTCTCAGAGATACTAGAGGCAAGAGTCTGGGGACCACCACAGAAAAGGAAACGAGCCACAAACAGAAGGTCTAGAGGGTTTGGGGAATGTCAGGTCACTGCAAAGATCAGTAACAAAACCTTTAGGATCAAAAAAGTGTAGAAGTTTCTTTTTGGAGCAGCTAAGAAAGGAACTGCTGGAGATAAGATGACCCAGTCCTGGAAGAGAGACCCATGGGAGAAGGAGTAGAATAGGCTTGAAAGTAGAAAGCAAAATGAGTATTAAGGTCCATGAGAAGAAAGTTGAGGGTGTCTGGAACTGGTCTTTGGCCTGAGAAGTAGATCTCAAGACATGACCATTGGAACATCATTATGTTCCTTGCCCTCAAGGGAAAATCATTCTCAATGAATATTTAACCTTTTCTCTGTTTTCTCCATTTAGGATGTGGCTAAACATAATCATTTCCTTTAAACTCATTCCATCCTTCAATATAATTTTCTCCTGAGCCCAGAACTGTCCACTTCTAGAATTAGAAGACTGGGATTGAAGAAACTAATATACAAGGAGGTCCTAGTAAAATCAGAAGCAATCTGTGTCCAAATCATGTTCTAAGCTTTTTTTTTTAAGGTTGTTTTTTTTTTTTTTTTTTGAGAGAGAGAGATAGAGACAACATGAGCAGGGGAAGGCCAGAGAGACAGGGAGACGCAGAATCTGAAACAGGCTCTAGGCTCTGAGCTGGAGCTGATGTGGGGCTAGAACCCACAAATCGTGAGATCGTAACCTGAGCCGAAGTCAGATGCTTAACTGACTGAGCCACCCAGGCGCCCTCATGTTCTAAACTTTAAGACCTGAGAGGTTAAATGATGAAGAAGACCTCACACTAGGCCTGTGGCTCCTAGTCCTTGGGCAGAGTTCCATACTTCACAGAGAATGGCCTTCCCTCCTCTCAGTCCATATACATACCCCTGGATGCCCCTTTTCCTGGGCTTCCTTGCTCCTGGACATATTCATCCACTCTTCTTCAAATGGCTATGGTTTCTGGATCCACAGAACCCCTGAAGACTCCTGATTCTTGCCAGCTGCCCCCTCTGGACTCCAGGTCAGGTACATTTCCTGACTCCTGATCTCTCCATATCCTGGTGCCTGGGCGGTAGCCCTGTGATTCCATGGTAGACCACATTCACCACCCACCACCTTCTGCCTTTTGGCTGAGAAGTCCCCACTCACACACACCCAAACACCCACCTACCCCCCCCCCACACACACAGGCAACCCAAACCCCCTACTTCATGCATGGGGCAGAATGATCTAGGAGTTATGAGTACGACTGTTGGTATAGATACAACTGGGTTCAAATCTCAGCTCATCTTTTAATTTCCTATAGTACCTATGGAAATCGCTGACCTTTCTGAATTTCTGTTTCCCAATCTGTACACCAGATAGTAGTAAAGATACAATGCATAGTCAGCTCTCAGCAAAGTACCTAGCATAGAGTAAGTATTCAATAAATGTTAGCCATTTTCATAGGAACCCCTCACTCTTGATTTAGTAAGGGCTGTTTAGAAGTCTAGAGAAGTTATTAGAAACTATCTCAGCAGGGTCATGTCCACCTGGCACAGGACCCGGAATAGATGGGTGGTCAGTAAAGGAAAGAATGAATAAAGATCCTTGGAATTGTATAAAGCCCTTTCACAAAACACTTGGAAGGTAGATAGGGATGGCCTAGGCATCCTGATTGCTGCCTGACAGGTTGAGAGAAAGAACCAGGAGTTACAGATTTGTTCTGTTTCTTAATTTTTTTAACTTTAACTCAAGTTCATTACAGACAATTCCAAATTTCTATTTTTATCATAGAAAATGATACCATATGAAAATTTATTGAAGTAGAAAAACCAATATAATCAGTCCCATCTATTCATCACTTCAATAAATCTCAACTCATGGACAATCTTATTTCATCTACAACTCCCATTCCTGACTCTAGACAAGCTTGAATCAAATACATCCTATCAACTCATTTGATATTTCAACTGTATCTGTGCAAGATTGTTTTAGTGACCAAATACCATTATCACACTTAAAAACGATAATGATTATTTATGGTGATAAAAAACAATCAATGTTTATATTTACCAAATTGCCTTATATATTTTTCTTGCAGTCCATTTGAATTACAACCCAAAAGTCACATATTACAACTGATGAATATCTCTTTGGTCTCTTTTAATCTATGGCTACTGTTTTATTATTTCATTTCCTTTGCAATGTTTTGTTGCAGAAACCAGATCATTTGGCTTGTAGACTATCCCACTAGTCTGGATTTTGCTGATTGCATCCTCATAGTATCATTGAGTATGTTCCTCCGTCCTCTATATTTCTTAGAGGTTGGTAGTTGATCTAAAGCCTTAATTGGATTTGATTTTATTTTATTGGCAGCACTATTTCATAAGTTGTGTTACCATATTTCTATCAAAAGATACGTAATGTCTGGTTATCTTTTCTTTTCTTTTGGAGATGTTTGCAGCTATTGAAGCTCATTACCTAGATCCATTATTTCATTAAAGATTACAAAACAGTGATGTTCTAATTTATCATTCCTTCTTCATTTATTAGCTGGATAACTTCATAAAGACAAATTTCTCTTCATCCAATTAATTGATTATCTAATATGTTAATGGCATATTGAATACTCAACTCTTTCCCTTCATTTACCAGTTTTCAAAATAATGCTAACATCTTCCAAAGATGACCTATCAGTTCTTAGGACTTTTTTTTTTTTTTAGTGTCATTATGAACTCAGATTTAAATAAATTTGATGTGCTTTAATCCATTGCATCTATTATCCTTATTTCTGTTCAAACTACCCCATTATTAGCCATGAGAGTCCTTTTCAGATTTGCTTCTAGTCTTTTTGATACAATCTGAAGAGTCCTTGGTGTTTCTTTGCTTTCTGAAAAGATAAAGTAGTCCAGGTTCATCTTGTACATTTCCTTCACTAGACCTGGAATTGATAATTTCTCCAAGAACTTCTGGTTTCTTTTAGGGGAAAATGGTATTTAGAGACTATAATCTGATTACTAGGGATGCTCATAGCTACTAAATTATTCACCATTTTTACTGCTTTTCAGTGGGCAGAGATAGATAATATGTTTTCATTTTTCAATTTTCTACGTAAGATACGTGATGATTTATAGTACTTCCAAATCAAGTTCAGGACCACAGAATTCTTGTTTAAGTTCACGGATCTCATATCTGTATCCCCTTGCTCTCATTCAAAAGCTCCTAGTACTCAGTGATACCAAAGTAATTGCTCATTTACTTTATTTTACTATATACCACCAATAGCCTCAGAATGATAGGACCAGAATTTCACCAACAATGTGATTACTGAAATTGATTTTAATACAAAATATGTACAGTTAAACTCCTGTATCTTAAAGGAATAGATACAGTTTCTCTTTCTGTGATTATGCCACCACTGGACATACATTTAGGTTCAGTGTTCTCTTTCAAGTTCTAGAGATTGCTGTTTTATAGTTATGTAAAATATTTACATGTTTTCAAAATAAGATCTACTAAACAAGGAATATGCAAAGCCATTTAGCTTCTAGCTCTGTCCTTTTCCAACCCCTATAGGTTCAACTTTAAGAGGCAAGTACTATTATCCTTTTTTTCTTTTTTTTTTCTTTTTTATTTATTTTATTTTATTTATTTATTTATTTATTTTACAAATAGTTTATTGTCAAATTAGTTTCCATATAACACCCAGTGCTCATCCCCACAAGTGTCCTCCTCCATGCCCAAACCTCCTCCCCCCACATCCTTTTTTCAAGATGAGGAAAATGAGGCTTGGGTAGGCTAAGTTACTTGCTAAGGTCACACAGCTGGTAGGAGAAAGAAATGGGGTTAAAACCTGGGTTTGCAGAAACCACCAAAATACAAGATTGTATCTATTTTATTCTCTATCACATCCCTAGCACCTATTAGTATAAAAACAATTGTCGAAATCAATAAATTAAAAGTGAATTGATTACTTTTCTATTTCAAATGGTTTCAAAAAATGGTTTGAGGGCTCAAAAGTCACAAGAGATGACTTTTATCAATACCATCACTTTATGGAAGGCATCAGGGCTCAGCCTGGGCCTGAAAAGTGGTCTCTGAGTGACTAGACATAAGTGTCTCCTCCAGAGACATGGAATTAGGGTCCCACTATGACCACTTTTTGTAGTAAGAGGCTTCTACTTTTGAAAACTCTTATGGCTGGTCAGGTAACTATACTTGTCTAGTTGCCTTTCATAGCTAAACAGGTGGGTGAAAATCTGGCTGTCCCACAGTAATGATTTTTATCAGAGACACTGTGTTTTTTGTCCCTACTGTGCACTTATTGCCTACTGAGCCTGCAATCCTGTAGCTGCCATGAGGTGACCTGCTGTTCCCATTCTATGGGCCCATTGGCTTTTTGGAGCATGCTCTGGTCAATATATATCCTGTCCAAAACTGTTCACTAAGCAAATATTAAGCTGGTCAGCATCTGAAGTCAGGTGTACCTATTCCATAAGCTTATGATGGTCATGGCTCTTGGTCATGGGCATCCCTCCTGCTGAAGGACAGGAACTCTGTTAGCTTCTGTCTTGATAGGGTTTTCCAGGGATGATCTTGAATCACATTTGTGATATCAAATTCCTGCTTCTGGACTCTGAGTGCTTGGGGGCCCCAGCCTCAGTGTGAGAGGCTTTTAAAGTCTGGCTTGAAGCACTGCTTCATCCATCACCCAGAGACCTCTTCTCCTGGGCTTCTCTGATGAAGACTCCTTCTGAGAGAATGGGGAAGTCTTGGGATATGAGGTGGAGAAGGAATGGCCGGCAGGATGGCTCCTCTCTTTTCTCACTGTCTTTGGGGTGAAAACTGATGCAAAACCAGTCCGTGTGAAGGTCCAACATGCCCGAAACCTTCTGTGGCTGTATGGACTCCCTCAAACTTGGAGCAGCTTAGTAATTCATACAAAATGCCCCATCTTCATCGCCATCTTGCCCCTCTCCCAAACCATGCCCACTGGCCACGGACCCATGCAGTGTGGTACAGTAGACATAACAGGGCCAGGGAGGCCAGTCCCAATCTTGGAACTTTGGGAAAGCCACTTCAGCTCCCAGAGCCTTACTTTTGTCATCTATGAAATAGAGATAAAAGGAACTCCATGGCAGGATTGGGAAGGGGGGGAGGGATAAGAGATGTCTCATCTGAGGATGGATGTGACCTCATCAACATGAATTCCCAGTTAAACTGGCACTAAGTGCCCACCTGCCATTGCAGGATCATTCACACACACACACACACACACACGGTTGCCAAAACGAGTAACGAAAAACACGTGCAGTATGCTTCCTGTGTGCCAGCCTCTCTGGGAACACTTTACAAATATTCACTAATTTAATCCTCACAGCAGTCCCATGAGGTAGGTACTATTAATACCCCTATTTTACAGAAAAGGAAATGAGGTACAGAATGGTGAAATAATTGGTCCAAGGCCACAAAGCTGGGAAGTGATAGAATCAGGAACAGAATCCAGGCAGACTGGCTCCAAAGGCCAAAGTCCTGACTACTGGCTTCCCTGCCTTGACAGCGAGCCCCTTAAGGGGTGTCCCCCAAATGCAAGAGTCAGTTCTTTTGGGATTTTAGTCTCCTCACTTCTCCTACACAAGGGAGATGTCCATCACATGTCTCCTCAGTTGCCTACCTGCTCACAACCTCCAAGGTGAGCACAGAATTCTCAGGAGGAAGGCACTGGTCCAGGGTCTCTGGTGGGGGACAGGGGAAATGGCAAGCTGCCTCCAGTATTGTGGATTCTCCATTAGTGGAAACCACATTCTTATTTTTGAAATCCCCAAAAGGAGCTAGGGAGGGTCAGAAATGGGATTTGAACCCTGAACGTCTGGTGTATAAGTTCATGTCTTAACCCATCCTGTGGAGAAGAGAAGCTCTCCTTCTACCATGACACTAGGTGATGTGTCCCTTGTATCCAGAGTGCTGTCACCAAGTCCTTCCGTCCCTGAACATGCATGTCCTTCTCCCACCAAGTTGATCCTCCATCCACTTTGAATCTGGGTTGGTCTGTGACAGCTTTGACCAAGAGAACTTAGCAGAGGTGATACTTGGTCAGGTCCAGGACTAGTCTTTAAGAGGCCTGTGAATTTGATGGAATGCTCACTCTTGGGAAGCCAGCACCATGTAAGAGATTGAACTATATAACCTGAGACTGACATGTTCTGAAGAAGCCCAGGACAGACAGAAAGCAATGCCTGCCCAACTCACTGTCTCCACCATCCCAGCTCAAGTGCTCTACATAAGTAAAGCAACTACTGTGGACTTCTCAGCCCTTTTAGATGCCATGCAGAGACAAGCCAAGGCCTCAGACATGTGGTTCTAATAAGGTCATTCCAGCCATCTCCAGCTGATCAAGCCACACCAGCTGATGCCCCAGACATACAGACTAGAGGAGGGTCATATCCTCTGTGCCCTGCCTAACCCACTAGTGCCCTAAGTTCCTGAACCATGAGCATAATGAAATGGTTGTTTACACCACTACATTTTGAGGTGATTGGTTATGCAGCGCTAGATGGTCAGAACTATGGGAAAGCAACATGACCAGCTGGAGTTCGGGGGCCCTGGGAGGCACCCCCCACGGGGCTATAGACCTGAGCCCTGGGGGTAACAGGAAGCAGAAGCTCAGTGGTTGGAGAAGGGGTTGCTATACGAAGCATGCAGTTTCACTGCCATTGCTTTTCATTTCAGAGCCAATGCCAAGGACAATTTCCCCAGATAGTAGACAGGATGACCTAATCCAGTATGAGGAATTTATTCAAAATATATATGCATGCCCCTTTTCAAGTTTTCCCAGTGAAGGTTTCCACTTTATGGCTTCTATTCTCCTGAGGACAGAAATGAGAAGGTTTATCAGCTAAAGGAGCCCCATGGTACCCCATAGGGTTGGTGTAGGTGGTACCTGAGCCACTTTCTCAGGGTCATTGAAACCCCCAATGTCCCTCAGGCAAATGCTCAACCCCCAGGCCCTGAGGAAGCCCCTTCCTCCTTCATAATGACATTTCTCCTCAGATACCCAGTGGGGATCTCACACCCCCTAGTCCAGGTGCACAGTACCCCTCTTACTGACAGATGAGATTCCCCCAGAAGAGAGACAGATTCAAAGATCCAGACACAGAGGGAGAACCTGACCACAAAGATGTAGAGGCAGAGACAGAGACAGAGACAGAGACAGAAACAGACATATGAAGAGAGAGACAGACAAAAAGAGATATACAGAGGGGATGGAAATAGAGGGAAAAAAAGAGAGTCTGAGAAAGAGAGATAGAGATAAAGAAGGAAAACAGAAAGAAAGAGAGAGAGAGGAGACAGCAAGAGATAGACAGGCAGAAGCAGGAAACCAAATGAAGGAAGGATGTGATGGAAGCAGTGAGATAAACTGCAGAAGGGATAAGAGTGACACTTCTCCACACACTGGATTCGCCCTCCTCTCCTACCTGCCCCGACAGCTGCCAGTTCAGGTCCCCGCACCCCGGCCCCATCTCATCTCTCCACAGCTTGTCCCAGCACCCACTGCAAGACTGCCCCAGGGTGAACCTGGTGGGCCCCAAACCTCCTAGTGCACACTAACATTACCCAATACCCGTCTCCAGGCCCCTCAAACCTGAGGTGTGACCTCATCTCCCCAAGACAAACTGCCCCGACCTCTGGCCACCTCCACCTCACAAAGGCCAGCCCCAGGGCAAGGACACCCCTGTCATCCAAATCCATTCTCCATGGCTCCAAAGAAAGTGCTCCTGGAGCACAGCAGCTGTGGGCTGGGAGAGACAGAGCCACAGCAAGCGGCAGCGGGGTGTTCCCGGTTAGGAGAGTCCAGAAAGTCACTTCCTAGGGAAGGTCTCCCCCGTCCCCTCCCTCCAGTGGATGGAGGTGTAAAACTAAGAGGGTCCCCCTGAGCAGGCTCCATAACTCAGCCAGCCAGCGGAGGCCGATATTTAAATCATAGCTTACTTTGCTTTGTGTGAGGGAATTTATTAGCCTACCACATAAATGTTTTATTCATTAGGCTGCGTAAATAATGCATGCCTGTTTCCATGGAGACTTAACCCTTCCACTCCCAGGGCCCTGGTCTGCCCTGGCCTCCCCACCTTTGTATTATCTTGCCTCTTCCTTGATTCTGCATCTGCACAACAATAAGACCACCAATAATACACAATAATAACCATTATTATTATTATTACTATCCATCATTTACTAAGCCTTCTGGGAGTCAAACACTGTGCCCAGTTCTTTATCCCCATGGTGTTATTGTCACACACACTGCCATCTCCCCCAGGTTACAGATTAGAGGACTGGAACTCAGGATGGAGGAGACCCATGTCCAGGGTCACATGTCACATGGGGCGGGTGGGATGGTGGTGGGAGGAGGGTATAGAGCCAGGATTCACACCAGATGTGATCGAAACCAAAGCCCAGCCATTTAGATTCTTCTCTTCTCTTCTCTGCCCCACAGAGAACATGCACAGAGGCTGCTTAGAGGAGTCTTGCAGGCAGGAATTCTCTCCCTGCTCAGTCTTGCTCTGCCACTTCAGGTGAGCTCTCTTCTGCTGAAGCCCATAGAATCTCAGCCCCCCAAGGCTGTGGTTATGGGGATCAGCCAGACCAACCCCTGGGAACCAATGTGTAAACTGAGACCCAGAGTGGCATAGGACTTGCCCAAAGTCATGCGCAAATCCCAGCAGAGCTAGCCATTGAACCCAAGTTCCCTCCTCATGCCCTGAGCTGCCTCTTCTAGAACCTTTTGAGGTCTAAAGGTGACAGTGCATGCCCGTCACTTTACAGACAGAAACTCTAAGGTATTAAGGTTAAGAGCCATGTGCTGGGTCGCTAGCAAATTGGCAAGGACAGCGTGCTGGGAGGCCTGGGCAGCCCCCTTGTCCCACCTGGTCACAACTCACTGCTCTGCTCAGTGAGCGTGGTCACGCCCAGGCCACCTCTTCCATCTCAGCTGCTTGTGAGGCAGCTTCCATGGGTGCCTGCATGGCCCCTGATGATGGCAGTTAGCAGAGGCCACCAAAGCTCCCATCACCATCATCAGGGACACCTACCCCCACCCAATGGGCTTTCTCAGTCTGAAAACAGCAAAATCATATGTGAACCCAGAGCTGCTTGTGAAGAAACAGACCAACCCACTGGTGTCTGCAAATCACACCCTTAAATGTTGCCCTCCTAGCTTTTCTCCAGTCCAGATGTGGGCCAGAAGTCCTCCCTGATTCACTGAACTTGACACAAGAGCCTGGGAATATGGCAGGACTGATGTAAGCCCTTGATCCCTTCATTTTAACTACTCCTCAAGCAGTGCTAGGAGGGGTACCTGGTTTGCCTCATTTTCAGCTGAAGAACTCAAGGTTCATAGAGGTGGAGAGATCTGCCCAGGCCACACAGCTGGCAAATAGCAAAACCCTAGAAGTTAACCTTGGAAGCCCTTCGCTGCTGCCATGTTGTGGAACATGGGCTACTGGTCAGTAAAGCCCACTGTATTCTTAGTAGGGAAGTTGTTTCGCTTTCAACTTCCCTTTCAGACCTTCTGCCCAGGTCAAGAAGAAAATCTGTGTCTGGTGCTGGCTTGTGGAACGCCTCTCCAAATCCACAAATCGCCCTTATAAACAGAGATTATGGGTCTCAGGGTTGGAGGCCTCTGTAGGCTGCAGGAACTGGCTGGAACTTAATAACCCGACTGCATTTCATTATAGTTATTTTTATAGTTCCCTCCATTCATAGCAAGTGATGCTGGTTTTCCACTTAATAACAATAAGGATAATATTTTGGCATTGTTCTGAGCTTTGTAGATTTTCACACTTCAAATCATCAGAAGACTTTAGGGTAGGATCATTATTATCCCTGATGAGGAGATAAGGAAACTGAGGCACAAGATGGTTAATACTGTCCCCAAGTCACACAGCTAGTAAGTGCCTGGGGCGGCTTTGAATCTTTCAATAACCATAGAGCCTTCCACAGTGAGGTAAATTTTCTTCTTAAATTATTATAAAAGTGAAAGGCCAATTTGTAATATGCACTAAGAAAATAATCAAATGGGGGGATATTTGGGTGTGCCAAAAATCATAGGGTGTTTACAATCCCAGCACTGCCCTGGGTGAACATACCATAAGCTCCACCCCCTGGGCTTGCAGCCAGTGAGAATAAGGCCTGGCTTGGGACTGTGTACTTCCCACAGGTGGGGCCCAGGAGTGGTTGGCACTCCTGAGGCCAATCTGCAGAGGGCAAGGGGAAAGCCAGGCATGACAGGCATCATCACTGGGACTCCTCACAGCTCCCCACAGGTAGTTTCTATCATTGTGCCCCTTTCACACGTGAATGAATTGAAGTACATAGGCTTAAGAACTGCACCCTCTCTCACCAATCCAAAGGGCACAGAGCCAGGATTTGAAGCCTGTCAGTCTGGCTTCAGAGTCCTTAGCACATAAGCCCTGTGTTACATGGCTCAAGTCATCCAGCGGCCACATTACAGAGCCCCAAGATAGTCAGATAGTGCCCATAGTCAGTCTTTCCCCAGACTTGTCCTTTATTCCATCCAGTGAATTCCCATTCATACTTGATCTGCTAGAAATGGATTAAGAGTTCTTACACCTGCAAAGAAGAGTGTAATAGTCCTCCCTTCCTCCCTTGGCTGGGAGGAATCAGCTTGGTAGAGTCTGTGCATGAGTCCATTCTAAGACGGGGTGTCTTCAAGTGACAAGTGAAAAATGAAAGTGTCACTGTTGAGACTAGAGTAAGGGGAATGAGGCACCTTGGGGACAAAATGTAAGGAAGCCCCCATTCACCCTCAGGTGCTGACTGCTTTTGCACATGACAGTGAGGGCTTCCTTGCATTTCTCACTCTGGGTGCCTCCCTCCCGTGTTCCAGGCATCACCCGGGTATGTCTAGAGGGTCACTTTCATAGGCATGAACCACATTTCCCTGGCACAACCCTTACAGCGCCACACATACACACTGGTAGTTCTGGGGTAGTGCACGTTCCTGAGATCACCCGCCACACTCTCCTATTCTATTCTGATGAAGTTTGTGTCCCTGTCAAGGGACTGCTGCTGATACTAACAAGGCTGCAAGCCCCCCCTGATACCAAAGGACCCCTGTATCCCTGCAACCCTCAGTGAGCTGAAGCCATGCAAAGCTCATGCCCATTCAGGAGAAAGTGTCCCTCTGGGCCCACAGGGCTCAGTTAATGGCCCAAGTCACCAGCAGCCTCCATGAAATGGTCCTTCAGCTCCCGCTTGGATGCCACCTCTCATAGCTCAGCTGTGAGTCCAATGGTGCCAGGAGGTGACAGATATCCTGGTCCCTCACCCTCAGCCTATTCACATTAACCTCCTCCTTCCCCTTAATGCCACTGATACAGGCCCAGGACATACCTACAGGCTTCAGACATACTCCAAAGTACACAAATCACCATCACACACTTACCAACGATTCACCAATGCTTCAGACTCTGTTCTAGGCACAGCAACTCCTTGAGACAAAATGGCACTATCCCCATTATACAGAGAAAGCCCATCAGAAAGGGCCAAGAACTTTCCCTGGGTCACACAGTTTCTAAATGGTGGAGCTCAGGGGCTGAGTCTACTACGCACTCTACTATTTATGGTTGAGGAGAATGAGAATCATCCTGACCCCCAGGTTCCCTTCATCAGTTGGCCTTCTCAGCGGTGCAAAGCCATGTTCTTCTCTCTGGGGAATGTGAGAATCCCCAAGCCCTTCAAGCCAGTGGAATCCAGGGCCTCCCAGAACTCTTTACAATGGTTAACCTCCTCTCCAAATCTCCTTGCTGTATGCACACCCCCTCCAATTTCTCTTTCCACCCCAGCAGGCTCTACCTGCCACTACATTTCCCCACCAGCTCAATTCTAGTCTCTGGTCCAAGTCTTCAGCTCCTTAATTGAATCAGGACAATCAGCCCATAAGGAACCCAAACACCATCCAGACCCCCAGAGAGGGCCTCAGTCCCACCTCTCAACCCCAGTCTGCAATCCTTGCTCTGCTGTCCGATTGTGCTTTGAGGACTTTACAAGTTTGGCCCCATGCAGTCTCTGAGCTACCCCTTGCCATGGTAGGAAGTGAATCTGGGGACCCACAGGGTCAGAGCACCTTATCATCATCAGTGAGGTCTCAGTGGGAGGGGACATCCTGATGCTTTCCTGTTCCCACTATGTCAGCCTCCCTGATATGATTCGTTCCCCTCTGTTTCCCTGCCCAGCACTCTGGCTTTCTGCTGGGCATCGCACCCTTTCCTATCCCTGGGGAGGCCAGGAGCTCTGGCTCCTTATTTGATCCCCAGTAGGTGCTCAATAAACATTTGCTGAAGGGAAATGTAGGGAATTGGGCTGAGGAGGATTAAGGCGCCAGTCCCAGGTCAGTGCCCCCTCCCTCCCAAAGCCAGCCAGTGTCCCCATCACTTGGAGCAACCCTGTGTATTGTCCCCTGGTCACATCCTCAGGGTTTACCCAACCATCACCTGACAGCTGTCTCACACCATCTCATCCCCCCAGAAATTACCATTAATGGGAAATCCCTTCTCCTCAAATGAACTCTGTGCTTCTTTCAACCTAGAGTACTTGGTCCAATTTTCCTTTCCCATGTGTCTGGCTCTTTTTTAATCCCTTACATCTCTGCTTAAATTCCTTGACCTCACAATCAAAATCTGGCCTCCCTATTATATGCTTTTGTAGCGCTTTGAATTTATATAGGTAATATATACACCATCTTTGAATTAAATAGATATAGATATAGATACAGATATAGATATAGATATAGATATAGATATAGATATAGATATAGATATAGATATAGACATATACTATAACTGTTTACCAGTGGTTTCTGGAGTGGTTGTTTGATTAATGTCTTACTCTGTGAGGTTAACCCCTTACTAGTTGTAATCCCTGGCATGTAGTAGGCCTATAAGAAATATTTGATGAATGAATGAGTAAAGAGTCGTCCCTAAGACCCCAGTGCTAAGAACAGTCTCTGAATAGCTGTACCCCAAAGTCATTCCAAGAGACACCACTGAAATACTTGGACCAAGGTCTTGGGTGAGGCCTTTTCCAAGCCAGAAGGAGCAGCTTTATTCCAGCCCCAGGGCTCACAGCTCTGACCTGTTTCTCCTGAGACAGTCTCACTGTTGGAATGGTTCTTGAGGAGTGGTCATTCCCTTTGCATTCCTCACTCATGCCCTGTGTGGATACAACACTTTCTCCCAAGGAATCAAGGTCACCCCTTGTACTTACTTTGTGATTCCAACCCCTCCCCCCCCCCCGCCGGCTACTACTCTTTGTCCTCAGCAAGATATTGTCAGGGTCTCAGGAACCCTATTAGGAGGTGCCATGGGTCAAATTGTGTCCTTCAAAGAGATATATTGAAATGTTAACACCTGGTGCTTGTGAATATGCCATTATTTGGAAATAGAGCCTTTCCAGATATAATCAAGTTTTAACGAATGATACTGGATTAGAGTGGATCCTTAATCCAATTTCTGCCTTGTCCTTACAAGAAAAGGAGGGACAAATGCCATGTGATGACAGAGGTAGAGACTGAAGAGATGCAACAGCAAGCCAAAGGGTGTTAAGAATTGCCAGCAGTCACCAGAAGCTGTAAGAGGCTGGATGGATTCTTCCTTACAGCCTGTATAAGGAGCATGGCCCAGCTGGCCCCTTCATTTCAGACTCCAGAGCCGTAAGAGAAGAAATTTGTTGTTGTAAGCAACCCAGTTTGTGGTGCTTTGTTAAAACAGCCCCAGGAAACTAATGCAGAAGACTTCCTGTCTCTGTGGATCACAGGCCAGAAGCTGCCATAGAGGAAGACCCTGTTCTTTGCCCAGAGCCAGACATGCAATTCCTTGCCAACCAGAGACTGGCAGGGGTGCTGTTATGCTTGAAATGTAAGGATGATGCAGCAGTAGGCCGTCTGGGTGCAGAGCTGCTCAGGAAACAGTTTGTCACAGTGCATCAGGGAATGGCCCGAGGCCAGCATATCTGTGGGTTGTGACATGCTGTGAGCCTGTCTCTCCAGAGACTGTGCCATCTAGATGGGACACCTTCTCCCTTCCCCTATCACTCGCCTCTTTGCTCAGCATCTCCCAGAAGACTTCAGTCCTTGGGCCAAGCTACCAGCTACCCAGAGCAGAGAAATCAGCAAGAGGTGTTTCTGGGAATAAAAGCAACACAACTTAACCTTTGTACAAAGGGATGAATTTCAAAATACCAGCTACACCTATTGAATATCTACACTGTGACAGGCACTTGATGTGTGTTATCTGAGTCCTCTCTCACAGGGGTGTGTCATCATATCCATGTGATAACTGGGCAGACAGTGAGTGGCTCACAAAACTTTGGCTCAAGTTCCCTAGCTGATTGTGATAGAACCAGAATTTAAATCTAGAACTTTCTGATTCAAGCCCATCATGTTCCTTTGACTACTCAGGGATAAGAAGGATACCCCAAGGACACTTTGGTCTTGGACACCCAAAGAACAGAGGAGACCTGCATGAATACACATGGACTGAGATAACTCAGGAAAAATAACTCAGTAACTCAGGAGAAGAGGTCAACCTCAGGGCTGAGGTTAGTAGGGTATGGCATGGACCAGAAGTGGGGCTGCCTGCCCATGTCAACCATCTGTTCTTAGTTCCAGCCTCCCACCTGGTCCTGAGGCTCCACCCTGCACAAGCCTAAGCCAGTGAGTGTCTGACACAGTGGCATAACTAGGCCTTCATACGTAGGGCAGTGTTGGGAAGCAATGGCTCTTCCATGAATCTCACACCCCTTCCCATTCCTGGGTGTACCCATGAGCTTCAACCTGAAACCTCCAGGGATAACCCTCACTGACACCCCCAGTTTGCCATGCTGTTCTCTTTCTGAGGTATCAGAACAGTACCTGCCTGGTTTTCCATAGCTCAACCCCTCGGGTCTATGCCTGTGGCTACCCGACTCCTGGCATCCACCCAGGCCACTTTGGTCTTTGCAACAGACCATCTATGAACTTGAACATAGCAGGCAAGTCCAAAGGTATCTCTCCAGGTCACACCTCCTTACTCTCACATTGCCCTTCCAGGGATGGGCCTGGGAGTCACATTCAGGAGACAGTATAATGTAGTGATCAGACACACAGATGTTATAATTAGACTGCCAAGTTCAAAGTCCAGCTCAGCCACACATTGGTTGTGTGACCTTGGGCATGTCACTTAAACTGTGTCTCACTTGTAGAGTGAGGCTGATAGTTGCAGGACTTCTGTCACATAAATGTTGTGTGAAGGAGAGGGATTATACACATAAAGCACTTAAAACAGTGTGTAGTAAGCACTCAATAGATGTTGACTCTTATCATTACATCATCATAATTATTGCCATTCTTGTCATCAATATTATTATTATGGTGGCCCTGGCCATAGCTGATGAACACCTGATACAGCCTGAGAAAATCAGGTCCTCAGTCCCAAGAACATGGTGATTTATGCCTAGGACAGATGGACATAGAACAGTTTAGGTTTGCCTGGTGACATGGAAATCCAGAAGTCCCTGTTTGCCCATAGGCATGGAGAACAACATGCAAAGAGAATGAAACAGAAGCACAGAGATATTCAATTGACAGTTCACTTGGACCCAGACAGAGAAGAGAGATGGAGGGTGAGGCTGCCTGGGATCTTGTGGCTCTCTGACCCTGCCATAGGCTGTATTTCCTGCCCTTGGACTCCTACAGACCAGATCTTGGTGGTAAGGCTCTGGGGGGCCTCCAGATCCATCACTCTGTGTTTGGGTAAATTGAATCTCAGCTATCCCACCCAGAGAAAATAGCTGTGTCAGGGACTGTCTGTTGGGAAGAAGGGTCAGCATGTGAAAGTCTATCTTTGCCTGAGTTCCCCTTCCTTCTTCTCACTCCTTTGAATCCATCACCAATGACCTCCATAGTGCCACTAACAGTTTTTGCTCCTACCTGAATTTTTGCAACATTTCACTCTACCAATCACTTTCTGGTTCCCCAAATACTCTCTCCCTAAGTTCTGTGACATCACACTTTTCTGTACTCCTCCCTCCTCCCTGCCATTTCTTTTCTGTCTCCTGGAACTCTCTCAATGGCTAGCTGTCCTCAAGTACTGTAACTGGGACTCTCCTTTCTCCACGCACTCCCTGGATGGTCTTAGCAATCCCCTTGGCTTCTCCCCCAACCTGAGTGCCAAGGATGCCCAGATCTCTCTCAAGCCCTAATGCTCTCTGGGGGCTACAGGAGTTCATTAGTCTCCTCTACAGCACCTGTGGTGTCCAGAGGCTCCCTCAACTCAGTCTACTTAACTCTAAACTTCCCTCCCACTACAGAAGGATCATCTGTTCCTTATCTCAATAAATAATGTCCTCCAGTCTCTAGTCACTTCTGCAATGGACAGCCATAATGCCTCACTCTCTCCCTTGCAAATACAACTTATTAGCATCTCTTCTATCTTTCAAGCATACTTCTAAGCTGCCCATCTCCCCATCCCCTCACTGCTGCCTCAGCTTAAAGGCATTATTGTTCACCTGGGCCTTGCTATCAGATGTAGATGCTTAATAAATCTTTTAAAATAAATTAACCTAGTTTAAAGCCTAAAATATAAGAATTAGGTCCTACCCGACCAGACTCAGGAACAGTTCAGTGTGTAAATCGGAACTCAAATCTCAGCCCAGAGCTCAGAAACTAGACTAATATCTAGAGCCTGAAGCAAAATGCTCTCCAAAACTCAGAGGGGAAGCCCAGGACCCTACACCCTGCCCATTTTTTAGTCTCAGGAGTCACATATGGCTCAACCTCTTCCACCAACATCCTTTATTGTATTTTCCTCAAAGAAAAACAAGTGTCGATGGGGAGAGGGTTAACAGTTTATTCTATTTTTTCTGAGTGATTTTATCACTGTCGTTAGAACATTCATTGAAGTAAGTGAGGAATCCATCACAGGCTGACAGCAGTGTGCAGACTAATAGCTGTTAGATGGTAATAATTTTTAATATGATTTTTATTTCACTTAATTTCATATGTGCTTGACAAAAGGTCCCCAGTCACTGGGGAGCAGTGCGGAACTGGGAATATGCTCACAGGAAGGTCTATTAAGCCAGGTGCTGGAAGCATTTCAAAGAAACAACTTTGCCATTCAGGGGAGAAGTTAGAAACTTGGTCAGGCTTAAGGGAGCTGGTTTCTGGCACAATGTCAGTATCACACCTCACAGACACTGGCCTATCTATGCTTCATGATACCAGGAATCAGAGGGGCAGGCACTTAAGTGGTAGGAAGGCCCACATACATGCACACAATCATGCCAAGGCAGAGATGTATATAGATGTACCTCATCTTGTGAGTGGACACACAATCACACCCAATGAGCTACACTCCAAGTTTTCAGAAAAACACATACTAGGCACAGATTACATGCATAAACATGCATGTTTCAAGGCAGAGAGAGAGAGAGAGAGACAGACAGACAGACAGAGAGATATTGAGGCTCATTCCTTGATGTGACACAGAATCTCACCCAAGGAGCCCGTGTGCACTTGCACTCTCTCTCTCGCTCTCTTTCTCTAACACACACATACACACAGGTGTGCATGCACACACACACACAAATACACATAATCACATAAATAAAACATACATATTTAACCCTATAGGGAGTCACATCTCACACACATAAAAGTAACCACATATAAGACATCTCTCACAATCACTGAAATAGACACACACATCCTACTGGCTCTGTTCTACAGTCTGTTGATGCATCATGAAGCCCTTTGGGGTTTTCTAAAAATTATTTTTAACTATTAGAGGAAGTGGTAGGGAGAGCAACCCTTGTACCCAAAGGCAAATATCCAGAGGTAGCCATGAGGGAGAAAGGACAGTCCTCTTTTGTGTAGCCTCAGTTTCCCAGCATTCCAGGAGCTCCTGGCAGAAAACAAGGGTAAGCTGGCAAGGAATGGATAACGATGAAACCATATCTGAACATAGCTCATGTCTAAAGTGCTCTGAGGTGGGGTAAGCAGAGTCTTGGGGGATTGCTGATTTGAGCCATCAGGTGCCCTCCCATATGTAGATCAGATCAAAGTAACCCAGCCCAGATTCCCAGGTTCTGGGAGGGGTGGATCTTGGAATTTTTTATGGGGGGGTTTCCAACTATAGGAAACCAGGCTGGCCTTGTGATTACTCCAATCATCAAGAACTTGAACCAGAATGGGGTCCCAGACTAGAAATCAAGTGGTCAGTGGAGAGAGAAGTGGGAGGAGGGAAGAGAAACTACAGTTCTTCAGCCCTCAGTTGTCTATCCACTAACCCAGACACAGAGGTAGAGGACAGATCATAAATCCTCTGGGCAGGTGAAGAAAGCCCTCACTGTCACACCTTACTCCAAGACAAGTTCTAGGGGAAGCTGAAAAGAGCTGACAGAGCCCCGTCTCTCCTTGGCTCCCCTTCTAGAGGAAGAATAAACCAATAAAACAGTTCCCCCTGCCTCCCAATACACAGCCTGCTGTGGCAAGGTGTTGTACAGTCCTGGCCACAAACCTGTGTGGGGACCTCTTACTGATGACCTGTCAGCATACTGTTCTCTCAGCTTGACTCTGAAAGGGCCTGTCATGTGGTATTAAAAGGGAAGACTCTAGAGTCAGGCTGCCTGGGATTAAACTTCACCTCTGCCCACTCATTAGTTCTGTGAACTTGGGGAAACTGCTTAGCCTGTGCTTCTGTTTCTGTATCTGTAGAATTGTAATATTAAGTCTCTACCTCACAGGTGATTGTAGATTAAGTGAGAGTCTATGTTTCAGAAAAGATTGCCCACTATTATTATTTTCTACAAGTTTCTTCTAGAAAGGGTGGGAATTGGTGGCTTTTCCCATGCATTTGTTGTTGATGCTGTTGTTTGTTTGTATGTTTAGCATAGAGGGGAATTCTTGAAGGCTGGGGAAGTCATCCCATAATGTCATTCTTCTTAAGACGGGCACTTGTGGGGATGAGCACTGGGTGTTGTTGGAAACCAACTTGACAATAAACTATTTATATCTTAAAAAAAAAAAAAAAAAAAAAAAGACTGCCTGAAAGCTATCAGCACCACGGACAGCGTCAATTCTCTGTCCAGGGTGCTGACTTGAGCTTTTCTTCAGTTTTCCATACCACACACTCGCCCCTTCCGTACTTCAACCAGGAAGTCCGGGAGGACATTTATCTGGATACTGAGACTACAAGAAGATTCATATGTAGGTCGTAAGCCATCTATATATAGCCATCTACAAGGAGAAGTTATTGATTTCGTGGAAATTTCTGAATCTGAAAAAAATCCTTTTACAGAGGAGACTGTTGAGGTCCAGAGACAGCCCTGCTCATTTGCCCTGGGGGCATCTCCAATCTCCCTTTCCATGGATTGGTCATCCCAGACGAGGGCCCACTGAGAAATGATTTAAAGAGGAAGTCTTTGTCCCACATTTGTTGAGCATAGATTGTGTGCCAGGGTCTGTGCTAAGACCTTTACATACACTATCACAGTTAATTCTCCAACAAACCAATGATGTAGATGCTCCTATCATTGCTGTTTTGCAGATAAAAATTCTGATATTAGAGAAGGTATTGGTTTGCCCAAGTTCACACAGCTAGAAGTGGGGTGGCAGGATTTACAGACATTTCTATATTGTAAACCCCAGTAATTTTGTCTATCATGGTGCTTATGTGTCCATCTCTGTTACCCAGACCAGGCAAAGAAAAAATTTTCAAAGTCAGTGTCCTACCTTCTTCAGTTTCTGCTTTTCAATTGGGAGATCTCGTTCATCATTAAGGCTGTTTCTTTAGACAAAGATTCTCCCATATATTTCTACTGGCAGGACCTCTCCTTCCCACAGCCCCCATTGAGCCAGGCATAAGCCTCCATTGCTCCTCAGCAGGACTTGACCATCTTTTTTTTTTTAAATTTTTAATGTTTTATTTATTTTTAGGAGAGAGAGAGAGACAGCGTGAGCAGGGGAGGGTCAGAGAGAAAGGGAGTCACAGGCTGAAACAGGCTCCAGGCTCTGAGCTGTCAGTCAGCACAGAGCCCGACGCGGGGCTTGAACCCACGAACCGCAAGATCATGACCCAAGCAAAAGTCGGACGCTTAACCGACTAAGCCACCCAGGCGCCCCTGGACTTGACCATCTTAAACCTCCCTAAATAAGAGACTAAAGTTCCTGAGATCTGGGGCCACCTGGCTGGCTCAGTCAGAAGATCATACAACACTTGATCTTGAGGTTGTGAGTTCAAGGCCAATATGAGGTGGAGATTATATACATACATATGTACATACATACATACATATACATACATACATACATACATACATACATATTCCTGAGTTCTGGCCCTCTATATGCCGGAACAGCTAGTGTTATTTAAACTGCCAGGAGAAGCTCTGCCCACTTTGACTCTTCACCTGAAGCTACTGTGGAAAGTAGTAAGTACTCCACAAATGGCAGTGACCATTATCATTCCTGTGGAACAACAACGTTGCTTCCACATTTGAACCTGCAGGGGACAAATTTAAGCTAGTTTTCAAGGTAAAGGCAGTTCTTGGGGGGGGGGGTATGGCCCACTAAAAGACTCACAGTAAAAGAAAGATTCTGCCAGAGTCTCTACCTTGCAGTGTATGAGCTCAGAAAATATTTCATAGACCTAAGACTGAGACATTCATATGTAGGTCATAAGCCATCTTTATATAGGTTGAGCCTTTTCAAAACCATGTGCATAAGTCTTCAGGGTCAAATTCTAATTCCAAACAGTATAGTGAACAAGAGTTCAAATTTATATCAACAACAAACAATACTAACAAATGACTGTTAACTGAGTGCCTACTATGAGGCCAGCAGTATACTAGGCACAAGACATATAAGGTTAACCAGACAAGGTCCTTGCCTTTAACAACTTCAATGATTGACAGAAAAGAAATACAGGTCAATGGGCAACTTATGCCAGACAAGACGTTGTCAAAGATAACTGAAGTGGAAAAGAACCAGGGTTCCCCCTGGACCATGTTGGCTGTTCCTTGTCCCCTTGACAGTCTTCTCCAGAACCCAAGTATATCCACTCATCAAGTGTCCCATCCCCAGATGGCACAGCCAGGTAGAAGCAGTAAACTCTAGTGGCTTTTAAAGACAAAGATTCAGGAGGTAGACTGCTTTTATTCAAATCCTAGTTCTTCCACTTACTATAGGTGTGTTTTTGCACAAGTTAATAATCTCTCTAGGCCTGAATATTCTCAGCTTCAAGTGAAATAATAAAATCTAATCTATCTCAGTGAGAATTGTAAGGATTAAATAAGTGAATGATTATAAAGAGTGTAGGGCAGGGCTTGGCACATAACAAGACTATAAAAGTACCGGTGTTGTTGATAGTGTCATCCCAGCACACAAGCCAATCAGAGGCTGGCACCAGCTTAGGGTGGGTGAAGCACAAGGGACTCAGCCTGACAGCACTTCTGCCTTTGAGTTATTCTTTACCCAAGCCAAAGGCAGAACTCACCCCACCAAAGGCAGAGCCCAATTAGAACCCTGCCTTCATCTCCAAATGCCCAGTCAGCTCCCTTATGCCTCTTTCCCCCAGTTTCCTGTATATTAACTATTTTAGCTGCCATTAATTGGATGCTTATTTTACCAAGCACTTAGCATATATTATGCCATTCCAAATCCTCATAATAACCCCTTTGAGGTGGGTACTATTATGATATCAACTTTTCAGAAGGGGTGTTGCATTCAGGGAAGTTTAAACACAAGCAAGTGACTCAGAGTCCAAGTTCTGACCCATTAAGCTATACCACCTTCATCCACAAAGAATGTGAGGTGGCCTTTCCCTGTTGTATCTTCTAGTCCCCCTTCTACCTCTTGGAACTTCCTTAACCCTCACCAGGCTGCTAAGTGGACACAGTATCTAATTCCCCCTTCTGACTGCTCCATGGTCCTGCTTACTTGAAATTTTGCTGCCGATACTGATGGGGTCCATCTAGGGTCCCAGATAGGATATGACGTATTGGGTGTCCTGGAACATGGCTCCCAATTCCTCTCAAGACAGGCCCTGGACATCTACTCTTATATGTTGTCATTGAGGGGACAGCATCCCAGTCTTCTTTCAGGCCCTCTTCCCCTTGTCAGAGTGACTCTTTCCTCCATAAGGGGATTATTAGAACAGAGTTATGCTCAGAGAACCTGAGTGACTCAGTCAATTAAGTGTCCAACATTAGCTCAGGTCATGATCTCACAATTCATGGGTTTGAGCCCTACATTGGGTACTGTGCTGACAGCTCAGAGCCTGGAGACTGCTTCAGATTCTGTGTCTCCCACTCTCTCTACCCCTCCCCTGCTCATTCTTGCTCTCTCTCTCTCTCTCTCAAAAATAAATAAACATTTAAAAATTAAGAACAGAACTATGGTCTTGTCTCCAGGAGTATCTGCACTGGGAAATTCCACGGAGACATCACCTAAAGACACTGTCTCATACAACACTTACAGTAGATATGTCCAAGTTTTGGGCATCCATAACTATTCCCCCTTCACTGGATGGGGACAATGTCACCCAGATAGGAGTGGATGAGCCTTCCTGTACCCCACCCACACTGGTGGTCCTGACTTAAATCCACTTTTACCGGCTGTGACATAGCATGGTCTTCTCTGCCACACCAACCACTGTTACACAATAGACACACATAAATACACACACACACACACTTGGTTTTGGATGCACACATAGCTAGATCAAATCCTAGCTCTATTACTGATTTGGACCTGGAACTTCTCTCTCTGGGTCCTTAGTTCTCCAACCTATAAAATGAACAGGGGAGCTCCATCTCTCAGAGACCATCCTGATCCAGCATGTTGGGTCTACAAGAGAGATCTGAACCCAGTCACACTCCCATTGTCTGCCCTCCTAAGGGAAGCCTCAGTAGCTGGTGGGAGAAAAGAACAAGAGACACAGGGGTTACTAGAGGAGCCCACTGCCTCACCAACCCCTTCTTCTTCACATCATGTTTCCTTCCATAGGCTTTACTGGGCCAAGTAAGAGGCAGTGTAGTTTTGGGGTTGAAAGCAAGGATTTTGGAATCAGATAGAACTGGGTTCAAAACTAACATCTGCCCCTCACTGACAAATTACCTAACTGTGTTGAGCCTCAGTATTCTTAATTATGAATTGGGGTGAACAATACTTTTCTCTGAGCACCTCTGGGGATTAAAGAAGATCACAAATGGGAAGTGTCTGACTTCCATTGCTCTCGGAGATCAATGGTGAGAAGAGTTGTGAGCTCAGAGAGCCTTAACCAGGGTCCCGCCCTGCAAGGCTGCTCATGACTCAGCAGGGATCCCCACCCCATCAGAACGCTATGGCCTATGGGATCTCCTTTGGAAAGCACTTTCTGAAAAGTTTAAACATAAGCTATCATATGACCCAGAAATTCCACACCTAGGTGTGTCAAAAGAATGAAAAATATTTGTGTACTTATATACAGTACAAATGCAAACCCTTGTACACAAATTTTCATTACAACATTATCACAGTAGCCAATAACTGGAAGGAATCCAAATGTCCCTAGAGTGATGAACAGATAAACAAAATGTGACCTACCCTTACAGAGGAATATTATCCTGCGATGAAAAGGAACAGGGGCATTAACAGGTACTATGACATGAATGAACTTCAAAAGCATGAGGCTAAGTAAGAGAACCCAGACACAAAAGCCCCCATGTTATGTGATTCCACTTCGATGAAATATCCAGACAAGGCAAATTCATAGAGACAGCCAGTGGATTAGTGGCTTCCAGGGGCAAAGGACAGGAGAGTGGAGACTGACCACTTAATGAGTGTGGGAGTTTCTTTGGGGGATGATAGATATGTTCTGGAATTAGATAGTGATAATAATTGTAAAACCTAGAGAATATACTAAAAAACCACTGAATGTATACTTTCAAAGGGTGAATTTTATAGTATTTGAATTCTATCTTAAAGAAAAAAGATAAGATTCTAAGTACCAGTCAATACCCTGAAGTTTCTTTTCAGACAGGGAGTCCTGCAGAGGCCTCAGAGAGCCCTGGCCCTAGGAGGAAAGATGGTCACAGCTCTGACCACTGCTAAGGCCAGGTGTGGGCCACCTTGGAGCCAGCACCCATGAAGGCAGCACAGACAGTAGGTAAGAGCACAGCCCAAGAGTCAAGAAGACCCACATGGAAATTCTAGTTCTGACACTTACAATCTTCTGACCTCAGACCTATGGTTTAACTCTCTCAGGCTTAGTTTCCAGATCTGTAAAATGGGAGCTAAGAATATCACCCATCTTGCAAAGTTGCTGTGAAATTAAGCAAAACCATCAGGTAGATTGCCTGGCATGGCGCTAGACACATAATACATGTGGGTCACCACTGTCATTGAACTCTCAGTAAGTCTTGCCAACATCCCTAATGGGCAAGAGTCATTATCCCCGTATTACAGATATTGCCCATACCTGCCTCTGAGGTTCAGGGATGCTGGGATTCAGGCTCAGAAACCATAGAGTCTATAGGCGATATACCTGTGGCCAAGGGGCCAGTGGGAGGCTGTTACAGAAAAATCTGAGAAAGGCTGGTGGCTGGGCCAGGGAAAGGGTAGGAGGAATGGTGAGAGCAGATGTGAGAAGCATTTCGAAGAGAACTTGGCAAGGTTGGGTGACACCTCCCCCCCCCCCCAACTGGAGGTGAAGGAAGAGGACTCATGGATGACTGACCACTTCCAGGTTCTGGCTTGGTGACCAAATGGTTGGTGGGGCTGACTGGACCCTGAGTTCAGGGACACAACAAGAGAAAGAGCCAGGAAAACCCAGGTTCATGGGAGAGAGAGCTCAGGGGAAGGAGGATCTGCCACAGGAAGTGGGGAGAGAGCTAGGCGGAGGGCTGGAGAACAGCCCCTGGAGACAGACACAGTTTAAGAAGTCAACAGAGGGGGGCTACCTGGGTGGCTCAGTAGGTCAAGCATCTGACTTCGGCTCAGGTCATGATCTCACAGTTTGTGAATTTGCTTATGGTTTATGAGTCCGAGCTCCACATTGGACTCACTGCTCCATGCTGTGAACGCAGAACTCACTTCCGATCTTCTGGCCCCCCGTCTTTTCCCCTCCCCGACTTGTGCTCTTTCAAAAAATAAATAAACATTAAAAAAAAAACAAAAAACCAAACACCGAAGTCAACAGAGAACCAGGAACCCAAAGAGGCTGGAAGACAGTCAGGGAGGCAGGAGCTAAGTACAGAGACTGCGGCATCACAGAAGGCACTAGAAATCACAAAGAGAAAGGAGTGCAGGGGTGCCTGGTTCACTGAGGGATGGGGGAAATGCGTGTCCCTAATAGAACAGATTTCCCTCAAGGGGACAACCGGATCTACTGAACGGCAGAGGGGGGTTGAGGGTGGTGGGCGGGTGGTGGAGGGCAGGTGGAGACATGCCTGGTGAAGAAGAGTGCAATGGGGGGTGGACGGGAAGGGGGTGGAGTGGGCTTTTGTTTTCACCACAAGAGAGCCCTGGGGAAGACGCTGAAAAGGCACAGGAGGAAAAAAGGGAGCATCGGCCGAGGCCTCCTCGACCTTCTGATCAGCGTTAACCCCTTTCTCCAGGAGACCCCACGGTGCTGTCCCCATCCACCCCTCTGTCACAGCGCTGGTCACCTAGGATGAGGGTTGCTCTCTCTCCAGGAAGAACACGCAGAACCCGAGGGCTCAGGCCTTCTCATGCATTCGGGCAGCGCCCCCTCCCCCTCCCGGCCTGGTGTCCAGGGAAGGACAGAGCGCCAGACAGGCAGGCTAGCAAGGGTTCAGCAGGTGGACACACCAGCAGGCTAGCGGACAGACAGACCGACAAGCAGCAGGAAAAACGGTCACAGGGACAGGTAGACAGAGACAGGTCTCCCCCTCCCCCCCCCGCAGTGCCCCCGTCCCCACGGCTGACACTGGAGCACAGATTTATCTCCCAACGCCGCCACAATCCGCTATTGGATTTGTAATCACAGACTCCAATGTTCACGGGATAAATATACTAACAAACTAATTGTTTGTTAGCTCTGAGGTTGGAGCAATCAACACGTCCGGCATGAGCTATGGGCCGCTCGCCCGCGCGAGCTGAGGCCACCCCAAGGCGCACGGGCTCCGCACGGGCCGCAGGCGGGGCTCAGGCCCGGTGTGCACGCGCAGACCCGAACCCCGGAGCCAGGGGGTGGCACGCGCGGGACGGCGCCAGTGCGCGCTGGCACGTAGCCCTCGCTGCCCCTGCCTGAGCCTCATCAGTGGCAGACATAAACTAACTCGGTTCCTGGGGACCCCAGAGGAGCAGCAGGAACTGTTTGGTAGAGAATTATAGCTGTGGGTGAAATTAGATGTACTCTGAGCCCCAAGGCTGAGAGAAATAAAAAGCATTTTAAATGGAGTGTAGAATTCATATTCCTCAGTCACCTTCCAATAAATAAATCTTGTACCATTTTTTTCTGTAAACAGTGGTTACACTCAGCTTCTATTGTCTCCACACTCCGTATGCCAATTGGCCAGGAGCGGCCAGGCTGAGCTGGGGTAGGAAGGTAGAAACCAGGGCGGGCCTTCGGTTTGGGGGTGGGCCTGGAGCCACGAAGGCTATCCCAGAGAGGCCCCCCACAACTTTAAGGAAACATCAGGAATGTCCCCCCTCCCACCCCGAGTCATAACCCAGCCCTGGTCATCCCTCAGGGATCCCCAAGGCAGGAAGCCTGAGATGGAATTCCCAGGAGCCAAGTTTTGAGACCCAGAGGTCCAGGGCCGCAGATCCATGGAGAACACTGCGCTCTACCTCCCTGTGTCCCCTCCCCCACCCCCACCCGGGAAAATGAAGGATTCCACTGAGGCTGACAGCTGGGGTGGGAGTTTGGGGGAGCCCGCTGGCCTGGCAATGGCAGCTTTTGTTGTCTCTGGTTTTCTTTTTCAAAGCCTTCCATGCGCAAAAACAGTACCTCCTCATGGCTAAGGATGTGGAAAACAGAAAATTACAAAGAAGAAAAATACCTCCTGCGATCCTACCACCCTGAAAAAAAAAATCACTGTGGATATTTCAGTATTTCTCCTCCCAGACTTTGCTCAGAGTGCAACTGCACATAAATAAATATATGCTTTACAAAATAGAAAGAATCCCTACATGTATTAAGTGCCCAACATGTACCAGGTACTATTCTAGGCCTTTTGAATATATTATCTCTGAGTCTCACAATAATCCTGCAGAAAAAAAAAGAATTCATATTAAATATTAATACTCACTTGGATCATTAAGAGAAAAAATACTGGCTCACATTTATTCGGCACTTACTGTGTACCCAACACATTCTGCTGAGCATAAAGCTGCATGACCTCAGATAATCGCTTCCACAAGCATGGGAGGCAGCCCGTTGTTATCCCTCACCCCAGGGAGGGAGCTTGTTCAAGGTCACAAAGAAGGTGAATGATGGAGCCACAATGCAAACTTGGTTGTCTGACTCAGAGAGGGATCTCAGTCCCCACCCCCCCGACCCCACCCCCTACCACCGCCCACTAAAGCAGATCCCAGTGGAAGGCCCTCGGCTTCTCCATTAGTCCCTCGTCTCTCCCACTGACCCCAGCCATTCTTCTCGAACCTGTAGGAATTGTCCATTCCCTGTGATCTAAGACTGAGGTTTCCACAGCAGCCCTGACTCTGCCCTGCCAGCTCACAAACAGAGAGGCAGCAGAGAGGACTGGCAAAGAGTGTGAGTTTAGGCTCAGAGAGACAGGGCTTCAGTCCCAGCCCAGTCTCTAACTAGCTGTGTGTCCTTGGGGAAGTCACTGCCCCTCTCTGGGCCCTATAGTCCTTAGCTGGAAAATGGAGATGCTGAGAACAGTTACTCCACAGAGCTATCATGAAAACCAAATGAGATCATTTTGTAGCACCCAGCACAGTACTGGTGCATGCTAAGGGCTCCCAAACTGAATAGCTGCTATCTTTCAAATGAAGAACAAGATACCAAAGAATTTTTAAGAAGCAGCAAAAAAAGCAAGAAAGAGAGAGAGAGAAGGAAGGGAGGGAGGGAAGGAGGGAATGAGGGACCAGCAAAAATGGACACTGGGGCACATACCCCTGACTCTCCCTCCCCTCTGCTCCTGCTTCCTTATCCTTCTCCATTTAATTGGCTGTATGTACCCATTATACAGAATGTCAGGGAGCAGTGATTGAAAGTCAGGGCCAAACTCCTGAAAATCAAGAAAAAGAAAAGAAACTGGCTCCTTTGCGGAGACATTAGCACAAAAAACATGACACTTTCCTGTTTATTGCTGGGGCTCATCCTCTCACGGCCCTGGGGCCCTTTTGCTCTCACCAAAGAAATCAGTAGAGATGAGAACATTAGTTGAGTGTTATAGGTTGGTGTCATCTTTGAACTGAAAAGATTCACCACTCAAGCACAGTGAGGAGGGGCAAGGAAGGCTTGGGACCCAGCTCCACCCTAGCTGCTGAAAACCTGGGGTCACTCCATGGCTCCTTCGGCAGTGGCAGCCCAGGAGGCCTTCCTGGAGAAGGAAGACAACAGGAAGATCTGCAGAGATGGACAGGAAGAGAGGAGGAGTCTGGGCTCAGAGGCCAAGTCCATGGTTGCTTTCTACCTCCTGTGGGGCTCTCAGCTGGTCCCTTCCCCTCTTTGGCCTTAGATTCCCCCTCTGCGAAATGGGGGTGACAACACTCCATTCGGATGACAATCGTTGTGCCAATGGGAATGAACGATGCACAATGACTGAATGAGTGAGGGATGCACAAGTGAGAGGCTCTACTCCAAGCCCACAGTGGCAGCTGTCTCTGGGGTGGCCAGGACTCTCTTCTTCCCAGGGCCGTTGGTCATTTATTTTTGGTTAATTAAATGGTAAGATTTTCAGGTCTGATTATTTACTGCCAGCCGGCTTCATTACCAGCTTCCCCATAAATCACAGCAGGGGAGCCAGCTCCCCGCCCCCATGCCCACTCCTGGGCCAAAGCCCCCGTCGGCCGACAGGACCCCAGGAGAGGGAGGCATTGTGATATTTCTTGTCGTGGAGGGCTACACAAAGACTTCTCCTGACCCCTACCCTCCCAAACCCTGCACCATCTGGACCCCCTGCAGCCCCCTACAGCCAGAGTTTCAGAAGACTTCTTCATTGCCAACAGCCCCGTCTAGAAGATTCAGCCTCAGCAGGTTGAAATGAGCACCTACTATGAGCTAGGCCCTTCACAAGTCTGAGCTCACTGCAGCGATTAGATCTACTACCAGAGGAAGCTATGGGGGTCCCATGCTGTCAGTGGGGGCAGCGAGGATTAGAACCTGGGTCTGGCTGAAGGGCTTTGTCCCAACCACCCTGCCTCAGTGAGGAGGGAGGCACAAGTTCTAGGGTCAGATGGACCTGGATTCAAGTCTCTGCTCTAATGTCTACTAACTATAGGGCTATGAGCAGGTGCCTTCATCATTCTGGGCCGGGTTTCCCCAGTTATGAGGTGGGGACAGTAATAGCTCCCTCCCCAAGTGCTATGAGCACTAGAAGAAATGTGCCTGGGACACCACCAGACTCAGAGACCTCATCCCACGTGAGCACCTGCTGTGTTCCTAGTGCAGTACTGGGTGGGGGATGTATCTCACAGTCAGGTGTGGGGAGGCCCAGGCACAGACAGCAGCATATGGAGGTGGGGGGGGGGGCCTCTCAGGGGGCCCCCTACTGGCTGTGTCTGGATAGCCCCTAGTGGGTCCCAGAGGGTACCCCGGGCAGCTGAGTTCCCTGCAGGGCTGATGCACCAGCTGCATGCTGATCCCTGGGCCCCCTCAGCCTTATGTACCCACCCAGGCAGAGTGGAAGTTCTAGATGTGCTGAGTAGAGGAAGACCCCAAGGGACACAGGTACCAGGGTGTCCCTCTGCTTCAGCCTTTGCCACCAAACAGAGGAAAAACAGGAGGCAGGGTGGGGGTGGGGTGGGGAACAAGACAACAAAGGGAACCAGCTCGCACCCTCTGACCAGGGACCCCAGGAGGCAGACAGGGCCCACGCACCTGGTCCAAAGCTCCACTCCCAACCCCCAGCTCCCAGTCTGACTCGGAACGAGGGCTCAGTCCCTATCTGTCGGATGACTGAATGATGAGTGAACAGATGAACAAATCGAAGACAAAATACATGAACGAACGGAGAGTCAGATGATTGAGCACATAGATAAATGGACAAAAAATACAGAAGTCACTGAATGAACAATCGGGTGAATGAAGGAATGAAGGCACAGGGGAACAAGCAAATGATCAGATGAATGAATGAATGAATGAATGAATGAATGAATGAATGAATGAACGAACGAACGAAAGAACGAAAGAACAAAAAGGAATGCTGGAGCAGAAGAGGAAGAAAGAGAGAGAGTGGGGAGGGAGGGAGAAAGAGGGGCTCGGTGGTGAAGGTAGGTCTGCACAGAGCAGCCCCCCAAAGGCAGCATGGTCCCTCTGTCCTGTCTGTCTGGTGAGAATGTCCTGTCTCCCCAGCCCCAGTGCATCCACCAAAAGCTCACTGTGGCATCCCCAGCAGATCTGGAGCCCAGGGAGCCTTCTCCTGGCAGCTTCCAAAGCCAGGCGCCGGGAGGTGGGTTGCCTTTGCCAAGGCCTTAGCCTAGTCTTTAACTATTACATTAAGCATCTGCTTTGCCATTCACGGATCAGATAGCATTTTACCCCTGAGATATTTGATTTTATTACTTTCCAGGGAGAGGGCCAAGCAAGTGTTCTTATTGATTTGCACATTAAATATATTAGTAATAAAACAACATCTCCGTAAACCAATTGTAAAATCAATATTAATTGGTACCAAAATATCACAAGTAGTTGAATTACAATTAAGGGAGGGGGTAAGTCCTGCCTCAGGGCAGAGGGTGCTAAGGTCCCAGAAGGGAGAGCGGTTGGGGGACTGGACTTCAATGTCAGGCAGACCTGGGTCCCCCTCTCTGAGCCTCAGTTTCCTTATCTGCTAAGTGGGGTTGATCATTCTAGCAGCCAATGTTTGGTGTGGCCTAAAATGAGGTGATGCCTGTATGGGGTCTGGCAGTAGCAGGAGCCCAAGAAATGTTCTCTTCTTTCCTTTTCCTTACTGCCTACTGCCAGGCAAATATAAGTCATTCCCACTAGAGTAAGAAAGAGTGCTGTTGGCAGCGAGAGAGGGAGAGGCATGAGTGGTGGTGTGGGCAATAGCAAAAAAGATAGGGAGCCCATGGGGGTGCCTTAGTCAGGGGGGGTGCTCAGCTTATTGAAGGAAGGCCAGGATCCACAATGTCCTTTTCATTATTCAAATAAGAAAAATAAGTCAGACAGGAAAACTTGAGGGTTTCTGCAAGGGCTGGGCTGGCATGGAGGTTTGGGGCTGAACCAGGCATATGAATGATTTCTACAGCCCAGGCAGTCTAGCCCATGGCGGTGGCTCTCAGGAGCAGGGTGACCAGGGTGCTGGTGAGGAGCCACTCACTGTTGGCTGACCCCGCTCTCCAGACCTGGAGGAGATCATCCCAAGGGCCACCCCCTCAGCCACAGAAGAGCCATCCTCTCTGGCCATTCCCTGCACTGCTCACAGTCCCGGGTCCTCCCAAAGGGCTCAGGGTGTCCCCTGGAGGAGTTTCACATGGGCTCTGAGGACCAGGCCCCTTGGCTCCCTTGAGTGTGGGTACGTGGGTATTTGTGTTTGGCTTGGTTGGTTGCTAAACTCCCTCGGTAACAATCACATTTGATTCTCACAACAGCCTCATGTGGGCACGTGATTCTCATCCCCCATTTTACAGATGAGAAAACTGAGGCGAGAGAGGTCCCTGGTCTAGGCATACGGCCAGCAGGTGGTGGGCTCTGCTTCCAACCAAGACCTATCTGACTGCAGAGCCCATGTTCCTCTCCTGCTCCTGGTCCCTCAGGGATGCTGGCCGTGTGCTGGCAGCTCAAGCATGCAGCCGCCAACACGTGTCTCCGGCCTGGCTGCAGCATCCAGACAACAGGTGCCAGTGCCTTGCCACCTCCCCAAACTACCACACTGTCAGTACCTCGTCGATGTTTTGGGCTCCCTTGGCTCTTTAGAGAAGACAACAATGACAATGCAAACATGGAGAGAATAGTAACATATCGCACGTTGATGAAGGGCCTTGCACTTGGCTAAAAACGTCACCCACACTTCCTAATTTGATAGGCTATATGGCATAGGGGTTAAGGTTGCATTTTCTGGTCAGAATCACTCCAGTTCAGGGGCACCTGGGTGGCTCAGTTAAGTGTCCGACCTCAGCTCAGGTCATGATCTCACAGTTCATGGGTTCGAGCCCTGCATCGGGCTCTGTGCTGACAGCTCAAAGCCTGGAGCCTGTTTCAGAGTCTGTGTCTCCCTCTCCCTCTGACCCTCCCCTGCTCACGCTGTCTCTCTCTCTCCTAGAAATAAATAAAAAAATATTTAAAAAAAAAAAAAGAAAGAAATGAAATATTAAAAAAAAAAAAAAGAATCACTCCAGTTTAGATCTTGGCTCTGCCTCTAATAGATTGCATGATTGTGTTCATCAGCTGTGGCCACAGCAATGCTGTGTAACAAAGTACCTAGAAATTCAGTAGCTTGCAGCAACAAATGTTTACTCTCACACTTCTGAGTCTGCAAGTTGGCTATAGTTTAGCTGATCTGGGCAAAGTTTGGCTCTCTGCTTCAAGCTGGTTCAAGTTGGTTCCGTGGACCTCACTCTGGGACCAGCAGCTGCACAGGGCATGTCCCCCGCCCCCCGCCCTCCCTCCCCAATGGAAACAGAAGAAGAGCAAGAGCCAAGTGAAACCACACAAGCGCATTCAAGGCCACCATTCACGTTGTGTCCACTAACAGTCCACCGGCCCGAACAAGTTACATGGCCAAGCTCAGCATCAGTGGGGCAGGGAGATATATTCCACCCATGGTAGCAGTGGGACTAAACATTTGCTGAACAATTACCTAAGCTGTCAAAGTGAACTCGGACCTGTTTGCTCATCTGTGAAATGGGCAGTACCTGTACAAGACCTGTGGTCCATGCCTTGGCCTCACTGAGGCCTCCTGATTCTACAGTGCTTTGTCATCTGGCCCCAGCTTTTTGGTCACCTAGATAGAGGGAAGGGGGAAGCTGACATCCTCAGTCCCCATGTCATCTGGACCATTTACTTGCTGGCTGACTGATAGCCCATCAAACACCCTGCCCAGAGTTCCCTCCTCCTGCCCACCAACGATTTATGCCCAGCCCCCGCTGCACCAGGTCAGGCCCATTTCAGTGTCCGCAACACACAGCACCTCCCTCATGGCTCTTAGCGCAACTGTGACTCAGTGGTTATTGGACACATGCTCACATTCTGCCTCCCTGGTCCGAAGGCAAATACCTCGAGGGTAGGGACCCGGTCCATCTTATCACCGATGGATCCCAGTGTCCAGTGTAGCTCCTGGGACACGGTAGGACCTCGGCAAACATGGTGCCTGCAGGCATGAAGCTATTTGGCCGCCCTTAGCCAGGCCTCATTTGTAGCAAGGTACACAGCCCCCACACACTGAATAAGGAAAAAGTGGCTGGAGGGGAGAGGGTGGTTATTGGCAGAGCCCAGAAAGTGAGGATCGGGCAACCAGACTCCACAAGAAATTAGGATCTGGATGGAAAGAGTTGGTACCACACAGCAAACCTGCTGCCTGCCTTCTCTCAGCACTTCTGCTTATTGTCCTCTGCACATGGCCTGGCCTTGACCCCACACGGCCCCACACACCCAACAGAGGCCAGCCAGAGACTGTGATTCAAATCAAATTCCCAGTTCCCGGGGAACGAGGCTCTGGTTGGCTCCAGTACCATTGCTGCTGGGGCCACAGCTGGGGCAGAGAAGACAGATCTGAAAGAGGGGGTGAGTCCAACACACACCCTATAGGTGGTGTTCCCTCCCTTGGCTTCAGTTCCCTCCTTTGTGAAATGAGAATAACAATACCATTTTCCTGGAGTGTGAATGTCAAATGCACTGGGAGACAGCAGTAATTCTTACCGTCATAGAAGCCACTATGCACGACACCGTTCTCTCTACCAAGGACTGTGCTGGGACCTTTGCTCACATGGTCCGATTGAATCTTCAGAACAATTCCTTAGGTTTAGGACTTCAACTGCTGCCCCTTGACAGAGTAGAAAACTGGAAAACAGAGAGAGTAAGCGACTTATCCAAGGCCACACGGGGCTGGGATTCGGAAGTAGGTCTCTGCCACCATAGGCTGCATTTTCACACTATGTTCCCTCTTTCACTAAGGGTGTCCTTGAAGTAGCACCTGCTGCTAGGGGAGGGCAGACAAGAAAGCACTTTGCAAATTCCAAGGGCCACATGTTTCACATCTTGTTGAGGACTCTCGTCACTCAGACATGAAATAACTCCTGTGGGGTTTCCCCGGGGATGTGGGTGTTATACCTTTGGTGACTCCCCTGGTTTCTTTCAGCTCCCCTCCAGGTGGCTGCCTTGCTAGCGATGCCTGGGCAGAATGCACACTCAGAATGTACCCATTTCTCAGAATAACACAATCATCTCCGCCTGAATCGATGCACAGCTTTCAAACATCCCATCTGGAGGAACCACAGCTAACATGCTGGCCTAGGATCCAAATGTCCCCACCCCCTAAAGATGCTAAGGGGAGGCATGGTTTCCATCCCAAAGAGCCCCAGGCAAGGGGTTGGCTCTTTTCATTCTTGTCTCATTGATCCAAAGACATCCATTTTCTCTGCCGGCTGCCCACGTTAGGGAGGGCAGATGGCAGCAGAAGAAGGAAGGGACTTTGAGGGTCACAGAGGGGCACTGACCACATGCAGGCCGTGGGGCACACACCTCATTTTGTAGCTGTGAAGCTGACTGCTTGGAGCTTTGCTGAACTCCAACCTCAGCCCCACAGCCCTCCGCCTCCCCTCCTGGGTGGAGAAGAGGCCAACCCAGCTGAGCACCAGGGCTCACCCTCCCCCATGCCCTCGGGAGCCTTAGAGACCTCAGCCTCAGGATGCTGGGATGTGCAAGAAAACAAAGGGCAGAAGGTAATGGGACCAGATCCGTCCTCAGCCAGCACCGCTTACAATTCCTACCTGCGCCTACCTGTGTGTACAAAGTACGTGCACGCCTCTGCGTGTGTAAGCAGGTGCACATTTGCATGCCTCAGATGTGTGCGTGCCCATGCTTGGGTGTAAGGAGCGCACGCACACATGAGTGCACAGACATGGATGGGTGTGTGCTGCCAAACACACCTGTGCAGACACACAAAACTGCCTTCAAAATCTCTGCGCTCTCATGTGTTTGATCCGTGTGCACCTGACAATAAGCTTGCCTGTCGGCCTGGGGTGGGCGCAGATGTATATACCTGTGGGTGCATGTTGGGGAGGCCGAGAACCTGACATCTGCTTGCCTTTCTCCAGCTAATCCCCACTCTGCCCAATTCCAAGATTTCCCTAAGATGAAAAGGTTTGACGCAGTGATTTGCTATTAATTACTGTTTCATTTTTTATGGGCTTTTTTGGTTGTTGTTTTAATTTTAGTTTTTGTTTTTTTGTTTTGAGAACTGACACCTCTGTGGCAGCTA
>JAESUZ010002812.1:830000-957500 GCA_017311185.1 Proteles cristata cristata
GAGGCCCAGGAATCCTGAGCCATCAGTGAGACAATAGGAGGGGCCCGAGGACTGTTGCCACTAAGTCCAGTTTAGAACTTTTTAAGTCATGGTCAGTCTAGGCAGAGGGCAGCCCAAGGCAGACGGGGTCCAAGTGCAAGGTTGGAACCGGGGGAGGTGGGGGTCTGGGGGGCAGTGAGACCTGAAGTTGTGGATTTCTAGGAGGCCAGCCCACTTGCAGCCAGAACTTGGTGGTTGCTGGGAACAAGGCAAGGTCTTGGTAAAGTGGTAAAAACAGCCGTTCTGCATCGAGCCCTTATTGTGTGCAGGCTGTGGGACTAAGATGCTTAGAAGCTGAATCTTGCCGGATTCTCACCCCAGCCCACAGAGAGATTTGCTGTCTCATGCCCATTTTTACAGATGCTGACACTGAGCCTCAGAGAAATGACATCGCTTGTCCAAGCACACAGTGGGTGCCCAGGAAGCAGCAGAGTGGTTCTGAACTCAGGTCTGAGGGACCCTAGGGCTTTCGCCTTCAACATGACATGATGCTGGTGACTCAGAGGGCGGCATCTTGCAGGCCCTACTCAAAGCCCAGCCTAGGAAACAACTTTCCGTGTGATCTCAGATGTGCCTCGTCCTGGTCTGGGGGTCCAGTGGACTCCGTGAGCCCTGCAGTCCTCACACTGCAGGGCTAATGGGGGTATTCATAACCACGACAGCTATCAAGCGTCAAACACACAGTCGGTGTGCAGGAAATGTCCTTTGTTACTACCATTCTCTCTTTTCTTGATCTCTAGTCAGTATCAGCTGGTTCCAGGTTCCAATTCCAGTGGAAGGAGGCCAGGTAGGGAAACTGAGGCAAGCAGCTGTAATTAGATATGGCAAAGTCAACCCCGGCTGGATGAAGTGGTACGGTAAGGGCCGAATACCACTCACCCCCTTCCCCCTCCACTACTGAGGAGCTGGATCGGGTGCCGGTGTGGGTGGGGAGGTGCTGTTTGCTGCTGTCCTCCCGATCAGAAGTCACTGCTCAGATGCTTCCTCTTATCACTTCAGTGCCTGGCCCCCAGGGCTGGACACTGGGCACACACCAGAGTCAGACCCAGACGCCCACCTGGAGGCAGACTCGGACTGCTGAGAGAGCCAGAGGAGAATCAGGGCAGCTCCCCAGGCACGGAGTGGGCTTCATCACTGCCAGGGGCCTCATGGGGCCTGGAAGAAACACAGGACGCTGAAACTCTAGCTCCACCATTACAAGTTGGGTAGCCTTGGGTATATTCCTGTGCTGCCTTGTGCCTTGTCTTCCTAGAGACAAAAATGAGGCTAGGGTCCCTACCTCCTCATGGGGGGTGTCTCGAGCGTTTAGCCAGCTGATACCAGGCCAACACCAGGCTCGCTCCTATTCCCCAGGGGCAGGAGTTGCCATGATTTGGGTTGTTCAGACCCATTGCACGGAGGGGTAAGCGAAGGCTCCAGGAGCGCACCCAGCTGACTCAGAGGCCCCTGGCCGTGAACTGCATAAGAATAGGGACCCCTCTGTCTTCTTTATTGTTGAACTCCTAGGCACAGCCCAGGGACTGGGGAGGGGAAGGAGGAGAAGGGAATTGAGATGGCTCAGGAAGGATGTCACCAGGGAAATGGGCAGGACATCCTAGGCAGAGGCAGCAGCGTGGGCAAGGGCAGGGAGGTGTGAGAGAGGCCACTGGGTTCAGAAAACTGGAGCCACCCAGTGCTGGTGCTCCTGGGTGGGGACGAGGGGCAGACACCAGAATGGGCGGGCCAGAGGTGTGCTGGCAAACGCGTCACACACGGCAATCTAACAACCGGTAGCGAGAAGGAGAAGAGGACCAGACCTGGCCTCTTTTGGCATTTGCCCATTTACGCGGTATTAGCTCTCCCACCATGGCTGATTTCAAGGTACCAATACATCAACCAGCTCACAAAGTTCCTGAAAATTTACCAACCGGCTCTTGTGAGCTGGTACGAGCAGGAGAGCCAGAGGGGGCAGGTAGGGAGCGTCAGGGTGATCCTCCTGTGCTGCGTGACCAGACCACACCTCTACTCATACACGGGAGGCTGCTTCCTGGCAACGGCACCTCTTTGGGACCCAACCTCCTGCCTGAGCAGCGGGCTAGTGGTTCCTGGGCAGGAGCAGTTGGATGAAATGGGTCCAAGCGCCAGGGTGGTGGCGTCTCTGTCTCCTCTCCCCACCTCATCTCCATCTGGGGCAGAAGTAGGGTGATGGGCTGTCAGAGGGAGGCCCTCGTCCCACCCACCGCTCCCCACCCCAGCTGGGGGAGACAGGGCCCTGCCAAGCAAGAAGTGGCAGGGTCACCTTGGTGAGAGTTATTGGGGCCTGGATGGAAGCAGGAAGATATTATGCACTGAAGGCCACAGCCGAGGACACTAATCTGAACAGACAAGGAATCAATGGGAATTTCTATTTAGGGAGGAAATCGATAGGAATTTCAAGGTAGGAAAAAGGGGAATTACCTTTAATTGGAGTTCTCGTCCACTAGGGTCTCTGGTGGGGCCAGGGTTCACCGGGCCTTCAAGGGCCAGCCAGAGCAGACCCCCACTCTGCCCTGGCCCGATCTGGGATACCTCCAGCCAGGTAAGAGACCCCTCCTCTCAAAGAGCGCTTAGGCCTCCGGTTAGGAAGCAAACAGAAGCCTCTGGAATCCAGCACTCAGAGGACCATTTCCTTATCTCTGGTGGGACAGTAGAGATACTTGCCTCATCAGTAAGGAGCCCAATGCCAGATATACGAGGCACAGAGAGGTTAAACAATTTGCCCAAGGCCACACAGCTAGGAAATGGATACTAGGATTTGAGTCAAGGCCAACCTAGCACCAGAACCTGGGCTCTAACCCTGTGCTCTGCCACCCTCTAAGAGGTGTTCAGAGCCCTGCTGGGTGTGTCTCAGAGGGTCCCCGTACTGCCTGGGAGGACCCTGGGAGCTGGAAGTGACTGCTGGAGGCCTGGGGGCCTGCCAGAGAGAAGGTGGCAGGGCGGGGTCCGCCACATGGGGAGGACTAAAAGACTGGCTGGCTCCATGGCCACCCCCCACATCCACACACAGGTGTCCTCCAGGGGCCATGTCCCCACAAGAAAAAGGACGTTTTCAGAGGAGGGCCTGGACCACCCAGATTCCAAAGCAGACCCCACCAAAGGGCAGATATGGCTGCCCCACGGGACCCCCCATAGAGCTGCAGTGTGGAGCCGCCATACCCACCCCTTGCTCCAAAAATGGCGAGTTCACATGAGCCAGGGGCCTTCTATGAGCCTGTCTGGGGGCCAGGGTCACAGCAAGGGAGCCCCCCTGGGCTGAGGGCCTACTGTGTGCCAGGCCCTATGGTAAGGGCTTTTCTGTGGGGTCTCACAACATCTCCCCACACATCCTGTGCAGAGCAGGGGAGTGGAGGGCCATCCTCTCAAAAGTGGGATCCTTTCTACAGTTCTTAAGACAATGAACTTGTCTGATGACTGGGCCAACTTTGTTACGGGCAGCTCACAGAGAAAACCACAAGGGGAAGGGGGAGAGTCCAGGGGAGATGTCTCCTTTAAGGGCTTGCCCCACACTAGGCCCACATGCTTCCCCCCTCCATGGGGACCCTCACTTGCCCCCTCTGTTAGCTTTATTTTACAGCTGAGAAAACTGGCCGGAGGGGCAAGGGGACTTGCCCAAGGCCATGTGGTAGGCGGATCACAGGATCCGAGCCCAGCCTGCTGTCGCACAGCACACATGGCGCTCCTGGGCCAGAGGGTTCATCCAGTCCATGGCTTCCAAAGGCACTGGTCTCCGGGTGGCCACGGTGACAAGGGGAGGGGAGCAGAAAGGCTGTTCCAGGCCAAATCTGGTGGCAAGTGGGGAAGGAGGCAGGTGGGGAGGGCTCAACAGGGCCCAGTAGACCATGCTGGGACTTAGGTCTCTGGCCCCATGAAGGCCTGGTGTTGTTAAGGAAAGAGCCAGCAGGGTAGATGCCTCCCGCTTGAGGCACCCCGCCAACCCCCACTTCCTTTACTAGTTTCAGTCGAACCTGCAGGGGGCGCCAAGGGCACAAGGGCCACGAAACGGCTGTGGCTCCAGGTTGGAGTTCTGCTTTGGCCACAAACTGGAGGCGTGGCTTGGGCAAGGGGCTTGACCTCTCGAACCTCAGTTTCCTCACTTGGGAAAAAGAGGGGTCAACCCTATCCTACAGGCTGTGGTACGGACTGGGAAAAGTATGGACTGTGGAGTCCTGTCCCTGAGGAAGTGCCCCAGGGACATTTGCTGAAGAGGCGACCGTGTCCCCGAGCGGATGGAAGACAGACCAGCGAGGCTGCGCAGGTGAAGGAAAGCCGGTGCCCAGCCCTCGCCGCTGGCCTGGCACAGAGGCCCCCCGCTGGCGAGCCAGGAGACACGGCCCCAGAGTGGTGGCCCCAGTGACCCAAGGATAGACCTCCGCTCAGGCATGGGGCATGTGGCTGGAGCATGGACACACGTGTCACACATGGCCCAGAGCTTCTGTACCTTCAGCACCAGCCCTGCAGCCTCGGGCTCTGTTAGGACAAATGCAGCACCATCAATGGCAGAGACGGATTTCACAGGCCACTTCAAGAGAGAAGGAAGGCCAGGCACCCAAGCCCACCTGTCCCCTTGCTCGGGCACACGTGGGCTGGCCTATTTTGAGGAGCAGAGGCCCAAACCCTAAAAGGAGTCTGGGCTGAGCGACCAAGTAGGGGGCCCCCTGGGGAGTGCTGTGCCATCAGCGCTGGGGTTCTGGCCACCAGGCTGTTTTTCTCATCCCTCCCCTTGAACCTCAGGACAAGCTGCAGGTGCAGATTATGATCCCTGCTTAAGAGATGAGGAAACAGGGGCGCCTGGGTGGCTCAGTCAGTTAAGCGTCCAACTTCGGCTCAGGTCATGATCTCACGGTTCGTGGGTTTGAGCCCCACGTCGGGCTCTCTGCTGACAGCTAGCTCAGAGCCTGGAGACTGTTTCAGATTCTGTGTGTGTGTGTGTCTCTCTCTCTGACCCTCCCCTGCTCATGCTGTCTCTCTCTCTCAAAAATAAATAAAATATAAAAAACAAAAAAAGAGAGATGAGGAAAGAGGCCCAGGGGCAGGAAGCAGCTTGTCTGAGTCCCCGTGCACCCTGGTCTGTCTGATTATGCCACACCACCCAGACACAGAGGGGTCAGCGTCTCCTGCATGAAGGCAAGTAGGGGGTTCCCTTCCTTTCTCCCTCCTCCACACCCCTCACCCAGACCCGCCAGCGGCTCAAGAAGAGAGGAGGCCCATCCCCGTCCCCTCCCAGGTCAGCCGGGCTCAGCTGTAGCCGCAGGTTACTGGAAGCTTCCAGGGCCCTGTACATCTCATTAAATACCGGCACAGGGTCAGCAGCTTTTACAGGCCCCCATAAAGCATTACTCGTTGCCACTTCAGCACAGAGCTCGCCCTGGCAACCTGTCCCTCCCGGGCCACAGAGGACGAGTTTCTTCTTTGAGGAACAAATCTCCCAGACTCATAAAATCGCCAGAAATGCCATGGGGGTCTGTGCCCTGAAAGATAATTACAGGGTGACACATCCACCCTGGGGGTGGGCCTAGGGGGTCCCTTAGCCGATGTGTCCTCCCAGGGCTGGGCGCTGTGCGAAGGAGCACTGTGAGCCTGTTATCTCCTTAAGGCCTCAAAACAGCCCTGAGGCGGGGAGACAGTGTGATTAGCTCCATTTTACAGATGTAAAAACAGAGGCTGGGAGTGGTGAGCCACACTGGGCCACGGTGGGGAAGACAGAGCTGGGGCTGGAATCCAGAGCCGAGCTCCTAAGGGCCCTGTGCTGGCTGTGGGCATCACTGTGGCGTGAGCGCTGCTCTCTGGCTTTGGCAAGGAACCCCGAATGCCCCAGGGCTCCCCACCTGTGTGCATAAACGAGCACAAGATTTGTGCTGGCTCCCAGCCACACCTGTATGCTGCAGAATCTCACTGACCCCCAAAGCCTCCCTGGGTCTTTTTGGGGTGTCTCATACAGGCACGGAAGCCGATCCACTCAGGCCCCTCACACTGGCCCCTGTGTGGCTGTCCCAGGGGGCCATCACTGCCAGGGCAGGGCGAGTCCCCTGCTGTCCCAGGCTTCCTGCTCTGCTCTTTACAGACTGAACACCCCCTTGGCCACTCTGAAGAGGCCGTCTCCCCAGGCCCCAGGTCCTCACCTCTGAGCACAGGTAAAATCCCAACCCCTCAGCTGGGGTAGGGGTTGTGCTGTGAGTCTGTGGTCTGGTGGCTTGGCCCTGGGTTGGGATCACAGCCCCCCCACTTACTAGCAGTGTGAACCTCTGTGAGCCTTACTTGTCTCATCTGTAAAATGGGTGCTGCTGTGAGTAGCAGGGGTGAGAACCTAAGCCACACCCTGCACGGGGCCTGGCACATGGCACCTCTCAGCAAAGGTAGTGTGACTCCCCAGAGTCCTCTTTGCTCTTCCCCTTCTGGAACTAACTGCCTCCCTCCTGGTCAGCCCCGCCTACCCCAAATCCCTGCAGACAGAGGGGGTCCCCAGCCCTGCACACCCCTTGGACACTGCTCTGCGGGAGACTCCTTGGGCCCCACAGCTGCCACCTCCCCAGATGTGTCCACCCCATTCCCCACCACCCAACAGTCACATCCCCACTGTAAGCTCCCTCCCCCCCCACACACACCCATCCCCGTCAACCCCCACCCCATACTGGGCTTGGTGGAGGGGAGGAGGAAGAGCAGATCATAGCCAGGGAGTTAGAGCTGGGGACTTCAGGTCTTGAAAACAAGGGTTTTCCAGAAGTAGGGGACAGGCAGGGACCAGGGGTGGTCACCCCATTTCCTCAGTGTGGGAGCCTTACTGGAAATACTCGTTGGCTCAGGCCGCCATAGGCAGGGAGTGAGGACAGAGGGCAGGGAACATCGTAATTCAAAAGATCAGTTCAAATAGGGTGGGATACATACCCGCCACAGGAGAGAGTGAGTGCGTGCACGCGCGCGCACAGACACACATGCGCGTGCACACACACACACACACACGGAAGGGGCCAGCATCCTCCATGGACCATACTCCCTAGGCAGCACCCTCAGGCACACCCATGACCAGGGGAAATCTGAGCCAGGACATCCTGAAGCTCAGACTTCCACATGGGCTCTGACACAGGTGCGCTGACACACGCATACACGGCGCACAGCTGTTTGCAAGGCCACAAACTGGTGTGCATTGGCGAAAACGTGCACCCTTTCATAGGCATTGACACGAACACACACAAATGTGGACACACAGGCACACGTGCATATCCCGGGGCCTGCAGATGCCTGAACTGGCCCGCGTAAGTGTGCGCTCCAGTGTGGACCTCGGAGCGTGAGGAATGCCCCAGCCGGGCCCGCCCCTCCCTGCCCCACAGGTGAGCATGTGGATGCTGCTGCTCCTGCCCCCCGTCCCATCCCCGCATGAGCCCTCTGGTGTGGGGCTCTGCTGAGCTACTGAAGGCACCCTAGGGCCTGTGTGCAGTGGGGAAGTGGGGGACCATGGGGACAACCCCCCATCTCTGTGACACAGACCGCCCAAGCCCAGCACGCTCTCAGTGCCATGCCTCTGGAACCGGGAGCACCCTGTGGCCGGCCAAGCATGACCCCTGTGCCCTCTCTGGTCACCTGGAAGATGGGCCTCCAATGAGGCAGTGGGGTGATTTCCTCAGGAGATGGGAGAGGGAAGGGTGATGGGGAAAGAGGGTCAGAGGAAGGGGAAGGAGAAAGGAGGGAGGAGAAAGGGAGGAGGGAATGTGGGAGGAGGTCCGCCAGGGAGAAGTTGGTTGCCATCTCTAGGAATAGGACATTCCTACCATCCCTAAGTTTCTATGTAATTCTGTGGGTCTCTTGTTCATTGTCTGGCTGTCACCCCCTTCTGCTTAGAACTTAGATGAGGGTAGCACATAGTAGAAGCTTAATAAATGTTTGTTTTTATGCATGAACATCTGTTCTGATCGCCATCCCCCCACTCCTCCATAATCACCTCCCGCTGCTGGCCAGCCTCTTCCCCCATCTCAGCAAATAGATCTTGACCTCTTGACCCCTGACCTCTGGCACCAGGAGCGGCACAGGATGAGAGATTCTAGCTTGAAGAGAGGAGTCATGGGTATACTGTTCCTTCCTCTCCAGGCAGTCATCCTGGGGAGTAGACCCTCTGCTGGGGTACAATTGTCACCCAGGGGGTGTCAGCATCCAAATCCCAACCACTAACCAACTGCTTCATGGCCTTCTCTGGCCAGCCTCCAGGCCCTCCCTCGTTTCTCCTAAACCTGCTCCCCTCACACTCCCCAGTGACCACCCAGCACCCCCTCTACCCTTCCCCTTGAAATCAGGAACAAGATAAGAATGTCGTCTCTTCCCCACATCTATTCAACATTCTACTGGACATTCTAGCCAGGGCAGTTAGGTAAGAAAAAGAAATAAAAAGCATCCACATTGGAAAAAGAAGCAGTAAAACGATCTCTATTTGCAGGTGACATAATCTTGTACACAGAAAATCTTAAGGAATCCACAACGAAGCAATTGGAGCTGATAAAAGAGTTCAGCATGGCTGCACGATATATGTTCAGTATACAAAAATCAAAGGCAATGAACAAACCGAAAACGAAATTAAGAAAACAATTCCATTTACTATAGCATCAAAAAGAATAAAATTCTTAGGGATATATTTAACAAAAGAAGTGTAAGATTTACATTCTGAACTCTATAAAACATTTTCTAAAGGACTTAAAGATCTAAATAAATGGAAAGATATCCTATATTTGTGGATTAGAACACAACATTGTTCAAGTGACAATAATCCCCAAGTGGATCTACCTATTCAGTGTAATCCCTAACAAAGCCTCAGCTGCCAATCTTGCAGAAATGGACAAGTTGATCCTAAAATTCCTATGGAAAGTCAAAGGAGCAAGATTAGTCCAAACCATCTTGACAGTCCAAAACTCTCAAGTTTGGAGGGCACACACTTCTTGACTTTCAACACTTACCATAAAGTTACAGAAATGTGTGCTACATGGTGCTATCATGAAGATAAGACATGCAGATCAATAGGATAGAATTGAAAGTCAAGAACTAGACCTTTAATTGATATCGGACAGTGGTACCAACCCAATCCAATGGAGAAACAGTATTCTTTCAACACATGGGGCTAAGACACATGGATGTCCACATGCAAAAGGATGAAGCTGGACCCTTTCCTCATACTCTATGCAAAATGAATTCAAAATGGATCTACATGTAAGATCTACGACTGTAAAACTCTTAGAAGAAAAACAGGGGCGCCCGGGTGGCTCAGTCGGTTGAGCGTCCAACTTCAGCTCAGGTCATGGTCTCGCAGTTCGTGGGTTCAAGCCCCGCATCGGGCTCTGTGCTGACAGCTCAGAGCTTGGAGCCTGCTTCGGATTCTGTGTCTCCCTCTCTCTGCCCCCCCCTCCCCTCTCTTAAAATAAGATGATAAACATTAAAAAAAATTACAAAAAGAAGAAAAACAGACATAATAGTTGGATTAAGCAACAATTTCTTAAACCATTCCTTAGACACTTAAAGCACAGCAACCAAAAAAAAATTTGCCCTCACCTATTTTGCCTACGCTTGTCCCCACCTGTGTCACCCCAAGCCCCAGCCTGTCCACTCTTGCTGTCTCCACTCCAGCCCATTTCCCTGACGCTGACCTTCTTCCCTCTGACCTAGTCCTCAATCCTCAGGGGTCTGCCTTCTCATCACAAACCCTAAGCTCTCTCTGCAGGGTCCCCAACCGCTTCACCAGGGTCTCCTGAGCCACTCTCATACTGAGCTGGACTGGGACCTGAATCTCAACCCCAAGACTTGGCAGTGTGGGGCTCTTAGCAAATCATGACATCTCCCTGAGCCTTGGTTATCTCCTCTGTGAAATGGGAATCACTAGCTTCTACCGAAAGAAAATTCAACTCTAATAAGCTTACGCAAAAATGGGATTTTATTGGAAGGATGCTAGAATGGAAGATCTCCTAGGACCTAAGGAGAAGTGGCGTATCTAGGGCACAGGAGGGGAGGGACGGGGCCAGGCCGAGGAAGCTGGAACAGGCAATGAGGACGGTGGCAGAGCTCTCCCTTCATTCTCTCAGAACATAGATTTCACTCTCCTCTTTTGCTGAGGTCTGGCTTTTGTCCAGAGTAGAAAATATGGCTGATGACAGCCTTGTAGGTCCACATTTAAATCTTTACCTTTCGACTTCATTAAAATTAAGAACTCCCAGCCATCAAAAGTCACCATTAAGACAGTGAAAAAGCAAGCCTCAGAACATATAAAGATCTTCTGAAAGCAATAAGAAAAAAGGAGACAACCCAATTTTTAAAAAGTGGTCAGGGGCGCCTGGGTAGCTCAGTCGGTTGAGCGTCCGACTTCAGCTCAGGTCATGATCTCACGGTTCATCGGTTCGAGCCCCGCATCGTGCTCTGTGCTGACAGCCAGCTCAGAGTCTGGAGCCTGTTTCGGATTCTGTGTCTCCCTCTCTCTCTGACCTTCCCCTGCCCACGCTCTCTCTTTCTCTCTCAGAAATAAGTAAAAAACATTTCAAAAATAAATAACTAAAATAAAAAGTGGTCAAAAGGAGCACCTGGGTGGCTCAGTTAATTAAGCGTCCAACTTCAGCTAAGGTCCTAATCTCATGATTTGTGAGTTTGAGCCTGGTGCTGGGCTCTGTGTTGACAGCTCAGAGCCTGGATCTTGCTTCAGATTCTGTGTCTCCCTCTCTGTCCCTCTCGCGTTTATGCTCTGTCTCTCTGTCTCTCAAAAATAAACAAACATTAAAAAAAAAAGTAGTCATAAGACTTGAACAGGCCCTCCACAGAAAAGACTATTTGGATGATGAGCAAACCTAGGAAAGTTGCTCAACATCATGAACATCATTTGTCCTAGGGAAAAGTGCGCAGCAGTACACCACATCCCAACCCAGATGGCTCAGCTTAGAAGAATTGGCAACTCCCAAGTGCTAGAGAGAAATGTTGGGAAACTAGGACTGTGCAGGATTGTTTGGAGGAATATAGATTGGTACGGCCACCGTGGAAAGCAGTTTGACAGCCTCTACTTAAGCTAGAGAGACAGACAGACAGAACCAAGATAGTCCACTCCTGAAATGAACCCAAGAGAAATGAGTATTTATCCCCACAGCCCCAAGAACATGTGGAACAGCCATGTTCACCAAAGACTGCAGACAACACGAATGTCTAGCAACGAAAGGATGAGTAAGTAAACTCCAGCAAGGTCAGGCCATGGAGTCCACACAGCCACAAAGAGGAACCAACTACTAGAGCTTGCAACAACCTGGGCCATTTTCTAAGCACCATATTGAATGAAAAGCCAGACATAGAAAAATACGTGCTATGTGATTCCTACGCAAAGTCCCGAAAGAGACTAGCCAATGGTGATGGAGATCATGGGTGTTTATTTGGGGAGATATCGGTGAGGAAGAGATACGAGGGAGCCTGTGGGGTGCTTGTTCCTGGTGATGTCACATGGGTGTGACCATATGTGAAAGTTCGTTCCACCGTCCACTCAAGATTTGTGTTCCTTACAAATGTAAGTTCATTTAGATAAGAAAGAAGAACAAATCTCCTTCGGCCATCAGAAGGTGTCTTTTTGGCTCTCTGATGCCCCAGCTCAAAAATCCCACCTAACGGTGCTGGCCATCAGGACCAGGGAACAAGATGGCGCCCCATAGGGATGGAGTTGGGGGAGGAGGAGCTGAGTATTTTGGTTACTGCTTCCAGAACAGGGTGGGGAGGGGAAGAAAGGCAGAGCAAAACAGCAGTCCACCCCTTCATCCTCTGAGCCTTCCTTTCCCTCTTTGTAAAGTAGAAACCACAGTCCTTCCTGCCACTAAGGTTGAAAGTAAGAGTCAAGAGGTTATTGGCCTCAGAGGCCAGCCTGGGACCTGGGTTCCAGGTACTGCTTGACACAGGGTCCCCTTCCCGTCATCCCTCTCCCTCACCCACCTGTCTTCCCTGGTCACCCCTGCCCGTCTGTGTCCCCCCCAGCTACCTACTCTGCCCTCTGTGATCCCCAAAGTGAGGCCCCATCACCACATAATTTCAAATTACTTGTAGCTTTAGTTAATTAAATGTAAAATCATCGGAATAAAATTATACCTTCATTAGAAATTAACTCCCATTTCAGGCCTGGAATAATGACTGAGCTCTCTCTCCCCCCTTCTTCCAAACCACATACAAAATGGTCAGTTAAACTGAATGGGAAAAAAAGTTTAACGACCGCACAGCAATCAAGCTTATTATTATTTAAGCACACGCTATTACCATGTGCAATGAGGTATCAGCCAATAAATTATCTTTGAAAGAGTCGGTCCTTGTCTGAGCGCAGACAGGCTGCTGAAGGGGAGGTGGGATGGGCGCTTGCCTGGCCAGGTGAGCTGCCCGGGCCTGGGGTGGGGACTGTGGGTCCTCAGGGCCTCAGGTCAGGACCTCGGGGTTACTCCGATGGGAGCACAGGTGTCCCCCCTGACTCTCCAGCTCACGATAAGGGACAGACGCTCCAGCACAGAACAGAGACTGGGGTCTCACCGGGGACCCTAAAAATAGGAAGAAGCTAGAGGAAAGAGAAAGAGGGGTCTAGGGCAGAGAGGGGGCTGGGATAAGGCAGACAGAGACAGACACAGAGACAGAGACAGGGAGAGGAGGGAAGAATCTTCCAGTGACTTGGGGAGGAGTTTGAGACCGAGACCAGGAGATAAGGGGACACTCAGAGGAAACACAGCAGAAATGAGAGAACAGAGGGGCCAAGAACCCAGGCCAGCGAGAGATCAGGAGACAGGGTGGGCATGCTCGGTCACTGTCACGTACTGGGGGTTTGGAGCCCTTGAACCATTATAGTCGGATGGAGGGATTGCCCAGGACAGGAAATCTACAAAGTCCTGGCAAACCAGGACAAATTAGTCACCTTGCTCCTGGACCCTTGCAGTAATTGGTGCATAGTCCCCACTGTACAGGAAAGAAGACGGAGCCTCAAGGGTTGAAACCACTTGTCCAAGACCACAGAGGCAGATAAGGGAAGGAAGATACAAAGGCATACAGCCACGTAAGGTGTCTCCTTATCTCATCTAACTCCCTCCTCCCCCCACCTCTGCCTCACCCCAGCCCTACCCTGCCCTACATCCCTCATTTCTCCTTTCTCTCGCTTCTTATTTCTTCTTAACTTTTTAAAAATGTTTGCTTATTTTTGAGAGAGAGAGAGAGAGAGAGAGAGAGAGAGAACACGAGCAGGGGAGGGACAGAGAGAGAGGGAGACACAGAAGCTAAAGCAGTCCTCAGGCTCTGAGTTGTCAGCACAGAGCCCGACGTGTGGCTTGAACCCACAAACCACACATGACCTGAGCCGAAGTCGGACGCTTAACCGACTGAGCCATCCAGGCACCCCACTCTTCCCTCTTCTTAAGCAGAGGGCCCTTTTCTGTCCGCAGGCTCTGTTCTGTGCCCGAGATCGGCCGCTCACTGCGGGCTGGCTGGAGGGTCAGATGGGACACGCATAGTCAAGTCTACATGGCAGGTGGATGGAACACTTGTGGACAGGAAGCTCTCGGGGTCCTCGGACCCCCAACCCAGACTACAGACAGCAGCCAGAACCCTCCTTCTAGGAGCTCTAGGGGCAGGTAGACCATAGCATTGACTTACTGGATGACCTTGGACAATTCCTTAACCTTGCTCTACTCCCCACCTGCAAAGTGGCAGGTAATGGTACCCCCATCATGGGGTTGTGGTAAAGGCTTGATGGCCCTGGGTGGGTAAGTGCCCAGTGCAGAGCCTGGCACCAAGCAGCTGTCCTGCGAAAGTGCTGCCCCTCACCTCTCCCACAATCCTCTGTGAGCCGCTCAGCCCCAGACAGAGCAGGGGGTGAGCCAGCAGGACTCGGCTGGAGCAGGGTGACTGGGGACCACGAAGAGGTAACAAAAGCAGCCCGACTCTGGGGTCCTTTGGCCCCCATAAAACAGAGACCCTCATTTTGCACTTACAGGAAATCCAAAACGTACACGCTCTTCCTGGGGGATGCTTGATGATACATTTTTGTAGAATGAAAGTATAAACGGATGCGTAAGTTAATTAGCCAGAAGGTCAGTGTTTTCCAGGCGGCCACCAGGGAAGAGGCAGCGCCCCGGCCAGAGGGCAACGGTGGCCCTGGGCCCACCGTAGACCTCCTGTCCCAGCTCCCTTACAGACTCCTGTGAAAGTCACCTCCGTCTCTCTCACAGGTCAGGCCGAGATTTAGAGATAGGGGCCGCACGTGTGCCTAGATCCGCTATCTGCCAGTGAGTGATGGGAGACACATTCCCCGGACATGTTTACTGTCACCCCGCGCCCCCGGTCCGCGCTCCCTGCCGCACCGTCCCCTGATAATTCACGGCCCGGCTCCCGTTGGCAAATGACTGATACGGCCTTCATGGCGGGGCCTGTTGGTCACCTGTCTCAAGGAGACTGGGAAGGAAACTCAGGCACAATATAAATGGGGCCCGTGGCAGCCTCGAACACCTTGGAAAATTCCCCAGCCCGGACGCTGCACCGTTTTTAAGTAATAAAACCACAGAGAGATTACATGGCCACCTGACAGCCTGCGACAGATGGCCGCCCGCGTGAACTTTTTACCTTTGGGATGGGGACCGGGAGGAGAGGAAGGAAAAAAGAGGAAAGAACCTTCCGGCTCCTTCCCTACTCTGTCTCAAAAGCCATGGCTGCTGCAGGGGCGAGAGCCATGCTGGATATGTCCCTAGCCCGGTTATACCAGGAGATCTTGGGCTCAGTTTCCCCATCCAGAGAATGGGGATACTTGTGGCCGGTTAGATGTCCAAATGCCAGAAGCAGCTCTAAAATAAACTTTTCCAACGTTAGAAGTATAATCCTTGCTTTCATTCATTCATTTGTTCTTTGATTCAAGGAGAGGTTTTTGCCTGCCAGTTTAGCAGTGGCTGTGGGGCCCAGGGGGTGACACGTGAGGCAATCTCTAGGAAATAGCTAAATGGCCTTGGTGTACCCCTCATTAGCCTTGTGACCTTGGGCACGTCACTCCAGCCCTCAGAGCCTCATTCTCTTCATCTGTACAATGGAGATTATAATGGCACCTCCTTCAAAGTGCTGTGAGGACGAGGTGGGGGAATCCCACCTGAGATGCCCTCAGCACAGCGCATGGCATGTGGTAGGTATGCGCTGGGCATGGGCATCAGTCCCCAAGTCTTTCTCTCTCACAGCTGGAGTCCCCTTATGCAAATCTGGGAGCCTGCCCTAAAGACCCTGGGTCCCCAAGCTGGGTGTGAAGCCACAAATCCAGAGCCCCCTTGGGTGGCTCATTCGTAAAGTGTCTGACTCTTGATTTGGGCTCAGGTCACCATCTCACAGTTTGTGAGTTCAAGCCCCCGCATCGGGTTCTGCGCTAACAATGCGGAGCTTGCTTGGGATTCTCTCTCCTTCTCTCTCTACCCCTCCCCTATTTGCACTCTCTCTCTTCTCTGTCAAAATAAATAAATAAACTTTAAAAAAAAAACAAAGAAAGAAACCACGCATCTATCTAGACTGGAGGGCATAGGCTAATACTTCCTGATCCGGTAGGATCATCACCTTCCTGGGACAGCGTTTCCCCAGGCCAGGACACCGTGCTCTTAGTAAATGGATTTGGGTCCTTGCTCTGTACGGAATAAATAACAGTAACAGGGGCTCCCATTCATGCAGCCACAGCTGTACTCCACACACAGCACTCGGAGCTTAAACACCTTTTCTTTTGTTGGGTCCTCATTCACCCCAGATGACAGGATTCGTTGGCACGTCTGGACTAGTGCTGTAAGAAGGCTACTCATCAGGGAAAGGGAGGCCATTAACAGTAGCCCAAAGGGTTGATGGCATTCTGACTCACAACGACTTTAAGATCTTACCCTCTTGGACACTCTGTGGGTGCAGGAAGACGGACGCAGGAGCGACAGGAAACAGAGCCCGGGGCCAGCGGGGAGACGCCCGCAGGGTGGTGGCTCATGGCCCTGTGAGCTGGACAGCCTGCGTGGGGCCTCCAGAGCCACTCACCCTTCTCTGCCAGGTCCTGGGGGCCTTTGCGGAAGGCCTCACTCCCAATCTCCAGCCCTCGGGCCGGCCGTCGAGCCCAGCCAGCCGGCGTCCGGGCAGGAAGTAGGACGGGCGTAGGACAGCGGTGGCTCTGGTGATGGCTGCTCCCTCTGATCTCAGCCTGGGGAGGCCCGTCACTCTCACTGGCGGGAGCCCCACGTGCCTTTGTCGCCGCCCCCACCCGTCTAAGTACAGCCGACCTGGGAAGCTCCCCAGCTGCCCGTTTCCAGGCTGTTTCCCGCCGGGGCGTTGGCTGTCCACCTGGGGAGGCTCTGGGCTCTGGTGACAAGACCTGCCTGGTGCCTCATCTGGGATGGCCTGGAAATCCTCAGACGTGGTCAGCAAGGGCGCCAGGCTACAACAGCAGCGAGGACCCAGGCCCTAGCCTCCCCAGCCGTCACCCTCGGGGTGTGTGGAGGGAACAAGGGGCGGTTGGGAAGGCAGAACCAGAAGGTTCCATCCTGCAAGACGGAACCAGATCTGGGTCTCAGACTGCAAGGGAGACATACATTCCAACAAAAGTGAGGACCAGGACGGGACAGAGGCGACTGTCAGGACAGAGGCCACACAGCCAGGCCTGCAGAGGGACTGGAACCACGGCTAAGAGCATGGAAGCCAGAAGTCTCCTCTGTCCCAGCCCCCCACCCCCATGCACCCTCCCGTCTCCCCTCTACCTGACTCGGCTTCCCTGCCCCTGGGCTCCGAGGATCATCGCCGAGACTGCCCATGGGGGCTCTGACGGCCCCCTCCAGCTCCCCAGGAGAAAGACACTGAGTGGCCCACCCCGTGTCACGCACCTCCCTCCGGTCCCACCTGCTATGGCCAGGAACACACTCAAGAAGGCTCGTGGTGGTGCCTCCTTCCTTCTCAGAGTGGCCCGTAGGTGCGACTTGGGGACCGGCTCATGGGAAAGTACAGGAGGAGCCCCTGGCTAATAGGCACCACCACCCTCCATCCCACAGAAGCCCCCCAACCCGGAGGGAGGGCAAGGAGAGTGAGAACAGCAAACCCTACCCCGGGCAGCCTGGCCGGGCCACCCCCCGGGGGAGGTGGGGAGAGACAGACATGGGGTTTTCAAATACACAGGACTGAATCTCAGATACTAGGACCAGCCACTCTTAATAAGCCAACGCGGAAAGTTATTGAATTGAACTGAGATGTCATTTATGGACCCGCCACCCAGCAGGCAGGGAGAGGCGGTTTAGAGCCAGCAGAGTGGTAGCAGTTATTGGAAAAATAAAACCGTTTCATGTTTATACCCCTAATGAGTGGAGATGCCTCTAAACGGGTTACGCTTGATTTTTTTTTTCTTTATGCTTTTCTGTATTTTCTAATTTTCCTGCAATGAACATGTATTACTTGGGTAATAGAGAAATAATAAAAGCTTAGAAAAGAGTCAGGTGGTGAGAGTCCAAGGGTCCCGGGGGACCACACAGCCACAGACTCCTGGCACAGGTTGCACTGGACCGGGGGGGAACAGAGCACCGAGGGCAGAGCAGGCCATCTGGGCCGGGGCCCCCCGAGGAGGTGGGGCGGGAGGGAAGCCGGGAGCACACGCTTCTGTACCTGTCAGCCGAGGTCGGGGGCGGGGGGGCGGTTGGGGAGCCTGGGTCCTGGCCACCGGCGGACAGCAGAGCTAAGAGCGAGTCTCTGCACTAAGTTCCAGGGCACAGTCCCAGAGAGGCTCTGAGTCAGGAGCTTGGTTCGAATCCTCACTCCCCACCAGCGGTGGAAAGCAGGTGTCCCCCCAGGCGGCAGAGCCAATATTAGACAAGGGGGTGTCTGGCCCCAAGGAGTTAACCTGCCCCTTTCCCAGGGCCCACTCCTGGTCTGGGGAGAATTAGGGTGTGTGGGGGGGGCGAGGGGGAGGAACCAGAGTCACCGGGAACCTCAGCCCGGATCCTCCACGAACCGCCCTGGCCAGAGGTGGCTCACACACTGAAGTGGGTAATGAGGAAGGGGCCGCTCAGACCTCAGACATGGACTTAGCTCTGAGTTCCAGCTCCTCTGTGACTGTGTGACCCTGGGGAAGTGGCTTCCCCTCTCTGGGCCTCATTTTCCTCGTCTGTAAAACAGAGATCGTCATAGTGGCACCTGCGGCAGGCTGCATTAATGGTCCCAAGTCTTCGCCTCTCCTTACAGCCACTGTCTCGTGTGACTTTGCAGTGTCTTCCACTGAAGAGGCAGGACATCGCTCTTCGCCTGTGACTTTGAGTTTGGCTGCGTGGCTTGCTTTAGCACCTGGAGGAGGAAGAAGGTGAACCACCATGAGTGCAAAGTCCCCAGGAGGCCTTGGGTGCTCCCATTTGCTCCCTATGCCTCTGCCGTCTGTGAGAAATGCCTGTGCTGGGATCCCATCCCGGGAAGAGGACAGGGCTCGCGGAGCAGAGCTCAGTTGCCCCAGCGGCGCCCAGACAAGAGCAGCTAACTCCCAGCTAGCCCTCAGGTCTATGCGAATAAGTGATCCCTGTTTGAAGCAACTGAGTTTTGGGGGTCTTTGTCACGCAATACATCTCCTACTGTTAATATGAGGATTCACCGAGACAATGACCACAGAGTTCCTGGTGCATAGTAATTGCTCACTAAACGTTCAGCGGTTCTCATTAACACTGTTATCATTGTCATTACCATTATCGTCCATTGGAGGGGAGAGCCCGGGGGCCAGAGGTCAGGCGATGAGAGCTCTGCAGAAACCCCACATTCATCAAGCCTGCCCGGAGACGGCTCCAAGCGACACGTTGCCTCGTCTAGGTGGTTGCTTTTATTGCACTTTTGAAATCCATTCCAATTAGAGGGTGTGATTGTGGCTTCTGCTACCCCAGACAGGGGTGAGACAAGCAGGACTTGGGCCCTGCAGGCAGAGGCTTAAGCATTTTATAATAATCATATTTCTTATGAGGCTTTAGTTTCACTTCCTTCAAATTAAGTCTCAGCAATAAAGCAATCGATTCCCTCTCGCTGGGAACCAGGGCTGAATCCCACCCGGCTTCGCTGGCGGTCTCGGCCCCTGTCTGCAGGACGCCCCTCTGCAAGCTTGGATGGCTGCAGTTTGGGGGCTCTGCCTAGTTGACGGATCCCGAGGACCTTGGAGAGCTTCCTCGTGGGCCGCTGCCGGCAGGAGGGAGGCTTCAATCCAGAGGAGCCTCCAGGCCAGCTTCAAGGGCATCCCGACAGGCCTGCTGGGTACCAAGAGAGGCAGGATGCTGAGGGAGAAGGGGCATAGGCCCACACTCCTGCTTCCTGCCCCCATCAGGGAGGGCCCTACATGGCTTTAGGAAATAGCTGAAAAACCAAGATGCCGCGGTCCTGACTTTGGTATTGAAACTTGATGCAGGGACTCAGGGGAGGTAGGAAGGGCCCAGGAGAGAAGGGCATTCCTCCTCACCCCACTCACCCCGGGAAAGAAAGGGGCTGCTTGGATTCCGCACTCTGCTTCCCCAACCCATCCTCTTCCAAGATGGTCCCCAGGCAAAGAGGGCAGGGGTGGGGGGTGGGGGGGAGTGGCTCAGGACTCCTGTAAGATGGGTGTGGGGGTCCCAGAGAGAGTGCCCTGCCTCGCCCAGGTCCTGCCTGGGATGCAGACTCCCAGCAGCCTCTTGTGAGAGCAGGAGGCCAGAGGGGGTCAGGAGGGCATCGGCCCAGAGTGGGGGCCCGAGGGTGGGGCTGGGGGGGCCCAGGAGAAGCAGCGTGGGAGGCAGGGCCTGGGTTCCTACGAGGTAAGGCGCCTCAGGGGCAAAATTCAAGGGGACGCCAAAAACTCCATGATCAACAGGAATATTTTTTTTAAAAAATCAAAATGAGGGGCACCTGGGTGGCTCAGTCGATTGAGCGCCCAACTTCGGCTCAGGTCATGATCTCACGGTTCGTAAGTTCGAGCCCCGCGTCGTCTGTGCTGACAGCTCAGAGCCTGAAGCCTGTTTCGGATTCTGTGTCTCCCTCTTTCTCTGACCCTCCCCAGCTCATGCTGTCTCTCTCTCTTCTCTCTCAGAAATAAATAAAACATTTTAAAAAATCAAAATGAATACAGAAAAATCCCTGATGAACAAAGTATCAAAATTGAAATAAAGACTGGCTCTCATTTGCTTAAGACCCCGCATTGTCGTGTGCCTGGTGGGGTTGTTTCCAATCACCCCGAGCGCCTGAGGCCAGCGCATGAGGGTTAACTACCCTGTAGGTGAGGTGGGTTTTGTATACAGTCATGCTCTCAGTTGCGGAGTTTTTATGAACCTTTCCTGCTTGGTTCAAAATGTTGAGGGGAGGGTATTTTGATAAGTGTCTACGAAACACAGGTCTTCCCCTTTGCCTCAGGCTCCACCAGTAGGACTCGAACTTGGGGATTCACTGGGAGAAGAGACAGAGACACAGGGAGAAATAGAAGGGAGTCGGCCCACAGGGAGGAGGCTGGTCAGCCTGCAAGCGCTTGTGTAGGGGCGCCTGGGGGGCTCAGGCAGGTGAGCCTCCGACTCTTGATTTCAGCTCATGATCTCGCGGTTTGTGGGATCACTGTCAGTGCAGAGCCTGCTTGGGATTCTCTCTCTCTCTCCCTCCCTCTCTCTCTCTCTCTCTCTCTCTCTCTCTGCCTCTCCCCAGCTCACGCCCTCTGCCTCTGCCTCAAAATAAATAAGTAAACATTGAAAAAAAACCTTTCAATAAAACAAAGAGCTCTGTGTAAGCTATGGAGCTCAGCACCAACTCCAAGAAGAGGGCGGGGACAAAGAAATCATTAATGTGACAAACTGTTCCACCGGAAGTGACTGAGAAGTCCTGAATCTGTCCAACTCTGCCTGGATTATATTATTGGCATCAAGAAGCAGGGGGTTGGGGTGCCTGGGTGGCTCAGTCAATTAAGCATCCGACTTTGGCTCAGGTCATGATCTTGGGGTCCATGGGTTCAAGTCCCATGTCGTGCTCTGTGCTGACATTTTGGAGCCTGGAGCCTGCTTTGGATTCTGTGTCTCCTTCTTTTGCTCTGCCCCTCCCCCACTTGCACTCTATGTCTCTCTCTCTCAAAAATAAATAAATACTCAAAAAATAAATAAAATGAACATTTAAAATTTTTTTTAAAAAAGAATGGGATCTTGCAGTTCAAAATGAGAGTTTCAGGGAGACAGAAGAAGCCAGTGTCACTGACACTCACTGAGCCCTGCCTCCACCAGGCCCCGTCTCTGTGCTTGGCGCACAGTATCTCATTTAAAGCCCTTAACCCCCTATGAGAAAGAAGCAATCACCACCTCCAGTTCCCAAAGGAACACCTGAGGTCCAGAGAGGTTAAGACACTTGCTTAAGGTCACACAGCCTGGGAGCAGTGATGCCAGGGTTCAGTGCCAAGATCCCACCCTTAACCTCTTCACAGTGATGTCAAGTGACGTCATTACTCACCTGAGTTTGTGACTATAAAATGCATCCCTACTTCATGATCCCCAGGCAGGGGACCCAGAGGCACAGCCCTGCCTAGTGACAGAAACAAACAAAACAGATGATTTTCGTAAGAATATAGTACTGCTTGGGGCCATGGGGGAAAAGGAAAGGAGCGGGTAGGGGACAGGCTTCGGCAACAAATCCCCTCATGCCATGAACCCGGTCATTCATGCACGCTTCATTCGTTCCCCAAACGGCTCATGAGCACCTGCTGTGTGCCAGACACCTGCTGGGTCCCAGGGTAGAGCAGGGAGTTGGGGGGACCCTGGTCCCTCCTCCACAGAGCTCAGGGGCTTGTCAGGGAGAGAGGAATGGACCTGATCTACGCACAATTGTGTCACTACAAACTGCATCAAGGGCTACACATGAAGGACCAGGACACGTTGGGGGGGCCACGGGCAGCGAGCAAAGGGACAGGAGACAGGAGCAGAGGTGCTCAGGGCCCCGGGTGAGGAGCTTGTCCACCCTGTGAAGACGGGTCACCACCTCCGTGGTCACAGCAAATCAATGGCCAAGCTACAAACTGCAACCAGGCCTGATGTTATCCAGAGGCGTCCGGGTGCTACAAGGTCTCCGGGACCTTACTGGGCAGCGTGTCCTTCCGTCTGTGGCCTCCCCATCTGAGCCATTCCGGTTGGACAGACCCGGCTGCTCTCTCTCTCTCTCTCTCTCTTTCTCTCTCTCTCTCTCTGTGGGGCCTCTGCCCATCCAGTCTCCTACCCCAGATCCGTTCATCACACCCTCTCAGCGGGAGGGGAGAGAACAGGGTCCTGGGGCAGGGGATGTCCGAGGACAAGTGGCCGGACTGGCCCAGAGCGGCGCAGCGTCAGTGGCCCCTGCCCCCGAGGACAGCTGACTCCGGGCCACGGGCAGGGCCTCTCCTCCTGCTGGAACCGCACCAACCTCCCGGCCACAGCAGAGGGGCTCTCCGAGCCGAGGATGTGAGCGCGTTAATTAATGAATTAGCCGTTTAATTAACATAATTAGGCCTCATTATTTTCCTTGCATCTATCGTCAATTTTCGGGCAATTAAAGTGAACGCTGGTGTAGAATGGAGGATCTGGTCTGTCACTGCTGGCATGGGATAACGTGCAGGCCCGGCATGACCCCCAGAGCCTGGGGGAGGGGCGAGGGAAAGGGGACCCATATGCTCACGACGCACACCCCAAGATAGAGTGCCCCTGAGTCTAAGTCTGCAGATAGCTTTCCATTCACGTATTGAGCCCCTACTGTGTGCCAAGCTCTGGGTCAGAACACATCTGGGATCAGGATTGGCAGGGGAAATTGCAGCGAGCTGTTGGGAAGCACCCAAGTAGGCCTTTGGAGTAGACGTCTTTCCCCAGCTGTGTGACCTAAGGCAAGTTCCTTAGCCTCTCTGAGCTATTTCCTTATCTGAGATATTATCGTGAAGATAACATGTAGCCCCTGACACATGATCGGCACTCAGTCAGGGTTGCCGGCCGGGTCTCCTTCTCTCCCTCGGACCCAGAAGTTTCCAGACCCAGGGCTCACTGTCTACACACTGGTTCCTTCCATGACCAGCTGTAGTGCTGGAGAGCCTCTCCCCACAGCAAGGTCTCTCTGTCTTGAGTCCATCTCACCACATCTCCACTTGCGGGTTCCATCATTAACGCCATTTTACAGATGAGCAAACTGAGGCTGGGGAAAGCTATGTCACATGCCCAAGAGCACAGCTGATGAGAGGCAGAATGGGTACTCAACCCCAACTCAGTCTGCTTCCGGAATGGGGCTGGACCTACTATGCCCAGCCCTGTTCTAGAACCAGAGTAGCAAAGCCCTGTGGGCTTATATCTTAGTGAGGGAGATAAATAATAAACCCAAAACAGGGGTGCCTGGGGGACTCAGTTGGTTAAGCATCCAACTTCGGCTCAGGTCATGATCTCACGGTTTGTGAGTTCGAACCCTGCATAGGGCTCTGTGCTGACAGCTCAGAGCCTGGAGCCTGCTTTGGATTCTGTGTCTTCCTCTCTCTCTGCCCCTCCCTTGCTCTTGCTCTCTCTCTCTCTCTCAAAAATAAATAAATAAACATTTAAAAAATAAATATAAACTATATAAGTTTATATAAAATAAACTATCACACACACACTCAAAACAAATATAAAATATATCATAATGTACCTAGGGCTTTGAAGACAAAGCAAATAATAGTGGAAAAAGGAGATAAAGGATGTGGAGGAGGAGCCTTCAGGGCTAGCGCTCAGGGAAGATCCTAAGAAGATGATTCTGAGGTAGGAGACAGGGATCAGCTGGTACAAAGGTCCTGAGGCAGCTCTCAGCCTGCCTGATGGAGGAGACGGGGTGGAGAGACAGGCAGGCTCGATCATGAGAGACGCGTAGGATACAGCAGGGATTTGGATTGTGTTGAGATGGTAATATTTGAGCTGAGAAGTTCCATGACCTGATGAAATTTAAGAAAGAGCCATGGAGGCCGAGTGGACACCAATTACAGGGAGGTGAGGGTGGAGGCAGGGCCTGGCTGTGAGGTTGTTGCACTGGCCCCAGCACGGGACAGGCCAGTGGTATGGATTCTGGACAGACAGTGAAGGTAACCCTGCAGGACTTGCCTGCTGGGGAGCTGAGCCCCGGGGTCCTAGAGGACTGGAGGAGGTTGCAATGAACCCTGGGAAAGATGGAGATGCCATTGCCTGAGGTAAGAAGGTGGCAGGGGTAGGGGGGGAGTGAAAGACACCAGAACAGCCACCAGAGCTGTCACCCAGGCAGTGGTGTCAGAAGTGGGAGTCGAGAGAGCAATTCTGGGGGAATTAGCCCAGAGTCCACACGATGATCACCAGGAGCCAGAGAAGAGAAGGGTGCCCTTGGATGTGGCCTTGAGATTCCCCAGCACAGAAGGGCCACCAAGAATCCCAGGAAGTGCAGTGAGTGAGATGAAGGGGAGGGAAGGGAAGGCGTCCTGGAAGCCAAGGAAGGAGGCAGCTTCTCGGAGGAAAGAGTGGCTGAGCATGTCAAACGGCAGTGACCGCGGGGCTGGCCGTGGGGGCCCAGCTCCAGGGGAGGGATCCCAGCCTGTGTGCAGAGGGTAGAGGCAGCAGCGAGTAAAGACGACTCTCCTGGGGCACTGTGCTTCAAGGGCACCGGGAAGCCGTGTTAGCTGGAGGAGAACAGGGCCCCAGGGAGCATGGTGTTTACAAGGCCAGAGCGGGGATGTCACAACATATTTGAGGCTAATGGGAGTGACCCCACCCAAGTAAATAAGACCCATGACGTGGGTAATGCAAATCACTGACTTTCTAAATTTATGTTTTCACAACATCTCCTTATATACTTATATACTATAACACACACACACACACACACACACACACACACACTCACTCACTCCTATCTGCATTTTACCCAACTCTATACATTAGCTGACTGGGAGCCCTGGCTTGTTCTGACGTTATTCCTCAAAGTCCTCCCTGCACTTGACCAGGGCAGAGTGCAAAACAGACATCCAAACCCTTGCAAGTTCATGATCTTGTTTGGTATTTTGCCCTTGTAACTTTGTAGGGTTCAGCAAGCTGAATCCGCTTTCTTACTATGCTCAACTTTCACACACAAGGCTCTCATTTTTTTAAGGTGGTGTCATTATTTTTTAAGTGTACTTTTTAAAAAAAAATTTAATGTTTATCTACTCTTGAGAAAGAGAGAGCCAGAGACAGAGTGTGAGTGGGGGATGGGCAGAGAGTGAGGGAGACACAGAATCCGAAGCAGGCTCCAGGCTCTGAGCTGTCAGCACAGAGCTCGTTGTGGGGCGTGAACCCATGAATCATGAGATCATGACCTGGGCCGAAGTTGGACGCTTAACCAACTGGGCCACCCAGGTACTTTTTATTGAACCATAACACATACGCAGAAAAATGCATAAATCTTAAGTATTTGGCCCATAGAGTTTTAACAGGGTCACCACAGCCGCGAAACCAGGACTCAGACTGACACCCACCAAGAAGCACACCACCAGCCCATTAGGGAGTGGCAAGCGCCAACGGTGGCCACCAACCTGACTCTAGTACCTACCATACAACCTTCTATAATTGGGGTCCTATAAGGTGCACTCCTTGCCATCTGGCCACTTCTCTTGCCTGTGAGATGCATTCCCGTTGCTGTGTGTACAGCTCATTGCCACACAGTGTCCCCAAGGGACCGTCCACATACTCCTTTTTCTTTCCACTGCAGACAACATTCGGCCCCGCATGGGGATACCGCCTGGGCACTCTTGAAAGTGCCTCTCGGCAAGTGCGTGCTTTTAGGAACATATTTGTACAAAAGTCAAGATCCTCTGTGTTGGAGGAGCACTGGGTGTGAATATTCTCAAACCTCTCCCCACGGAGGAGCATCAATCAAGCCTGTTGGTCACCGGGGGAGGCAGGGGGATTTGAGATTCTCACATTTCATTTGTTTTCCTTTTGTTTCCTCTTATTTCTTTGTAACACAATAGTTTTCAACTTGGAATGATTTTGCCTTGCCCCCTCCCTGACCCAGGGGACATTTGGCAATGTCCAGGGATGTTTTGGGTTCTCACAAATGGGGTCACTAGTGGCTTCTAATGAGCCGAGGCCGGGGCTGCTGCTGAATATTCTACACTGCACAGCACAGTGTCCCCAGAAAAGGAACGCTCCAGCTCCAAATGTCAACAGTGCAGAGGTTGAAGACCTTGCTTTAAAGGGGTAAGTGGTGGGGGTGCCTGGGTGGCTCAGTCAGTTAAGTGTCTGACCTCAGCTCAGGTCATGATCATGAGGTTCATGAGTTCAAGCCCCAAGTCGGGGCTCTGCTGTCAGCATGGAACCCACTTCGGATCCTCTGTCCCTGCCCCCCCCTCTCTCTCTCAAAAATAAATAACCATTTTTTAAAAGTGAGTAAATAGTTGGTGATGCCTACCTAAGGATTAAGCCGTATGAGGGAGCTGGTAATTTCAGCTCCCAAACATATTCCAAATGTAGCTTTAAGGACAACTGTATGGTTGTTCAAGAGTCATGCGAAATATGTAGAGGCTCCAAAGAAGAAGCTACCAGAACCAAGGCAAAAAGAGAGAGGGAGAGGGAGAACGGAGAGGGGAGGGAGGGAGGAGGGACACTCTGGGTATTTAAGGCTAAGTAGGAGCTCACCTGGCTTCAAGTAGGGAAAGGCATTCCAGCAGAGGGAACAGCATGAGCAAAGTTACAGTGGAGGGATCTCAGTGGAGGGAAGTTGTAACCTGGAACACGTTGAACATTTCTCGCCCCCTTGACCTGCTCCAGGCTCTCCAGCAGAGGAGCAGAGCCTCCTGGTAACGGAGTAATTACCCTTGACCTCTGTGTTTCAGTCGACCGCATCTAACCTATCAGCAAGTTCTGTTGCTTCCATCCAGCGAGCCCTCGTACTTTCGCTGCTATCACCTAGCCGGAGCCACCACTCGCACCTGCCGCACCCTGGCTGCAGCCTCCACTTGGGCACCTTCCAAGTTCTCTTCCACACGGAAGTGGCTAGAGCGCTTAATAAACCCTAAAACGACCCTCTCGCTGCTTTGCAGGAAACCCCGCTGAGCAGTCCCTCCCAGAGTTTCAGAGGGATCACGCTTTGCAGGTCTCAGCTCAAATGTGGGCCCCTTTCCAGAGGCCCCAGAAGGACTGCTCCTGGGCCCTGCTCTGCTCCAGCCCCCCCAGCCCCACCACCCCGGGCCTCCCTGCTCACGGGCTGAGGGTGGGACTCGCCGGGCCAGCCTCACAGCCTCGGCCCGGCCCGTCAAACCTGCCTGAGCAGGCCCAGGGCAGCCAGCGGGGCGCGGTCCCTCAGGCCCCCGCCTGGCACGGCTCACCGCCGAGCGAGCCCAGGGCTCCCCCGGGCAGGGCCAGGCCCCCTGGGCGTCCAGAACCCTCGTTATCCCGTCAGCTCCGGAGCCGCACCTGCTCTCCTGGTCTCCTGTGATCTCAATTAATCCGTCCTGCCCTGATTAATTAGCAGGGTTAATTATGACGGCTGCTGCTGCCGAAGCCTGGGGAGGAGAGCCCAGCCAAGTGGCGGAGCAGAGACCCAGCCTGGGGTGGGGCGGGCACCTCGGCTCTCACCCCCGGGCTGGCCCTGCACGGTGCCCTGTGCCCACCCTTCCCGGGGCCAATGGCAGGGAGCTCAGGAAGCCATTGGTGCTGTGTCTCTGGTGGCCGGGCCAATCGGGGCCGGCCAACGCCCTCAGTTCCTCTGTTGACATGAGGGAACAAGGGCCCTGGCTCGGGCATGGCTCCTCTGGCCCAACCTGTTATGTCACATCTAAGTCCCTCCTCTGCCGTCATCACGACCACACACTAAAGGACCGGGACTCCATCCTTGCAGGGACCCCTTGGCCAACATTCCCCCAGCTTTGTTTGAGGGTTAACTGGCCACCCACTTCCTCATCTGCCTTTCCTTTCTAGACTCAGAGACCACTATGCTGAGGGATGAGGCCTAGAGAAGGAAGTCAGGGTCAAGATTAGGGTTGCTATGGTCAGGCCCACAGCTAGGGCTGTTGCAGACCCTGTCCTGCTGTCTGGACCCCACTAGTTACCTCCTGAGCACAGGAGCCCCCATCCTCCACCCCTCCCCCAAACCCAAACACTTGGCCAAACAAACACCAGAGCATCAGACCCCGGCTTGGGATGACACAGGCGACCGTAGCCTCTCCCTGCAGCAGCGACTGCAGACCCCTCTGCCTACCCCAGACCCCAGAGCCCTTCCCCTCAGCTCCCTGCCCCCACACCCTCACCTGGCGCCACTCCTCCGCTGAGCTCCAGGCCTTTCTCAACTGGGAAGCCCAGAGCCAGGACAGTCACCAAGTAAGGGCGGAAGCTTGACTCAGCACAGGCCCCCTGCCCAAGCCGGACCAGAACCACCAAACTCCTGCACACACCTTTCCCTAGTCCCCATCCATTATCCTCCTCGCCAAAACGTGATCCATTATCACCGCCTGCGCCTGGCAAAATGTATCATTACCTGCACCCTCGGCACTTCCCAGATCAATCCACTTCTTAAATGTAGTAATAGAGAAGAGGATTAGGTACTAGAAAACTCATTATGAAAATGGCGTACTCAAATTCTTTAAAGGTGATATTTCATAAAATATACCCGGCCTGCCGCGTGCCTCAATCATTCTTTTTAATAGCTCCGTAGCAGCCAGAAAATAAAGTATTCATGAAGATTGAAGAAGATGATCCCATGAACTTCAATTTAATTGGTGCAAATTAAAACAATCCATCTTTCCGTGCTGTCCGTCCATCTCCAATCATCCCCACGCCGCACGGCCGGCACCCTGATTACAATTATCTTTTAATAGGAAAACTTGTCAGTTTTTGTGTGATTTACATAAGCTTGCGCAAACTTATGGGTATCAGATAGGGCCTTGGTGTGTGATTTCCTGTCCCCAGCTCCCTGGCTCCTGGGAAGGCTAGAGTAGGGGGGTCTGGGAGGCAGGGTCCAGGCTGAGTGGGGGAGGGGCCAGAGTGGATTTGTGGCATCGCTGGGTTTGTGATACCCGTCAGAGATGGGGCTGCGTGAGACATCTCTGTGCAGCACATCTGGCCCCATCCTCTGGCCATGTCCTTCCTCTGGGACCGTGGCAGCTGGACATGGAACCAGAGTGGCCTCTTCCTGGTGGTCACGGTCACTCTCAGGGCCATGAATACACCTTGACCTCCCATTTGACGAGGTCCATGCTCTGGAGAGCTCTCTCCACTCTCTTCCTTACCATTCACTCCCCACCCCCAACCAACACATGCTCCATATTGATGTGGGTGCCTCCATACTGATGTGGATTGAAGAGCCTGTAAGGACAGACAGATGAGCTTTTCTGGGATTGAGAAGCCAGGAGAGAAAGCCACCCATGGGTTGAGCATAACAAGAGAGACTTGAGCAAGGAGGAAAGACAGGTACCTGGGACCCCAAGGAGTAAGCGATGGGGAAGAGGTGGGTTTTAACTAAATAGGAACAAGCCTTCGGAGACCCAAGCCACATGCTGTCACTGCTAAGCAAGTGCCACCTCAAACTGTTTCAATAGAGATATGATGACTAGAAAGAAGGAGGTGATCATTCAAATGCACATCTGTGCTGTTTGAAGCACGTTTGACACGCTCATGACTCGACCATTCATTCACTCAATAAACACTCACTGAGTTCCTGCGAAGTGTCAGGTGCTGGAGATCAAGTAGCAAACAAAGGCAGCCCAGCTCCTACTTCACACGCTTTATAATCCAGTGATGAAGACAGACAAGAAAACAAGAGGTGGTTATATAGGCTGATAAAAGCTACAGTGGGGAGCACTCAGGAGCCTGGAGGAAGGGACCCCAATCAGGGAAAGGACCCCAGAGTTGCTGTCCTGGCTTGAGACCTTAAGGCCGAAAAGGAGTCAGGTGAAAATGGAGCAGGGAGCGGAGGAGGGGATGTTCCCGACAGAGGGACCGTCATCAGCAAAAGCCTGAGTCACGAAAACACGCAGCGTTAATACACAGATCATCTGACAGAGCACAGAGGACATGTGTGCTCTGAGCACATGTGGGACATGTGTGACAGAGCACAGACATGAGCCTGAGTGAACATGGCAGAAAGGTGGTCCTAAACTGTGACCCCCCCTACAAAGGTCATCTATTTAGTATTACCCTTTTTAAATCTGTAAATGAATTCTTTTTTTGTTAATGTTTACTTATTTTTGAGATGAGAGTGAGACACCATGAGCAGGGGAGGGGCAGAGAGAGAGGGAGACACAGAATCAGAAGCAGGCTCCAGGCTTTGAGCTGTCAGCACAGAGCCCGACGCGGGGCTCGAACCCACAAACCATGAGATCATAACCAGAGCCAAAGTCAGACGCTTAACTGACTGAGCCACCCAGGCACCCCTAAATCTGTAAATGAATGTTCAATTACATAGGTGATATATGAACACATTTTCACTGTAAAAAAAAAAAAAAGCAAGCATCAGAGGTGAAGACCCCTAGACCACGTCCACCCTCTACCCTGTCACCCTCGGAGTTAACACTTACTGGTCTGAGTCTCCTGTGTGCAGACTTCTCTGTTCCTTCACATACGTACGGCTCTAAGGAAATACATCAGTGCTTTGGGTTTTTTGTTTCTTATAAAAATGGTCTTGCGCTCTCTATGCTTTTGGGGAATCTGCTTCTCCAACTTGGCCAGGGCTGCTACTGTCCTCATCTCCCTCTCGAGGTGACTATCTAGCAGATTGGACAGGTAGTGAGTCCCCTAAGGATCTGGGCAGCCGTAGGGCAGTCCCTGCTGGATGAAAGCGGGACATTCTGAAGTCAGTTCTGGCTCCACCACCTCCGGCAACCCCTTCCTGTCTCAGAGCCTCTTCCTTGTCCTTAAGGTGGAGAATGAAGAAGCCTGTCACTGGGGACACTGACCGATAAGTTACAGCTCATCAAGTTGTTGTCTTGGGACTTGGCTCACAGAAGGGTCTCTGACCACACACTGACATGCCTTTGTCATCCAAGATTAGGCCCATCCCAGGGTCCCTGACAGAACCTTCACGTGGCTACAGCCCCAGCCTGCAGGCATCGCACCCTGGGCACTGCCTGTGGTCAGGAGCGAGGGTGGGAGCAGCTGTTATCTGTCCGATCATGCAGGGACCTCCCCCCGCCCTGTGACCCCCATCAGGCTCCATTTGCCCAGCCCTCCAGCAGCCCTCGGCCACCAGGAGCAGAGCTGGTCCAGTAAACATTGCTCAAGTAGCTAAAGTCACACTTACATGGAAGGCATCATTACCCTTCCAAATAAGGTCTGGAAATTAAACTCACTAGAAATCCCTGTCTCGTTAAGAAATGGTAAGGGCAATAATTATTTCCGGGGCACTTTGTAAGCACCCCTAGGTATCGTGACACCCCAGCTCATGGAATCTTCACAAAGCCCCACCAATATCCCCATGAACAAATTAACTCGTAAAGTTCTCGTGACCATCTCACGCCTACCATGAGACAAATATGATTACTGTTAGTCTGGATTGGACAGGATAACAAACCAGCCCCTAATCTCGGTGGTGAATCACAGTAAATGGATTTTTCTTACCCACATAAAGTCCAATACGGGTCCCTGGCCCTCCTTTGTCTCGTCCTCTGTCTCATGTCTGTCCCCTGTGGGACAGGTGGCCCTTTTGGTCACCAACACAGGAAAGGAAAATGATGAAAACACCTGAGGTCTTAAATGCCTTAGACCCACAAGTACCACTCTGCTCCCTGTCAATGGTCAAAACTAGTCATATGGCCCCTAACTGCAAGGAAGCCTGGGAAATACAGAGGATCGTGGATATTGGTGAACCCTAGATACCCTGGCAGCCCACATTTGTAAACTGGAGGCACACAGGCACCCACAGTTTAAGTAATTTGCCCAAAGTCACGCAGCCAGTGAGGGCAAAAACCACTTATTCACATGGGTGGAAATGTGTGAAGAAACATATGCTTCTTTGTATGAGTGACATGCATGACGATGCCCATGTACATGCATACCCATGGTCACTCCCACGGGCTTCCCTCTCCCCTGCTGGGTGAAGGGGTCATGGGGTGCCCCAGAGCTCTAACTGCAGGCATGAAAAACCTGACCAGAGATCAGGAGGCAGGCTCCCTCCTGTGTCCATCTCTCAGCACTGGAGCCTCACCTGCTGTCCTAGGGGTCCCCATGCCTCCGTCTTTTATTTATTTATTTTTTAATGTCTATTTCTTCTTGAGAGAGAGAGAGAAATGAAGCATGAGGAGAGGAGGGGCAGAGAGAGGGAGACACAGAGTCCAAAGCAGGCTCCAGGCTCTGAGCTGTCAGCACAGAGCCCTACATGGGGCTTGAACTCATGGACCACGATATTAGGACTTGAGCCCAAGTCTGACGCTTACCTGAACTGAGCCACCCAGATGCCCCGACCCATGCCCCGATCTTGAGAAGAATCCCAGGCAGGTGACGGTGGGTGACCCCATGGCACCAACCCCAGCTCACTCCAGAAACCCCTGACTGCCCCTTCTCTGGAACTTATTTCAGAATCTGCGGCCACCAGTGAGGCATGATTCTAGGGCAGTTTTTTTTTTCCAAAAAATAAAAATTATAATAAATATACACAATGAACATTCTCAGGTCCAAATATATACACCACCACATAATACGCAGGGGTGCCTGGGTGGCTCCGTCGGTGAAGCATCTGCCTCTTGATTTCAGCTCAGGTCATGATTTCACAGTTCCTGATATTGAGCCCCCCTCAGTGCTTAGGACTCTCTCCGTCTCTCTCTCTCTCTCTTTCTCTCTCTCTCTCCCTCCCTCTCTTTGCCCCTTCCCCACTCATGCATACGTGCATATGCACACGCGCGCTCTCTCTCTCTGTCTCAAAATAAACATTTTTTTTAAAAAAGGACAAAATACACAGAGGTGTGTCTTTTTATCTGTACACCTGGACTCATCCATGGAAATGAGGGTGTGTTCACATTGCTTCTATGACTGGTGTTGGAGGCGGCATAAAATAAATGGTGAATATGTTCAAGAGCGTCAAGACCATAAAAGGTAAGAAAAGACTGAGATTTTCACAGATTTAAAGAAACTATGGAGACCTAATGACTAAACGCAATGTGGTGTCTCGGATTGGATCCCGCACAGGCAGAGGGCATCCTGGAACAACTTCAGAAATCTGTCTGTAGTTTAGTTGGTGGCACTGTACCGACGTCCGTCTCTCTCTCTTTTTTTTTTAATGTTTTATTTATTTCTAGGAGAGAGAGAGAGAGAGACAGCGTGAGCAGGGGAGGGTCAGAGACAGAGGGAGTCACAGACTGAAACAGGCTCCAGGCTCTGAGCAGGCAGTCAGCACAGAGCCCGATGCAAGGCTCGAACCCACGAACCGCGAGATCGTGACCTAAGTGAAAGTCGGACGCTTAACCTACTAAGCCACCCAGGCGCCCCTGCCGACGTCCGTCTCTTATTCTATAATGTTCTGTGGTCGTGGAAGCTGTTCACAATAGAGGAGGCTGGGTGGACAGGACAAGGAAACTCTCGGCAATACCTTTGCAACCCTTCTTCTTCTTTTTTTTTAATGTTTATTTACTTTTGAGAGTCAGAGGCATGAGCAGGGGAGGGGACAGAGAGAGAGAGAGACACGGAATCTAAAGTAGGCTCCAGGCTCTGAGCTGTCAGCACAGAGCCTGAAGTGGGGCTTGAACTCACAGACCGCAAGATCATAATCTGAGCTGAAATCGGACGCTTAACGGACTGAGCCACCCAGGTGCCCCCCTTTGCGACACTTCTAACAAGTTTTTGCAATGGTAATAAAACAAAATACCCCCAAACCGGGAGTTAAGATGCCCCTAGATTTCAGCGCAGCTCTGCTAATAACTCAATATTCAGCCATGAACAAGTTACTCATCTTTTCTGAAGTTCAGCCCACAAACAATAGCAGAAGTTCAATTAGATGGTCCTCAAAGCCCCATTCAGCTCCCATTCAGCTCCCTCATTCTGCGCTTCACTCTGGATTCAGAAACACATCCCTATTCAGAATAGACACATGTGCAATCACATCTACCTACCATGTACCCCAACTCTCAAGGACACACACACAGGGTATCTGTATGATACGGTTTGCTAACGCAGGCTGCAAAGTATGTTAAATCTCTTTCATTCTTCCCATTAATCATTTGAGTTCCCAGGGGTGCCTGGGTGGCTCAAGTCAGTTAAGCATATGACTTCAGTTCAGGTCATGATCTCACAGTTCATGGTTTGAGCCCCGCATCAGGTTCTGTGCTGACAGCTCAGAGCCCAGAGCTGCTTCAGATTCTGTGTCTCCCTCTCTCTCTGCCCCTCCCTCACTCTCTCTCTCTCTTTCTCTCTTAATAATAAATAAGTATAAAAATTTTTTTCAATAATTTGGGTACAACACTCAACCTCTTCCTCTTGAAGGATTTTCTGCTACACACACGTCCCCCCCACCCCCACCCCCACATGCTTATCTAAGAATTCTTCCATATAGATAAATCTGCAGAAAATACCAAATGGACAGCGCCAACTGCTATTTCCCCTGTCGGCCACACGGTGCCGCTGCTGGAAATGGGACCTGCACAGCTTAGGAACCATGCTTGCCATGACTCCTTGCCCTTGGGGCTGCTTCAGGGCTCTGCTTAAGACACAGAGGCACCCAGGTTAGAGTTCCTTTTCCTTCACTCCCAGGCTCATGCACTGTCCCCTGACACATACACCATGTCATTTTGGCTGGGACCAGAGGAGCTTCTGATACAGCCACAAGCTGCTCCTGAAAGAATACTTCCCCATGACCTTGATGAGGCCCTTGTGTTGAGCTGGAGTCAGAGGCTAGGTAGGCCCTCCCTTTCCTCTGAGCAACTGCATTTTATTTTATTTTATTTTATTTTATTTTATTTTATTTTATTTTATTTTATTTTTTTTTTTAATATTTTTATTTATTTCTAGGAAAGAGAGAGACAGCATGAGCAGGGGAGGGTCAGAGAGAGGGGGAGACACAGACTCTGAAACAGGCTCCAGGCTCTGTGCTGGCAGTCAGCACAGAGTCCGACGCGAGGCTCAAACCCACGAACCGTGAGATCATGACCTAAGCGAAAGTCGGACGCTTAACCGATTAAGCCACCCAGGCGCCCCATGAGCAACTGCATTTTAAAGGCCTAGTTGCCCTGCTTTGCCTCTGCACCTCAGTCAGATCTCTCTGGTCTATCCTGAAGTGTCTCCCCATCTGAGACTCCCCAGGAGCAGAGGCTGGGATCTTGGTCCCCTCTCATCCATAAGGTCTTGGATCCTGCCTATTGGTGGGGCAGGGTGAAGATCTTGGGCCCAGGATGGAAATGCCTAATATACGGGGCACTGAAGATGTAGCAGGCAACTTTCCAAGCACTTTAGAGTCATGAGTTAATCTAATTCTCCCTACAACACTGAGGCGGGCATTAAAGTCCTCATTGCTGCCTTAACAAAACCCCACACAGACATCTCTCAGCCCACACACTCACCAACCAAGAAGCATGCTCACCATCTCATCACTTGCCAGCTGCCTGGCGATGAGGACACCATCACCATTGGCAGGTGCAGAACTGACAGTCCCTGGCACGCTCTTGTAGACTTCACTATCTCCAGTGCTGAGCTAGGACAGGATACAGAGGAAAGTGGATGTCCCGGCTTGCGTGACAACTCTGGTGTTGGTGACTTTGTGGGGAAATAGTAATTATAAGGATGATAGAACTGGATGGCTATTGCTGAATGCCCAAATGCCCTAAAGAGAGAGACAAGGTCAAAGCAATTGGCCACCAGTTCAAAGTGAATGGAAAGCTAGAACATCTTCTTGGCAGTGTTTAAGGAAACCCTAGTCTCCTGTAGCTGGGGGGCAATTGGAGCTGGAGACAATGCCCCGAACCTCGTCAAGAGCAGTTGAACTTCAAGATCCAATTATCCTATGCCAAAGACAGGTCCTCATAGGGAAAGAACAGGACCCAGTGACTTGGAATGGGGGTATCTGGGTAGACACCTTTGACAATCTTGAACCCCTGATTCCCCCAAACTCTTTAGGTCTGCAGAAGAATGCCACATCCTTTGTTAGGGGATAGTGCACCCACCCACCCTGGCTTGAAAACTCCCCAAAAGCCTCAAACAAGCCCAATGTTCTAGAAGACATGCTAGCTCTGCTCCCAATCTGCTCCCACCTGCCCTGATGGCCACTAGACCTAAAGCCAACATCAGATTGAATTGGGACTCAACTGGGCAAGCGCAGACCTATTAAGGGAAGGGAGGGACTAGACACCAAAGAAGCTTCAGGTCTTGGCTCATCCACACAGGCAGGAGCCAGGAACACAACACACTGTGGTGTTGGATGGAAGCAGGTAGAATATAAGACCACACACGGGGAAACTTGTCTACACAACAGGCTCACCCATGACTCAGGGTTTACTATATTCTCACAAAGACCCCAAGACTGTTGGGATGGTTCTTAGACGCTCGAATGAAGTAATGGCTGTCATTGAACAAAGATGCCACTTTAAACTTCCATGGCCAACTCGAGGAGGGGGTCAAAGTCAAATCCAGGTGGTTGGTTGGAGGTGATATTTCAGAGCTGGACTCCTTGGTGGAGATTTTTTTTAATAGGAGGCCAGGTGGCAGTGCTTGACTGCCAGAAGCAAAGTGGACATAGTTCCCCTAGTGAGGAGGAAGGCCACGATGGCAGCCAGCAGGCCCTGGTGTCCCTAGGGTAGGGACAGACGAATAGCCAACAAGGTGTTCCTTACTCTAAATAATCAAAAAAGACCAGGAAAGAGCGTGGGTGGCTCAGTCAGTTGAACACCAACTTCAGTTCCGGTCATGATCTCACAGTTCGTAGGTTCGAATCCTGCATCAGGCTCTATGCTGACAGCTCACAGCCTGGAGCCTGCTTCGGATCCTGTGTCTCCCTCTCTCTGCCTCTCTCCCACTTGCACTCTGCCTCTCTCCCCCTCCCTCAAAAATAAAACAAATGTTTAAAAAAAATTTTTTAAAAGATTGGGAAAGAATGGGAATTCATAATCCTTTGCAGTTTCTAGACCCGGAACATGAAGGAGAGGCTGGTCCCCAGGAGGAAAGATCCTGCAAAACCACAGCAGGGGATTTAGAGTATTGATTCTCCACTGCTTCTCCCCTCCCCCCCAACAAAGGACCTACAGCCATTTCCTCGGGTGCCTGTAAAGTAACTGGGGAAAGGCGGTGCTCTCGAAACCATGGTGACATTTGTACCCACGACCCCAAAAAGCTAGCACAGTCTCCCTGTTAAACTAGGGACATACTGTGAGTAGGTCACAAACAGGATCCTGGCCCAGGCCATTTGACAGTGGGGCCCCTGCACTCACAGGCCACTTGATGGTCGCTTTATCAGTCCTCCAGTGTATCACTGGAAAGGCCATATGAGCAGTCAGCAGAAGCCTCACCTTGGCGCTTGATCTGCACAGTAAGAGCTGGTAACACAGCAAAGACCAAGTAGAGGCCCCTGCGGCTCCACACCCCCTCCCACAACCAAGATAAGAATTAAAAAATAATTCTGTCTTAGAGGAAAAGGCAAAGATCTGTGCCACTTCAAAGACTTACAAGATGAAAGGCCATGGTCACCAGCAAATTCCTATTCAATTCACTGGTCTGGGGAAGAGACATGTGGATGGACCTATGGGAATGAGTCCAAGTGTGGGAATCTCTACATCACCTGTGAAAAGCCACCGAAGGACACTCGCTGTAGGAGACACTGGACCATGACATGGACAGGATGATGTGGCCAGCAGACGTCAGGCAGTCTCAGCCTCAGCACCCCTAAAACTTGTGCAATGGACTTATGAATGGAGTCTCCATAGTGGCAGGGATGGGGGCTCTGGATGGACCCCTGCATGGCTCCCTCTCCCAAGGCTGACCTCGCTACTGCTGCTGCTGCATGTCAGGCCTGCCACCAACAAAGATGGACACAGAGCACCAACCTTTGATGGGGCCAACTGATGGCATCATACTATCCAGACAAGGTCAACAAATCATCCTGACTGGGCTGACCCAGATCTCAGGAGTGACTTTCACATTTCTGCCCCTGAGGCCACAGCCTACACCACTATCTGCAGCCTCACAGAGCATCTTGATCTGTTGTCTGGGATTCTTAACATAGCCTCAGACTCAGGGACCTGCTTTACGCAAAGGAGGTGCACTGTGGACTTGACCATGGGACCCACTGTTTCCTGCCAAACAATGTGCCTTCCAGAAGCTGGGAGGCTAACAGAGCAGTGGGTTAGAGTGACCAGCCAACAGGGTGTTTTGAGGTATAAGATAGAACCTAGTGCCCCTAGGGACAGATCGGTTGGCCTTGCTGAGCCGCCATCTTGGTTGGGCAAGCCACCCATGAGGATAGAGCGCTATCCTTCAGGATGTTATATACACCTTAACCCAACAGCCATTATTTGGTGGTGTCCCCAACAGACAGAATACCTGCATCTGGGAACCAAAAGGTGAAGGTGGCCAACTCACTGTCCCCCCAGCCATCCCCTTGGCCTTCTGTCCCCGCCATTTTGGCTTCCACGGCTCTACGGGTCTGGGTGAGCTCATTCATTGCTTCGAACCTCTATTTCCTCACCTACCAAATGGGAGTTAACAAATTGTTTTACTATGGAGATTGAGACCATGTTTATCAAGCTCATTGTCAATGGCAACTGCTCTCTGTACCCATCATTGCATCACTATTTTGGAAGAGTGTCAGGGTCAAGATGGACAGGGAAGGGCGCCTGGGTGGCTCAGCTGGTTGAGCATCTGACTTTGGCTCAGGTCATGGTCTCGCAGTTCATGAGTTCAGGCCCCACATCGGGCTCACTGCTGCCAGCTTGTCAGTGCAGAACCCGCCTCAGATCCTCTGCCCTCCTCTCTCTGCCCTTCCCTGCTTGTGTTCTCCCAGTAATTAAGTAAATAAATAAATATTTTTTAAATGGACAGGAAGTGGGAGGTCTTCCAAGTGTTAGCCCCATTTCTGGCATATTCCTCACAGCATCGCCAGGAAGTACTTTTATTTGTCCACCTTGACTTCATCCTGCACATGAAGCCTACTTTCATTCTCAGGGAAAAGAAGATCTAATTCTCTTCCCCAAAAGTCCTCATTTGTCCAGAGGGACTTCTAAGGTCCCAATCCCTGAATTCTTCTCACCTCAGAGCCAGGCTCTGAGAAGCCAGGGGACCCCAAAGCCTTATCCCCTTCCCCAACTTGGGAATGCTTTTCTTCCTGGGCCTCCGTTTTATTATCAGCAAAAGATTCCGCTAGCACTGCCAAGAACTGATATTCAGAAATAAGTATGTAAATCCTTTGTAAATGTATGCTAATTACTTATTTTTAATTATAATGTAAATAAGTAATTACTGAATAATTTTAAAGTATTTACATGGGGGTGTGTGATTTAGACACTAACTTGTTATAAGATATAAAAACTATAAATTATACAGTAATTATGGCCCAATTTACATGCTAAGGCCAAACACAATTACGTAGCAAGAAAAATATAAACAATCAGGTAATTCCACTGTAGTTACTGTGTAATAACCAAGCTGTTTTCTTCCTCCAGTTGACAAAGTGGTCTGTGCATTTACTCTAGGCTCAGGGAGGCAAGGGGGAGAGCGTTTTTTGGAAGTCAAAATCACCTTTAACAAAAAAATTTAATCACAGGGCACCTGGGTGGTGCAGTCAGTTAAGCATCTGACTCTTGATTTCCGCTCAGGTCACGATCTCACAGTTTGCGAGTTCAAGCCCCATATCAGGCTCCTCATTGATGGCGTGGAGCCTGCTTGGGATTCTGTCTCTCCTTCTCTCTGTCCCTCACCTGCTTATGCTCTCTCCCTCTCTCTACTTCTATTTCTCTCTCCCTCTCCAAATAAATAAATAAACTAAACATTTAAAAAAAAAAAAAAGGAAAAGAAAAAAACTAATCACAAAATAAGGAAAAAGATACAAGCAAAGCTATTAAGAGTCTCACCTGGGTGGGTCATGGGGTTCAGAGAAAGGCCAAGCCAGCGAAGGTGGCTCTAGCTGGAGTGGCCCCCACTGTCCCCTCCTGCCTTGTCTGTAGCAGCCGCCACTCACACATGACATCTCAGGCAATGAAGAGTTCCCCATACCCTCACCTTGGGGACTTTACATCCGTGCGCCCTCAGCCTTAATCTTCTCCCCAAACTTTCTTGCCTGGCTAAGCCATCTCACCCTTTAAGTCTACAATGCCTTTTCCTCTAGAAAGCCTTTCCCAATCATCCCAACCTCCCCCCAAGATTTAGCCAGGGGCCTTTCCTGGGCCCCTACAGCCTCCCAGCGTCCCCATCACAACTAACCAGTGTTCTCAGATGGCCTGTTTGGTGGCAAAGTCGGCCTCCCCCACCAGACTAGAAGCCATAAGAGGTTAGAGCCCAGGCTGGCCTTGTCCATCGCTGTGTCCCAAGGTAGAGGCACTTGGACTTGAAAACATGGAGTCTGGTATCAAGGAGATCTGAGTTCAAGCCTGGTGCAGATACTCTCCAGGATCCTTCCAGAAGTACCTCAGAAACCTGGGCCTCATCTTTGGGAGGGAAGTGATGGGCTAGAAAAGAGTGCTGGGTTCCAGGTGCTCACATTGCCCTCAGCTGAAACAGCCCTTTGAAAGAGGTATCAACTTCCCATTTTGCAGACAAGGCAACTGAGGCTGAGAGGCCAAGAAACAAATGGAGACTTAGAGGGGGGTGGTGAACTCGGGCCTCTTCCAGTCCTGGTGTAGAGCTCCTACGTCCTCTCCTCCTCCAACTTGGGGGTGTGGACCCTGGCTCCTTGGGGTATCATCGGGCCCCGGAAGAGGGCAGAGGCATCTGACAAGTATCCGTGCCAGGAGAGAAGTCCTGCAAAGGCATCCGTCCAGGGCCACGGCAGTGGCGGGAGAATGGGCGCCTCCCACCGCCCCCTACTTCTGACAAGGGCGGGCACAGGACTCCAGTCCTGGGAGCCCCTAGCAGCAGTTCTATAAGCTCTTGTGTGAAGCCCCCGCATCACAATCTCCTGGAGAGCTTATCAAAACAAAAATTTCTAGACCCCTGGAATGGACAGCCGCCGGGAGGTAGAGCCCAGAACATTCCTTTTAGCCCACGCCCACTGATACTCTGTGAAGTCTGAGAGCCACTGCCAGAGCAGAAGTCCTGACCTGAACCCGAGCCCCTCTCTGAACCTGTCACCTCACCCATGAAAGGTGCCCCTGTAATTTGCAGACTGATTGCGTCAAAGAAATAAGGGATGCGGTGTGCGGTGCCCCGCAGGGCTGGGCAAGCAGCAGGAAGCACCAGCGACGAGCGTTCCCTCCATTCAACGCCTACTATGCACCAGGCCGGGCCATTTCCCCCCAACCCCCACCCCCAGCCAAGGCCAGCAAGAGAACCTCGTCCCCAGTGGGGAGGCTGCTCCGGGGCCCTGGGGTGCTGGGCCAGCTGGCTCCGTGTCAGCCCCGGCAACCATCCTAGTGACCCTGTGTCTTGGCTCCTAGGAGGTCCCCAGGAGAGCCCCACTCCAGCCACCCTCTCTTCAAAAACGTGCCCCCCACCCCCCACCCCTACCGCCGGGAGCTGTCACACAATTTAGAGCCCAGGAGATGGAGGAATCTATATATAGATTCAGGGTTCGTCTTTCTCTACTGCCCCTGAGGCGTTGCTGTTCATTAAGCACGGTCATTAGTAAGGATTTAGGGGAGCCCGAGTGGGACCCTGGGGATAGAGGGCCCGCTGACCAGGCCCGGACCATCAGTTCTACAGGAGAAGAGGTCATCCCAGCCATCCCCCTGCCTCCAGACCAGGTGGCTGCACCCTCGAAAGTCACCCAGGAAGGCCTTTCTTCTCTAATTAGGAGCATAATAACCTCAGTGACTGTTGACAGTAATTATGACTTAAAGCTCGGGAAGGGCCTGCTCTCACCCGTCCTCACAAAGACGCAGGCACAGAGAGGGTCAGAGAGTTTGGAAGGTCACACAGTCCGAGCACATGGACTTTATTATTTTTTTTAAATATTTTATTTATTTCTAGGAGAGAGAGAGAGAGAGACAGCGTGAGCAGGGGAGGGTCAGAGAGAGAGGGAGTCACAGACTCTGAAACAGGCTCCAGGCTCCAAGCTGGCAGTCAGCACAGAGCCGGATGCAGGGCTCGAACCCACAAACTGTAAGATCATGACCTAAGTGAAAGTCGGACGCTTAACCGACTAAGCTGCCCAGGCACCCCTCGAGCACATGGACTTTAATTCAGTCTCTCTGACTCCCCATCTGCTTCTAACTGCCCAGTTCATGTCTCCCGCATGCCAGATGCAAGCAGTGGCCCACTCGGTCTGAGGTGGCTAAAGCCAGCAGCCGGCAGAGAGGAGCCTGGGCCCTGGCCAAATCCAGGGAGATGGAAATTGCCATCATTCCAGCAGTGCGACCCCCTCGTGTAGCTACTTCACAGCCCAGGAAATTCCCCAGTCCCCCGGGTAATATTTTTTTATAGCCATTGCCGGGTGCTATTCATTTTATTACACTTTTGCCTGTTATTTTTGTTGTTGGCGCATAAGCAATGTGGTCAATTCCGTTTTACGTGCCCCGGCGTTTCAGATTCATTGCCAGCCAGCGTGGCGCTGAGTGGTTACACGGTAAAGTGTTTGGCTAATAAAATGCATAAAGCAGAGATAGGAAAATCAATGCCTTTGTTAATAACACTTCACCATCTTTCACGCGGTCTGTCAGGAGGGGCTGCCCGCCCGAGCTGGCGCCAGAGGGATCACGCAGTGTCTGCCACCGGGGCACCTGGCCTTGGAGCTCATGCCCTTTGTCCCCTTGCCCTCCCGGAGCAGGAGCCAGTCCGGAAACGCTGGCGGTTGTCCTCCTGGTGCCTGAGCTGGAGACAGAGGTTTGAAAGAGAGGGGTAACTCTGGGTCCTTGCCCAAGTCACTACATTGCACCGGCCCTCGGCGTTCTCATCTACAGAATGGGGATAATGACAGTTCACTTGCACTCTGTCCCTCCAAGGGCTTCTGTAAGGGTGTAGGGAGAGAGCCCGTGTGTCCCCCCTGGCACAGGGCACAGCACGTGGTGCAGGAGAGTGAAAGGACACTGCTGTCCCCTTCCCCAGGCTACAGCCTCCCTGCCCTCAGGGGTTCCCCTCCATGCCCAGCCCCTAGGATGAGAAAGGTCTCTCCCTGGACTGAGCCATGAGACATATGCTCTGAGACACTGGCACCACCTCTACACAGACCCAAGAATGCAGCTGCCCTCCTGTCCTTTTTTTTTTTAATGTTTATTTTTGAGAGAGACAGACAGACAGACAGACAGAGTGCAAGTAGGGAAGGGACAGAGAGAGAGGGAGACACAGAATCCAAAGCAGGCTCCAGGGTCCAAGCTGCCAGCACAGAGTCCGATGCCGGGCTCGAACCCATAAACTGTGGGAGAGATCCTGAACTGAGCAGAAATCAAGATTTGGATGCTTAACCCACTGAGCCACCCAGGTGCCCCTGCCCTCCTGGTGCTCTTATTCTTTACCAGATAGTGACCTTGATTCTCACCATCACTCAGCCCCCTGCCTGGGCACCCCCAGGGTCCACCTCAGTCCCCTGCTCAAAGGCAACATTGCCACTCCCAGCACAGGGTGCACCCATCATGGCAATGGGCCACACTGGCTGGAGAATTTCACATCCTTCTCAACAGCCCCCCGCCCCTGTCTCTGATCCCCACTTTCCACATCTCCAAAATGAGGATAACGATAATAGACCTGGGGTGTTGAGGATCGAATGAGATAACACGTGCAAGGCCAGAGGCCTCTGCTACGGTGCTGGGGGGCCTGGGAGACCCTGAGGTACACACACAGCCCCGGGAAGGGAGAGGGTCCGGAGGGCAGGACGGGACAGTCCAGGCTGAGGTCTCGGCTTGGGTGACCATGGCACAGAAAGGAAGAATCAGCCCATTTCTGTTCAATTACTGGATGCTTATTGGAGGTAATGGGAGGCCCTTCACCTCCCAAGCCTCAGTTTCCCTGTCTGTAAAATGGGCACAGCATCCCTCCATCCCCCTAGGCTGCTGTTGTGGAAGGGGGTACAGCTAAATAAAATGCTTTATGACTATCTCAGCAGGGCCCATCCCACAGAAGATTTGGAAGGCCTTGAATGCTGGAATAAGGAGCTGAGCCACCATCTGGGAGGTGAGAGAGGGGCTTTGGATTCTGTGGGACACAGCTTCCTCAGGCCTGGGCCATCCTTCTCTCCCCAGCACCCCCACCCCGGGCCAGCGGGAAGTGAGATCCCACCATGGGGATCAACGGGGTGCCAGACTGTCCCTCCAGCTGGCTCTGGTGCCCTCCTCCCCCCACCCCCAGGGAGGGAGCACAAACACAGAGCTTAATCCCCAGGCCTCCCAGCACACCCGGGCCTGACACAAGGCTTGGCAAATATTGGACTTTATTAATTTAATTTAATTAAACTTTATTAACCTTTATTAAAAATAAACCCTCATTAAAATTCTCGTTCCCATCTCTGGCAAAGGCAGGGGCAGGGCACTGCCTCCTCTCCAGGCTCGTTAAATGTCACCTGAAGAGAGGTGGGGGGCCTCCAGGGCCAGAGTCTGGGACACGGAACAAGGGACTGGAGATGGAGGGATCCAGGGAGGGGTATGTGTTTGTGCGCATGTACCCATGTGTGTGCATGCGTGTGCGTGCATGTGTCCGCACGCATATACCTGTGTGTGTGTGTGTGCGTGCGCATGTGCGTGCACACACATGCGTGCACTCACTAAGGGGTATTGGCAGCTAAAAGCCCAAAGTGGCCCTGGGTTGCCAATGTGGAAGATCAGCTCAGATCCCAGGAGGGTCGGTGGGGAAGAAAGAAGAGCCTGAGAGCCTGGAGAGCCCTCAGGATCCAGCCTCCCCAACAGGGGCAGATTTGGGAAGACCTGGGGTGCCAGGCTTCACACACTTTTTTTTTTTTTAATGTTTTCATTTATTTCTAGGAGAGAGAGAGAGAGAGCGTGAACAGGGGAGGGTCAGAGAGAGAGGGAGTCACAGACTGAAACAGGCTCCAGGCTCTGAGCTGGCAGTCAGCACAGAGCCCGACGCGGGGCCCGAACCCACGAACCGCGAGATCATGACCTAAGCGAAAGTCGGACGCTTAACCGACTAAGCCACCCAGGCGCCCCAGGCTTCACACACTTTATATACAGTAGCTGGGTCCCTCAGCAGATCTGGGAGGAGGGAGATGTTTGTTTCCATCACACTATTCTTTTCCTCAACAGCCGTGCTTGCTCCTTTTAGAAAATTTGGAAAACACAGAAAAGCACCAGAGAACATAAAATTCTCTAGGAAGCCAGATGGACTTTTGTCTCTCAGAGCCTGGGTGGCCATTTTTATCATCCAGGCTGGGAGAGTTAAAAAAAATTTTGTTTAATGTTTATTTTTGAGAGAGAGAGAGAGAGAAGGGAATACTAGTAGGGGAGGGGCAGAGAGAGAGAGAGGGAGACACAGAATGGCAGAATGGGAAGCAGGCTCCAGGATCTGAGCTGTCAGCATAGAACCTGATGCGGGGCTTGAACTCATGAACCACAAGACCATGACCTGAGCCGAAGTTGGACGCTTAACCAACTGAGCCACCCAGGAACCCATGGCTGGCACATTTTAAAGAGTGAGTGCTCTCCTCATAGCCATTCCCGTGGGACACACACACACAGGTCCTATCCCCAGTGAGCGGGGACAGCTCACCACTGCACACAGCAACGCTGGTAAGCTGGAGGCAGCTTTCTTTCCTGTGGACACAGAAACCCATTTCAACATAGAAGGGAGCTAGTCCCCTGTCAGGGAACCGCTGGGTTCCCCTCCCCCCTCCCCCGTCCCCAGCACCCAGTCAGAGCCTGGCGCCTGGGCTCATTGAGAGCTGGTGGTCAGTGGAAACCTACTACGTGCTGGGTGCTGTCCTGAGCTGCGTCCCCACAGCCCGGGGGAAGTAATACTGTGCCCATTGCACAGAGAAGGAAACTGAGGCTTGAGAGAAGAAGGGCCTGCCTTCAGGTGGCAGATCTGGGACAGAAACCTGGAGCCCTTACACTTGTCCACCCCTCAAGGAGAACGGGCCTTTCATGGGCAGCCCACTCGCTCCAGGTGACTTGAAGAGTGGCTCTCGCAGAGGGTTCAGATGTGCCCAAGTGAGTCAGGGTCTGCGGGAGGGCGCACTGGAGAAGCGGCAGAAGTGGGCAGCTCCGCTGGCACCTACCCCCCGCCCCCCTGCAGGGCCTGGTTGCTGCCTGCACAGGCCACACTGGAGCCCTCATTCCGGACAGGACCAAGCTGCCTGGTCTGTCAGCACCTCCTTCGTAGGGGGTCTGGGTTCAGACCCCGGCACCGTGTAGGTCTTGGGAGGGGGTAGACCATGGAGACAGGGAGAAGGGAGATAAAGCCCTTCTGGAGGGAAGGATTGCCAGAGCTCCTTCATTCATCCACTCATTCGTTCACTCGTTCGTTCGTTCGTTCATTCATTCATTCATTCATTCATTCACACCTTCACCCATTCATCCAGCAAGTTCATGGCCAGGCAGGACAGAACACTGCACAAGATCAACAGGGTCTCAGAGAATAGTGAAGGGAGATGGGGCCTCCCACAAGCAGAGGGGAGGTCACGGCTTTTCTGAGGGGGAGACAGAAACTCTAGAAAGATACTGCTGGTGTCAAGGCCTAAAGCGGATGCCGTCGGGCGCCACCCAGGTCCCCTCAGGACCCAGGCACCCCCTAGACCACAGCCATGCACAGTTAAGTATGTGCTCATGCTGCTGTTCTCATTGTCACCCTGCTGTGTCAGCCAGGTCCCCAGTCCTTGGCTGGCACTCAGAGTTAAAAATAAAAATGTTTAAAGATTTTGTCAACAGAGAGCAAATGCAGATCTGCGTGGCCGGCAGTGCTCTGCAGAGCCCGTCGTGATGGAGCCCTCATGTGGGCTGCCTGGTGGAGTTGGGGTCAGCTTCCACAAACCCCTGGCAGAGAAGAGGCGCCCGGGGTGGGGGGTAGAGGGGGGTGGCACACAGGCACCCCACCACACACTCATTCCAGCAGGTGCCTTCCCTGCCCTCCTCTGACAGCCTTTGCTTGGTTCTCAGCACGGTGTAGCTTCTGGCATCTCCAGCACAGGGAGCCTCCGTCTTCCAGACAAGAGACCCCAGGGGCACCCCCAGAACCGTCTCCATGGCTCCAGGCAGGGCAGGCTCTTCTCCACCATCACAGACCAGCCCCTTTGGGCTCACATACCCAAGCCCGTGACACCAGTCCCCAGAGACGGTGCGCTGTCCTGGTGGTGGCCAGCCAGGCCAGGATGGGGGCAGCAGCCCCTGTCTACCTGTCTTTTTCTCTGCCTCTGGGCCTCTCTCTCTTCTCTCTCTCTGCTGCTCTCTGCATGTGAATTTTAGCGCTCTCTCCCTAGGCCTGCACTTCTCTCTGCTTCTCCAAGCTCATCAGCCGAGCGTGGCTCCTCCCAGACACAAAGCGTTCACATCCTCAGTGAACCAATCCGCAGAGACCACCAGGCACCTGGCCCCGGTCTAAGTTCCCAGGACAGAAGCTGATTGGCCCAGGCGGGATTAGATGCCCACTGCAGTCCAATCAGCTAAGGTAAGGGGCGGAGCCACACAGAACAAACCTCGGGGGCAGGATCCACGCTGAGGGAGCCGAGGGCAGTTTTCTAAAGGGTTCGTGAGCCATGATCCTGTATTTCCACAACGTTCCTGAGGTTTAACAATGAATGCCCTGTCCCGAAAGGAACGAGCACCGTGTCCCGGAAGGGGTGAAAGCATAGCGGAATGATCTGGGAATGGAATTTTATTAGTGTCTCTGGTTCCCCCTTCTTTTCATTGGCACCCCACCCCCAGCCCCCACTCCCTGGAGGTCACAAGGAAGGAGGGGTGGCAGGTGAGGAGCGGGGTGCACTACTGACTGAAAGAGAGAAGCCTGGCAGCTGTAGGGGCGAGGCCTGGAGCTGGGCCGCTCGAGTACCGCCCGCAAGTGTGCCAGGCCCACGTGCAAACACAGAGCACCTGCCGAGGCCCCGTCCCTGGTGAGTGGACAGATGCAGCCATCCGGGCCACCCGTGCGGACCTGAGCGTCTCTGCACAGGCCAGCGCAGGAGAAGAGCCGTGCGCCCAAGTGCACAGCGCCCCGGAGAGCGCTCCATCTCCCTGCCGCCTCGGTCTCTGGATGGAATTGCCCTGCTTTCAGGGTCCGCAGGAGCCTCCTCTCTCCAGCTCCTGCAGGGGCAGAGAGGGGCTTCGCGCTGCACCGTCTACCCGTCTCAGGCCTCTGTTTCCCCATTTGCCCCTGGCAACGCTGGCCCTCAGTGCTGGGGGTCAAGATGGGAGGCAGGAGGCCGCACCCTAGCCGTGTTCCCCTTTCCCTGCTAAGAAACAGACCCGGCCACGTTTGGGGAGGCGTCTGGGCCAGGTGGCCCGTGGGAAGTCAGATGGACTTTCTGGCAGGAGCCCCCGCCTTAAGAATCCAGCTTTCAGAGGGCCAGGCTCCAGTATCTCCCCACAACCCTGGCTGCGATATAAAATAGGTCATTGGTGTAATCCTGGCCAAATTGGCCTCTGGAAGATCAGTTAGGCCGAGCTCCCCGGGCCTAATTATCCCATATTTGGTCAATAAGCCATTAACACAGCACCTCGGATGTTAATAACCATTTCATGAAAAAGTCGGTGTAATTTATGAGATCAACACTGGTTAGCAAAATTAATAAATATTTCATTCGGTGAGATTTATCCCGGCATGCTCCCGACAGGTGGACCGAGGGCCTTCGGGCAGCCCCGGGGAGCAGGCAGTCGAGGGAGAGGAATGCCCAGCTCTCACTTGGGCCAATAAACATTTACCTCAAATCCTATCGCCATAAATCCGAAGGCTGGATGAGGGAGTCCAGTAAAACCTGACTTAACATTATGTTCTGGCCATTAACAATATTTATATAGATGTCACTTCAGGGAAGGTTAGAGTCGCCAGGCAGGACCCGGCTGCCGTGATGGGAGTCGGTTCAGGATCCTTTGGGACAGTTTGTGCCTAGGGAGGTGTAGGCCCGTGGGAAAAGCCTCAGACTGGCCCTCAGACCCCGCAGGGGTTGGCAATTGCCAGCTATGAGCCTCGGTTTCCTCATCTGTACAATGGGAGCATGAACAATAGCCATGTTGTAGGCTGCCAAGAGGATTAAGTCATAGAGCAGAGAGTAACCCCTGGCACACAGTGAGCACTCGATAATAGCACTGCTCTAATAATCATTATTAGTAGAGGCAGCCAGAGGACTCTGCCCTCTGCTCTGACAGAGTAAAGCTCTGTTGGGTGCACTCAGCCTTGTTAATTGAGAATCTAACACCTACCAGATACTGTGCACACATTATCTATAATCCCACCATGATCCTGCAGGGTGAGCACTGTTGATAACCCTATTTGCCAGAAGGGGAAACTGAGGCTCAGAAAAGTGACTTGCCCAGAGGCAGCAAGCAAGAAGCGTTGGAACTGGATTCGAATCAGGTCCGCGGCTCCAAGACTCCACCTCTCACCACTCTGTGCCCCGGCGTGGCAGGGCTCTGGCAGGCATGGGTCCCCGCTGGGCCCTCTGTGAGCAGCCTGAGGAAATGCCACCGTGTCCCTCTCTGCCCTCCGTCAGCCAGCCTGGAGCCCTGAGCAAACAGACCGAGCCCCCGGCAGACGCCAGCGCCTGTTGTGGTTAAAGAACCTTCCAGGAGAACCAATTAGTTTTCCGTGGGGAACTTTCCACCAGGCATTGATTTTCACTCTCCCCACCTGGGGTGGATTTGATTTGCGAGGAGAAGCTCTTCCAGGAGGCAGAAGCAATTGTGTGAAATAAAAGCGCTGAATGTGACAGGCTCATCTGCTGCTGAGGCCAGAGCTGGGACCGAAGGGGACCGAGGGGCTGAGGGGGGGGGATGGGAATGTGGAGCGGGGAGGCCCCTCTGCCACCTGGTACAGATGGGCCCTTCCACCCGCATGGCCTGGAGGCAGCGGCATGAAGATAAGGAAAGATAAGAAGATCAAGGCTCAGAAGGTCTCCAGGCTTCCCCAGGGGCAGGTGGATTTCCACCCCCACCCTTACCTGCAAGGCTGAAGTGCAGGGGGCAGGGCTGGACCCCTCAGTGGGTCTTTCAGCATCCTGATAACCATTCAGTGGTCTTCATCCAGCTTCTGCCCTGACCTCACATTGTTCTTCCCCCAAGCCTGGGAAGCCGGGGCACAGAGCCTGGCTTACAATGTCCAATAAACGTCAGTGCAGGTATCATCGTCCCCACTTTACAGACAAAGAAACCAGGGCTCTGAGGGTTGGGCAGCTGTCCTACAAGATAGGCGGAGCCAGAGCTCAACCGCAGAGCTGACCGATTCCAAGCGTCCCTGTTCTTTTCTCGTCGGTCGAGGACTTGCGTGGGAGCTGGGACAGGTGAGGGGCTTGAAGGGAGCGCAGAGGCTAACAACGGTTCCAACCTCACCTGCCCGGAACTCAGAAGGCCCTGCCTCCCTGCTTGTGTAGGATTGTTCACTCATTCATTTATTCACCCCGTAATTTCATTCATTAAACAAATATTTACTGAGCTCCTGCTACGTACCAGGCCCACTTTCAGGCACTGAGGGTGCAGCACTGAGCAGAGCCAAGATTCTGGTCGGGGAGACAGACACTCAATAGAACAAATAAAAGGTGCCTCGTATGCCAGATGGTGAGAGAGTGGAAAGCAGGTGAGGGAGGTGTGGGCTTAGGGGGTGCAGGGTTCCCTAGGGAATCCAGGTAGGTCCCACGGGGGCGTGAGAGAGACCTCAAGGAAGGAAGGAACGAGCCTTGCTTCTTGCCACCTAGGGGAGGGGGTCCTGGGCAGAGGGGACAGCAAGTAAGACAAGGAGCTAATGTGGCTGGAGGGGGGCCGGGAGAGTGTCAGAGAGGGATGGCCCCAAATAAAGGGCTGTGGCTTTGACCCCCCAGTTACAGGGGGAGGGGAGGTGTGGGGATTTGGAGGATGTGAGCATAGGGGGCAGGAGCTGGCTTAGGTTTTAAAGGGGGCTTTCTGGCTGCTGAGTAGGGGAGAGTGAAGGGAGATGCAGGGAGATGCTTCCAGGGGGCTTTGGCAATAATCCAGGTGAGAGGCCAGGTGGCTCAGTGCAGGTGGAAATGGAAGAGACCATGAGAAGCAGTTTATTATGATCTATTTCCATTTCCTGGTGGCTTGGATGAGGGGTGGGAGGAAGCAAAGTTGAGAATGAAGATCCAGGGCCTGACCGACTGCGTGCTGAGCACCTACTGTGTGCCCGGACCCTGGCGGCACTGGGAAGACCCCGACCGTTTCCCCCACCCGAGGGCTGCCGCCCTCATGGCGCCTACGAGGTGGTGGGGGCCCGGCCTGGAAGCAGATAAGCATCCGTAAAACTAAAGGTCGAGGAAGGAGGGTCAGGGTGGCCCCGTAGGGCAGGCAGGGAAGGCACCTTGAGGAAGTGGCATTGGCACAGAGGGAACTGCGGAGCCAGCATTCAGGGAAGAGGGGTGGAGAGGGAGCAGGCCCCAAGGAGGAGTGTGAGCTGCTTCCTGAGCAGTAAGGGGCCCCATGCAGCCAGGGTGAGTGGTCATAGGCAGGAGAAGGGGCCAGAGAGGTAGCAGGATCCGACCGTGCAGGGCCTCGAAGGAGGCCCACTATCCCCATTTCACTGAGGAGGAGACTGAGGCCCAGGGAGGCAACGTGGTCTGCTCAAGGTCACACCACAGTCCCTAGTGGCACAGGTTTGTTTCAATGCCAAGGATCTTTCTCCCCTCACCCCCCTCCTCCCAATGTTGGGCAGGTGAAGGAATGCCCCTCCCACAAAGCGATGGCAGGCAGGCTGGGACAGCTCTGGGTACCTGGGGATCCTCGGCACAGGCAGGACCTCCAACGGCATCCTGAAATCCTGGGAGGCAGAGGGGAAGGGGCTGGGTGGGGGGGGAGGTGAAGAGCCAGGGGGCCAGCGGGGAGGCGGCGGGCTCCGGGAGCGGGACGGGCCCCAGAGCAGTGCCCGCACCTGGGTGAGGCAGTGGGCCTGAGGGTCGGAAAAGCCCAGGAGCTCACTTTCACTTCCTCCGAGACACCCCGCAAGCTGACTATCCATGCGGTGCTCTACCCACATCATCTCATTGCCTTGAACCTCCAATCCTGAGAGGTAGAGAAGGTGAGGTGAGGAAGTGGAGGAGAAGGTAGAATCCCTACCCAAGGCCACACCACCGGAAGGTGGCAGAGCCTGGATACAAGCTAGGTTTGGGGGATCATGGGGCCACCCCAGGAAGCATGGGTGGGTGGGCACTGCTCTGCACCTGGGAAGGTACAGGGTGCAGCTGTCCCAGAATCACAACCCTGGAGAGATAGGCCGCCCCTCGGACCCCAGGGCTGAGGGAACAGGACGAGCACAGATGGTGTGCCACCGCCAGCACTCACTGAGTGGAGCCCTCTAGGGTTGACGCCCCATGATGTGGTGACCACACGAGGCTGCCTTTGGGGAATACAAATCTCCAGGGGGAGCCTTGCTCCACTTCTCACTGGCTCTGTGGCCTCCGGCTGGTGACCGTCCCTCTCTGAGCCTTGGTTTTCTCTCTGTGAAATGGGATTTTAACTGTTCATTTACTAAATGCCTACCGCTGGCCAGTTCGAGGGCTGTCAACACATCAAATGGAACAAACCCAGCCTTCCCTGAGCGAACATTCTGCCAGGGAAGACGGAACATAAACATAATTGGTGAGCAAATTGCAGACAGTGTTAGAGAAGTACTGTGGGAGCAAAATGGAAAGAAAATCAGGATAAGGAAGGTGGGGACAAGTCACAGGATTAAATACGGTATCACACTGGGCCTCAGCAAAGAGGCCGGATTCCAGCAAAGATGGGAAGGAAGGAGGGAGCCGTGCAGATACCTGAGACAGACTGTTCCAGGAAGAAGGAAAGGCAGGTGCAAAGGTCCTGAGGGAGGAGTGTGCCCCAGCAGGTACTCAAGGGGCAGAAGGAAGGTTCATGTGGCTGGAGGAGCTAACTGAGGGGAGACTGAGACAGGGAGCTGGTAGATGGCATGTCGGACTCTGGGCCTGTAAAGTAAGGGGGTGAATCCGGGGTGGAGGGGCTGCACAGTGAGGAATCTGTGAGTTAATGCGTGTCAGGCATTTAGTGTGCGTTGGTGCATAAGTGGTCAATTAATAGGAGTTATGATTATTGCTGCTTATAATTAGATCATTCTTAACCCTTTTATAGTGGGTGGGAGTGCCTTAAGATTCCCCCCTCCATGGGCAGAAGCTGGATTTGAGTGACCCAGCCTGTCCCCCGTGGGCTGGAGACTGCTCCCTCTCTCAGTGCCGAAAATTTTCCAGGGCCTCACAGGGCCTCGCGAGAAGTTTGGGGAGCGAGAGGGCGGGGCCACAGTCACAATGGCATTAAATCAGACCCCGGCTGTGGACGCAATCGCACCGAGAAGTTGTTAATACCTTTATTATGGGCGAAAATGTATTCACGATATTAAAAGACATCCCATTTCTGCCCCCTGTGTCACATCTGAGATGTAGCGTAGATAAATGATATATCACCACATGAGATCTACCGAAACCATTAGTAACCATGACATTTTGACGTCAGATTTTAAAAAATTCCTAAGTAATCTTTTTGATTTATGAAATGCTGTCTGGGTTCATCGAGAGAGATCTCAGATTTATCACCGCCTGGTTAGAATTATTAATGATTTTCAATTTGTAAATCTGAAGTCGAGAAAGTCTGTGGGCTCTGGGTGAAAACTCCCGCCGACCAAGGCCCAGCCTCTCCTCCAGCCAGAGTTCAGCTTCTCTCCAACATTCTGTGCCCTTGACATTGTGTCCCGGCACACCATGTCTGTCTGCAGCATGCAGGACTGAGGCGGGATGAGCTGCAGGACTTGCTCTGGACAGAAGTAACCGTCCTGCGTCACAGGGCAGACACCGCCTTCCCTTCCCTCTCCTCCCCCCGCCCCCTGCCACGCATAGACCCGGAAAGCGACTCTGGCCGATTCAGGAGAGGTGGTCGGCAGGGACGTTCCCCTTGGATCTGGTTCAAGCTCAGCTCAGCTGCAGGCCCTTCACACCGCCGGAAAGCCTGGGCCAGCCCCTCCTTGCCCAAGGTGGCAGTCACACAAGCCACACCTGCTGCTATTTCTCTCTCCCATTCAATGACTTCCAAATTGAGGGGTCACCTGGCCTCTCTGTTTCACCTTCACCCCCACCAAAGCCTCCATCCGCCCTCCAGCCCCAGAAAGTGCCCCAACCTGGGCAGGAGGCAGAGAGCAGTGCTGTTGGACCCCCAGACCCGGGGTCCTGTCTCCCCTGGGTTCCCACGCAGACCTGAGTCAGGCTGTCACACCCGCTCATGCCCAGCCCCCCCCCCGCTCCCACCCTCACAAGTCCTATGCCCGTGGCTCTCCCCTGGGCTGAGAGTGGGAATCACCAGGGAAGTGTTATATGTGCAGGGCGCACACCCTAGGCCAGGGAATCAGAACTGTCAGGAGGTTCCCAGCCCCCATCCTCACCTGCGCTAAGCCTGCTCCAGGGCCGTGAGGGTGCCACACCCCTGCGTGCTCCCTCAGTGCCTCCTAAGGCCCCATGGGGAAGGGGACATCATCTTCCAGCCCCGCCCCCACCAGCTGCCAAGGGGGGTGGGACTTCAGGAGGCCATGTAGGGAGCCACCTGCAGCACAGAGCCAGGCCCAGAGTCCCCTTCCCAGGCTGGATCCCACCTTCCCCCTCCAGACACAGAGCCTGGCCCAGCAGCCTCCTACCTGGGCCAGGAGGAAGGCCCCATGAGGTGGGGATCGCTGGGAAGCAAGGTTCGCCCACCATGCCATGTGGCTCCTGGCTCTGCTCTCTCATCCCCACAACCCTAGTGTGGGCAGGGGATAAGCCTCATAGCCGCTCTGAGCCTCAGTATCCTGATCCATAAAATGGCAAGAGTAGAATTCCCGATCCTTGAGGTTCTATAGAATTTAAGCCGCTCTCCCACGGGATGAGCTCAGGGCCAGCGCCCAGGAATGTGTAGCTGCTGGGAGCACATGATTAGTGACAGGTCCTGGGCTAGGGTGTGTGGGGGTGGCCTTGTTTAAAAGTTTTGCCCTGCACTGGGTTCAAGTCCTTGATGCGCGGTCCATGACCTTGTCCTCTCCAGGCTTCAGTTTCCCCAATACTAGGGCCCATTTCTCCCACAGCCCCTTCATGCCCAGCCACCCTACACCCTCCCCTTTCTGTCAGGACGTGAATTCAGTCCGGAAGTGACCTGGCAGCAAATTTCCCTCCTAATAACCTGCCCCCCACCCACCACCCCTGCCCCCGTCACAGACTCCAGAGTAAATGAGGCCGGCCCAGAGAAATATGTGTATCGGACACACTGGTTTTTTTCTTGATCCACAATTCAAAGGGAAAATTGAATCCAGATCTCTGTAAAGATCAGAGGCTGGAAGGTGAGTTTTTGATAAACGCGGGGAGACAGGCCAGGCGGCACCCAGCTTTTTTCCTCTGGTGCCGGGGAGGGTTCAGGTGCAGCCGGGAGACAGGAAGTCTAAGCAGAGGAGGAAAGGCAGAGGGAGTGAGACAAAGGGGTGAACCCCCTGGACCTCCACGGAGATGCAGACAAGCGGGGAGGCAGGCAGGGCAGAGCAGCCGCCTCCAAGGGGGTGTTCTGGCGGCTCCTGGGGAGCAATGGGGAAGTGGGCCACAGAGAGAGGCCAGTGCCTGGCACAGCCAGGTTCTGACTGGTGGGTTTGGGCAGTTCCTGAATGGATGCAAGCATGCGTGCCTGAGTGAACCAACATGGCTTCAAAGCACCTAAATGCCAGGCTTTCTCCCGCCCATAGTCTCATGTAATGCAATACCCCTGTGAGGGTGACATCATTACTCCCATTTCACAAATGAGGAAAGTGAGGCTCAGAGAGGCCAAGGTAGCCTGAGGTCACATAGCTGAGAAGCAAAGGAGCCCCCATCAAGGGGGGGGCAGCTGAGGTTTCCCAGGGACCCCCCCCAGCACAATGAGGTGGGGTACGTAGTTTATCCAGCATCACAAAGCTCACTACACACACACTGCTGCCCACACCCTGCCACATTTGTAGACACGTGCCTTGGGCACAAGGACGCTGACAGCCCCACCCTCCGGCCGCTCTGGCCGTATCCTATGGGGGGGTCTGGCCCTGCCACAACCCGGGCCCTACCCCCATCCATTCTGCTGGGCCCTCTGCCCTGCTCTCTGCTGTCCCTGGGGGTGGAGGGGAGGTGGGAATTGGAGTCTCAGACTCCACCTGCTCTGGGTCCACCAGCCGCTGTCACCTCCAAGGCTCTCAGGCCTGGTCCCACCTGCTAAGGCCGAGCAGACTTCACTTCTGGCGAGAGGTCTCCAGTCATGGCTGCCTGGCCTCTGCTTCCCCAGGGGACCTCAGGCCAGTTCTCTTCAGAGAAGCTTGGTTGGAAAGACCACAGGGTCAGCCCACCCAGATGAGGCTGGAGATGGAGATGAGGCTTGGAGTCCCACAGCTCCAAGCCACGCGGCCGGCGACTTTCTGCAAAGGCATCGGGTAGCAGGCGGTACTGCAGACAGCAGCGTCCAAGCCCAGGGACCTGCCAGGCAGATGGAAATAGGAAAGCGGGTTGTGGTGGGCGGAATTTGTGTTTCCCACAGCCGCAGTGGAGAACTCATGTAGATTCTGGGGCCCAGAAGTGGGGTGCTGCTATAACAAATACCTGGAAAATGTGGAAGTGGCCTTGGAAATGAACAGGGGACAAAATCTGGAAAAAAATTGAGAAGCATGATGGAAAAAGCTTGGATTGCCTTGAACGGACTATTAGAAATACGGGCGCATGTATGCCTTGCTGAGTATACGTGCCCTGGGAGATGGGGGACGGGGGGCTCAGGGAGAGGAGGGAAGTGTTAATAGTCCAGTGGTGGAGAAGTTTTGGGGGTGACCAGGCCAAAGGGTGGGTGCAATGGCCCAGAGACAGACAGTATCTGGAGTGGGGACAGTTAAAGACTGGGGAGTGAATGGGGGACCACGTGGGCACTGAAGCGTCACGTGGCGATGGGGACGCCACAGGGAGGACAGATCATGAACAAGCGCCTGGGGAAAAACCCACTAATGATTAATGGTGGTGATAGTGGTGTGGATGGTGGTGGTGGTGGAGGTGGAGGAGGAGGTGATAGATAATAATAGTGGCGGCGGTGACGACGATGATATCGAATGCTGTGGTGACCGTGGTGGTGATGGTGATGGTGGCCAGACACCTGCTTGAAAATGTGCCCCGGTCGGTGACCCACAAAAGTGAATGGTTCCCTCTCTACTGCAGCCAGAAGTTTAGTACAGGGGCCTGGTCTCACCTCCCTGGGAAGTTAACACTTTCTCGGGATTTCTGGAACTACCCTGAACACCCACCCCCTCCCCAGGTCTGTGCTGGGGCCTCAGGCCAAACAAGGAAGGAAGCTAGGACCTCCCCAAGGGGAGAGAAGAGAGAGTTTGGGGTTGAACTTAAGCCCAAGTGGAGCCGGAGGGAGAGGAGGGGTCTGGAGCCAGGAAGTGCTCCCAGGCTGCCCTGAGGGTCCCTCGGATGCTGGGACCCTGAGTCACAGCCTTCAGAGGTGCTGATAGGGCCCCGCAGCAGGCTCTGTCATCAAGGGCAAGGCTGCCCCAGTGGGAGGCATGCCCAGGCCCCCTGGTGTCATGGGATGACCCGATGACGCAGGTGCTACCATGCCACACAGTGGGAGAGTCATGGCATCCCAGGGCCAGACGACCAGGATGTCTTGTGTCTGCAATATCATGGCCATCTGGGACTCTGGAGAGGCAGAAGGGAGCCCCTGAATGAAGGGGAGCTGATGTCCAGGCACCAGGCCCAGACCCCATTTGGAGAAGTCAAGATAAGGGATGGTTTTTGCAACCCGGAGTTATAGGGAGTATGTGCACTGGAAAGCGCCTGTGTTTCCTAAGCACACTCCAAATGTCAGCCTTGTGCCATCTCTCTGGAGACCCAGAGCTCCCCCTGGAGGAAAGTGCTATGATTAGCCCACTTTACAGATGAGGAAACCGAGACCCAGAGATGTGGACCGGCCTGCCCTGGGGGCACACTGGCATTTTGCCCATACCCACACCCTTCCCATTTTGCTCAAGGGCTCTGAGTACACTGGGACCCTTAGACTCTGGGATCCTTAGACTCTGCTAAGGGTCAGCTGTGGTCTTGACCCTTTGTCACTGTGGGTCTTGGCCCATATTGGTTTCCTGGGGCTGCCAGGAAGCACTGGAATCTTGGAGGCTTGACCCAACAGAAATTCGTTCTCTCCCAGCTCTGGAGCCTAGAAATCTAAAACCCAGGTGCTGGTGGTGTTGGCTTCTCCTGGAGGCTCTGGGGGAGAATCTGATCCTTGCCTTGTTCCAGCTTCTGTTGGTTGCTAGAAGCCCTTGGTGTCCCTTGCATAGTAGAAACATCACTCCAGTCTCTGCCTCAGTCTTCTTGTGGCCTTCCGTGTGTGTGTGTGTGTGTGTGTGTGTGTGTGTGTGTGTGTGTGTATCTGTCCATTTTCTTATAAAGGTAAGGACACAAATCATATTGGACTAAGGTCTCACCCTAATCTACTATCACCTCATCTTAACTTGATTGCACATGCAAAGACCTGATTTCCTACAAAGGTTGCATTGCCAGTTTCTGGGAGTTAGGACTGCACCCTGTCTTTGGATATTTGGATAATTCAACCCACGACACTGGCCTCAGAGTCTCCCTCAGATCCATGAAAATGTTTGCCACCCTGGGGCAGGGGGTGGGGTTTATTTTGCTACCTGCTGCCCCTGCAGTGCGGGGAGTAAATGCCCAGCACACAGCAGGTACTCCGCAAATATCACTGAGGAAGAAATATACCTCAAAGGTGCTTCCTGCTCCTCGGATAGGAATATGCCCACACAGCATAACAGGCCCAAGTGACGCCCACCCAGATACAGGCAAGTCACAGGACACGCAGGGACAGGCACGTGACATAGCACCTGCATGGGCTTCATAAGGAGCTCAAGAGGCTCACCCCTGACGGTGTCACATGCCAGGTATTGTTGAGGCATCAGACACCGATTCTGCTTGTGTGACCCACCGGGGCGGGGGGACAATATTCTGGGAGCCCTTATTTTATCCTGTATTCATTGCTGAGTGCTTTGAAACCCTAATTCTGTTATACTGTGCAAATTAAGCAACTGTTTCGAGTTGAGCAGGTGCTAGTGGGCCACACAGGCCGAGCTGGGGTGAGAAGCCTGCGAGCGCACTGGGGACTCGATGGCGGGCGGACGAGGCAGTCCAAAGACGCTGAACAGCAGTCAGTTCGTCTGTCCACCTGCGCGAGACATGGGACCAAAGCTGCTCCCGTGGTTACAAATCCTTCCCAGGGGAGGGGCCTGGGTGGGCGCCCCCCCTACTCTGAATCAGGAGCGCTGGTTAGTGAGTAGCTACTATGCGGTGCCTGGTGGCTCAGTTGGTTGAGTGTCCGACTTCGGCTTAGGTCATGATCTCATAGTTTGTGGGTTTGAGCCTCGCGTCAGGCTCTCTGCTGTCAGCACAGAGCTCGCTTCAGATCCTCTGTCCCCCTCTCTCTGACCCTCCCCTGCTTGTGCTCCCTCTCTTAAAAATAAATAAAAAATTTTTTTTATTTAAATGCAAGACCCGGGGCGCCTGGGTGGCTCAGCTGGTTGGGCGTCCAGCTTCGACTCAGGTTATGATCTCACCGCTTGTGAATTCGAGCCCCGTGTCAGGCTCTGTGCTGACAGCCACAGCTCACAGCTCTGGAGCCTGTTTCAGATTCTGTCTCTAGCTCTCTGCCGCTCCCCTGCTCAAGCTGTCTGTCTGTTTCTCTCTCTCTCTCAAATATAAATAAACATTAAAAATAAAAATAAATAAACAAGAACTATAAGACCCAAGGTCCAGCAGTGTGTATGGAAGACCCCTTGCTGTCCTCACCGGGTCCCTATGGGGAACCATCTGCACTGTAACAGATACCCAGATTACCGGGTGGGTGCTGGGCTCCAAAGGTGAAGCTCCTCGCATTCATCCCACTGCCACCGCCTGGCTGGGCACAGCCATCTCCAAACCTGGAGACAGGCAAATACAGAGAATCGCAAGTTACCAGGGCAGAAACCCATGAGCAGAAACCTCCGTGGTGTTTCAGATGCGGCACCAAATCATGGTACACTGGACCTCGTTAAATTTAAACACTTTTGCTCTGCAAAACACACTGTCAAGAGAATGAAAAGGCCACAGACTGGGAGACAATATTTGCAAAAGACACAGCTGATGAAAGACTATTCTCCAAGACAGACAAAGAACTCCTGGGGCGCCTGGCTGCTGCAGTTGGTGGAGCGTGCAACTTTTGATCTCAGGGTTGTGAGTTTGAGCCCCACGCTGGGTGTAGAGATGACTTAAAAATGAAATCTGTATTAAAAAAAGAGAACTCTTACAATTCAACAATGAGAAAACTAACAACCTGATTTAAAAATGAGCAAAACGGGTTCAGTCGGTTAAGTGTCTGACTTCGACTCAGGTCACAATCTCACAGTTCGTGGGTTCGAACCATGTGTCGGGCTCTGTGCTGACAGCTCAGAGCCTGGAGCCTCCTTCCGATTCTGTGTCTCCCTCTCTCTGCCCTTCTCCCACTCATGATCTCTCTTTCTCAGAAAAAAATAAACATTAAAAAAATGAAAAATAAATAAATAAAAATGAGCAAAGAACTTAACAGCCACCCCACCAAAGAAGATATATGGGTAGTGAGTAAGCCAAGGAAAAGATGTTTAATATCATACGTCATTAAGGAACTGCAGATTAAAACAATGAGATCCCCCACACACATCCTAGGTATCTCATGTATTATTAGAATGGCCAAAATCCAGAGCACTGACAACACCAAATGCTGGTGAGGATATGGAGCGACAGGAACCCTTGTTCGTGGTTGGCAGGAATAAGAAATATATACCCATTTCGGAAGACAATTTGACAATTTCTTACGAAACCAAACACACTTCTGTACCGCCCAGTAGTCACACCCCTTGGTATTTCACCCAAAGGAGTTGAAAACACCCATCCACACAAAAACCTGCACATACACATTTACAGGAGATTTATTCATAGTCTCCCAAACTTGGAAGCAACCAGGATGTCCTTCAGCAGATGAATGGGTAAATATAACCCATTCTATTTGGTGGTCCAAACAAATTACGGGTGGTTCATCCAGACAATGGAAGATTATTCACGCTAAAAAGAAATGTGGTATCAGGCCATGAAAAGACATGAAGGAACGTTAGTGCACATCGCTGAGTGAAAGAAAGAAGCCGACGTGAAAAAGCCATATACTGTTCGATTCCAACCCACTGGGTTCCTGCAAAACTATGGGGGAAGTAAAACATCTGTGGTTGCCAGAGATGATGGAAGAGATGGGGACAGACAGGCGGAGCACAGAGGATTTTTAGGGCACTGAAATTCTTCTGCACCATACCCCAATGGTGACTACGTGTCACTACACAGGTGTCCAAATCTATAGAAGGTACAACACCAACAGCGTGCCCTGTTGTAAACTATGGACTTTGGGTGATAATAATGTGCCAATGTAGTTTCATCCTTTGCAACAGAAGGACAATTACGGTGCAAGATGGTGACAGTGGGGGAGGTTGTGCATGTGTTGAGGAGATGGGATATAGTACGGGAACTCTGTATCATTTCTGCTCAATTTTGCTATAAAAACTGCTCTAAAAATTAAACTCATTAATTAAAGAAAGGGGGCACCCGGGTGGCTCTGTCGGCTGGGCATCTGACTTCGGCTCAGGTCATGATCTTACGGTCCATGGTTTGAGCCCCACTTCTAGCTCGGCCCTGACAGTATGGAACGTGTTTGGGATTCTCTCTCTTTCTCAAAATAAACAAATAAACTTAAAAAAAAAAAGCCAGGAGGAGGAAGAAGGAAAGTAGGCAGGCTGGAAGGAAAGAAGGGAGAGAGAGAAAGAGAAGGAGGGAAAAATTGAATGCGGGGCGGAGGAAGGAAGGGATGCCTGATTTCACAGTCCCTGAGAGAGGACTTTGCTTCTCAGACGGTGGCACCTCACCTGAATGGGACCCTTTGTTGGAAAAGTCCAGTCCCCTGGACATGGTTCAGATGGAGAAAGTTTAGACAAAAAGAAATTTGGAGTTTTCATATGGAAGAACGTGGTACAAGTGAGTGGAAGCCCGTGCATTGTGATGGAGAAAATTATAAAAGCTTATTGAAAGATACCGTATGATTTCACTTGTATATGGAATCTAAAAAAAAAATTTACAAACAGAAGCGGACTCATAAAAACAGAGAACAAACTAGTGTTTGCCAGAGGGGAAGAGGGCGAGAGCCTGGGCAAAACAGGCGAAAGGGATTAAGAGGTACAAACTCCCAGTTATAAAATAAATAAGTCATGAGGATGCAAAGTAAAACATAAGGAATATCGCTAATAGTAGCATAACAACTCTGCATGATGACAGATGGTAACTACACTTATTGCGGCGAACATTTTGTAATGTATATAAATGTGGAATCACTACATTGTACACCTGAAACTAATAAAATATTATATGTCAACTATACTTCAATTTTTAAAAATTAGGAAAAACTTTATGGAAAGGCATTCAAGAAGATTTAAATAAATGAAGATAGACATTTTGTTCATGGATTAAGACTCGGTCTTAAATATATCAGTTCCCCTAATGTGATCCAAATCCGAATCCCAACAGACATTTTTTCTGACACTTGACAAACCGATTCTAAAATTTCTACAGAAATATAAAGGGCCAAGAATCACCAGAATATTCCTGACAAACGAGGTGAGAGAACTTGCTCTGTCACATAGTAAGCCAGGGTGGTCCTGACACAGAGATGGCCACATAGTCCAGTAGCCACGTGAGCCCAGAAATAGAACTACACACGCGTATACTCGATGCATGAGGGAGATGACGTTGCAGATCAGTGGCAAAAAGATGAACTTTCCAATAAGTGGAATCGGGACAATTAGACCCCCTACCTCACACCATACACAGAAAGCAGTGACCAAACAGAAAACCACTTTGCTTAAATGTTAATTAAAGCTAACTATTGCACTGCTGTTCATCAAAACACCCTACAAATCAATAAGAACAAGGCAAACAACACACCAGTGGATAAATGGCTTCAACAGCTGCTCCATAGAAGATGGTACTCAATCAAGAAGCACGTGAAAAAATGCTAAAGCTTATTAGTAACATTTGATGGAAATTCAAATTTAAATCACATTGCTCCATCATCATCTAGCCACCAGGCTGGAAAAAGAAAATGTAAATTCTAAATGTTGACAAGTACGTGGAAGTATAAATCAGAACAACTGCTTTGGCAAACGCTTCGGCCTTCCCTAGTAAAGTTGAAGCCGACACTCAAGGCCAGCGATTTCACGCTGGAGAAACGCGGGCACGTGTGCACCTGATTCAGCTGCGCAGCACTACTCCCAGGGGGCCTTGGTGCCGTTCCTATACCTCCACTTCCCCCAGGCCAGGCCAGGTGAGTTCATCTCCGTGGTCCCTCGTGAGCCAGTGGTCTGGGGGAGAGCTGATCCCCACCACGAAGGGCTCTTCCTTCTCTCAGAGGCTTGCCCAAGGCTCCCCCAAGTCCTGTCTCCCCTTGGGGCAACACAACCCACCAATGTCACTTTTGCAAACTTTACTTCTTCTCTCTAACCTCTTTAGGGAAGGCGGGGACCTCAGACCTAGATCTGCTTAGACCTCTGCTTCCCCTTCCATGACATAGGGCGACAGCTCACAGGGTGTTTGAGTTGGACTCAGCAGGGGCTGGGCAGGGAATGAGCTGTCAGGAGCGCCGGGACCTCTGCGGGAGGAAGCCTCTCCCTGCCCTCACCATGCACCCTTCCCTACTGTCTCACCTGCATTTCCATTTCCTCCATCCAGGCTGTGCCTTTCTCCGAGCCTAATTCAACGCAGCTTTGCAGAAGCCCTTCCCTACCTCCAGCCCATAAAGATCTCTCCTTTCCCTAAGCTTCCAGTCTATCGGTGGGTCAACAAATATTTCCCAGAAGCTCATCACATAGAAGGCAACATTTCTGGTGTTGGAGAAACTGTGGGGAGCTCAGCAGCCCCAGGTCCTGATGGGAAGTTTGCTCAGGCAGTGGTGTGGAGGGAGAAAGGCAGGAAGATCACCTGGTAACCACTGCACCCTCAGTAACCAGCACAGCATCTGGCACATAGTAGGTGCCCAATAAGGAATGGCTGAATGTCAAACCCAACAATTGGGACACATTCAGGCTGCAGGCACTCAAGCATCTAGGCTGATGAACATGGGCTTTGATGGACACATGTAATGACATGTATGTGTGACCGTGAACATCAATACATTAAACCCACCTGCACGCACACACAGCCCCAACACACGGGCCTGCTCCAGCCAACATCCTAATGCACACGAATGCTGCCTCCTGCACAAAGCTCATTTATTTTGATTTATGAATATTACAAAAATAAACCTGAGTGTCTTCTTGGGATTCTGTGATCCTGACACGGGTCTCCACGATATTGCTTTTCGCTCCTGGTTACCTGAAATTAGCAGAGTAATTCGGAATCTGCATCTTTATTTAAAAGAAAAAACTGTAGATGCAGAATTATAAAAATTTAATATGCTCCCAGGAAAATGAAAAATGAGAGGTTGTGATCTCGTCTAACACTTTCAAATGTGTTTATTAATTCATGTTTTAAATCATAAGTTTCATTCGGTGAGAGCCATGCACAGCAATAAGCCCGTTTTAAAATATTAATGAATAAACAATATTTCTCTATTGAAATATAACATGCTTCTTTGAACAATGGACCACCAGTAATAAATCAAAACCAGGAGAAAATTGCATTTCATATTTAATACAAGTTGAACTCTGCCTTTTTATAAATGATATCTTTTTTGTTTAATTGGCGTCAGTTCAGATCTAGCAGATTGCTAATAAAATTCTGGATTTCCATATTTAATGATGCGTACACTTTCTGCTGAAATTTTACCAGGAAAAAGGAATCAGCCTTTTATTATCTCCTGAGATGGTGAGAGGTGAGGCCAAGGCCTCAGTCCAGCCTTGAGGGCCAGGGGTGAGCAGGCTGGAGTGGGTGGGTTGAAGAGGCTGGTCCACTTCGTAGCTGATACCCCCCGATGAATGCTCTGATGACCAGAAGTAAGGATTCCAACCGGAGGCGCTAGAGACCGAGGGACCCCTTCTGATCTGGGGAGCTGTCTAAGAATAACAACAGAAAGAAGAGGACTCATTCCATCCCAAGGGCCAAGCACATCCGTTCATCAACTCATTAATCTTTATGACATCCTTATGAGGAAAGTAGGAAAAAAGTCTCCCCATTTTACAGGTGAGGAAACTAAGGCCATGGAGTGAGGAGGTGATATGCCCAAGGTCCCACACAGCTGGTAAGAGGCAGAGCTCAACCTGACTCGGGTGCCTTAGCTCTTCATACTATGACATGCTGCCTTGAAGGAGGTGAAGGAACCCGGGTCTCAGAAGACATGGGTTTTACCAAAAGTGGGGGGCGCTGGCTAGAACAGGAGTGCAAATCATGGACAGGCTAAGTGTCGGGCCAATAGGAATAAGAGCAGCTGGCCGTGGCCCCTCCTACTGCACCACCTTGCTTGATCCTCCCGACAATGCTGGGAGGCAGAAGCTTGACAGCTAAGGAAACTGAGGCACACAGGGAGGTTACATGACTTGCCCAAGGACACACAGCTGGTATGAGGCAGAGCCGGGTTCAAAGGCAGTTTCACTTGGAGCCTACGTTCATGGGAGCTAAGCCATGGGGCCACAGTAAACCCCTGGGCATCCGTTTTTGTCTCTGTGATGGGGACGGTGACTCTTGGCTGTGAGGTGTGGCTCCTGGCAGTGCACTTGGCTGTGAGGTGTGGCTCCTGGCAGTGCACTTGGCTGTGAGGTGTGGCTCCTGGCAGTGCACTTGGCTGTGAGGTGTGGCTCCTGGCAGTGCACTTGGCTGTGAGGTGTGGCTCCTGGCAGTGCACTTGGTGGGGAGCAGCTGGAAGCAGGCTCCATGCATACCCACTGAGTCTGTGACCGCTGAGTTATCAGGGCTGAGAGATGGCTGCTTATTGTCCATGGTGGGGGGTGGGGGAGGGTCCTCAGGCCCAGAGGGGAGAAATTGCAGGCCATTTGCTGGCCTGAAGTGCCTGTGGACTCAGCAGCCTTCCTGAGGGTGTCCCTGGGGTCCTAGGCTGTTGGGAACAAGAGCCAATGGCTCTCTGGTGGGGGGCAGTGGTGGCGCCCCTCCCCATCTCTGCTCAGTTCCCAGCTCAGGTTCGCCAACAGCGAGTGGCCCCAGCACGATAAGAAAGAGACACTTTGCTAAGACAGCCAGGCACAAAGGGTTAAAAATATGGGTTTTGTGGGTGTTATGTGGAAACTAATTTGACAATCAACTATTTGTAAAAAAAAAAAAAAAAAAATATATATATATATATATATATATATATATATATATATATATGGGTTTTGGCTTCAGACACACTCAGACTCATGTTCCCGCTCTGTGTGTATTTGGCCAAGTTTCCTCATCGGTAAAGTAGAGGAGGTGATAATAGAACTTGCTCACGAGGCTGCTGGGAGGGTTTGGAGAGTAAGCCCCGAAGGGAGGAGAGGGCAAACATCCGCTGGGCATCTCTGACAGTTCTGCTCGCCATGCCCTCTGGTCTCTGGACGTGCCCTTCCCCTTGCCTGGTCCACCTGTCCCTGAGCACCCCCTCCCCCAACTGCTGTCCTCCTAATCCTCTCTTCCTTAGGTCTCTGCCCGGACGTCTGGAATGGGATGCAGAGCCTGGCTCTGTTGGACGACAAGCAATCCGGATTCAGCCTTAAAGGATGGGCATTCAGCGGGGAGACAGGGTACGGAACAACGTTCCAAGAAGAGAGCATAAGGAAACTGAGGCTCAAAAGGTAAAGTCTCTCATCTGAGGTCACACAACTGGCAGGGGGCAGAGCTGGGAATCAAATCCATGCCCGGGGTGGAGTTGGAGATGTGCTCACATCGAAGGGCTATGTGGGCAGTGGACGAGGGGGCCGGGGACCCGCAGTCACCCACGGGGAACGGGCAGGACTCTGTGTGCCCCAGGCCCTGTGCTCAGCACTTCTCATTCATCGTGACAGCTGCCCTTCCGGTCTGCTTGCCTCCATTAGTTATGGTGCCAGGCCCAGCCGAGCCCTGCGATCCAGACACAGGTTGGACCATGTACAGTCTGGGACATACGTCTCGCACACACCACAGGACACACATACTCAGGTGGCCCAGGCAACGTGGCATAGGCGGGAGAGTCGCAAGCTCTGAGGGTGGAGGTGGAGGACTCACCTGGTCCCCTAGGAGGACCTCACTCTGCAGGCTGGTGGCCCCAGCTCACAGGAGCCTCTCTCCATCCCACTAGAAGTGGCTGCTGGGAGGGGGTCCCAGGGGCCCTTCACAGGGAGGCCTCAGCTCTGCGGGAGATCATGGACAGGTGGCGTTAACTTCTTGCAGCGTCAGAATCCTCATCACATGGGGCTCCGTGGGCATTAAATAAGATGCTGTACGGAAAGCACCTGGCCGTGGGCTGGTCTGCAGGAGACGCCCAATAAACTGTGGCCGCCAGCCCAGCAAAGGCCCCTTGCTCACGGCACCAACACAGCTCACACTCAGACACCTCTCCATGTGTGAGACATCCCTGTCACTTTGTCCACACGGGGAGGGCACTACTCTAGGCCACCACCTCTCCCACCCGCACTTCTGGCCGGGGAAGTTAGGGGTCATGGAATTTCTAACCTAGTCTGCAAGGCCACACGGCTTGCACACGGCCATGCACACGACTGATCCCTGCTCAGTCAGGTGGTTCCAGAAACTCGTGAACATACATGTATTCTCACCTGAGCACAGACGTGCGCTTGTGCATCTAACCGTATGCATGGACAGGCCCGTGAGCCTGTGATTGCGCGTTGTTTCCTTTGATCTTGTGACGGGGCTGTGAGATCCTCACTCCTCCTCACTCTTGGGGTTCAGAGCCTTTCAAGCTTTTCAGTACCCTCACAAGCATTTGGAGTCTGAACAAGATCTTGGCTTCTCAAGGGCTGGGGCCTGATTTCAATCACCTCTGGGTCCGACCCCTAACCCCCTGCTTGATGAAAATCCCTATTTCACCCAACTTGGAGTGAAGCCTGAGAAATTAAGAGCCCACGCCATGGCCCAGCTTCCTTACCTATGAAGTGAGGATGCTTCTGCCCCCCAAGAGAGGCGTGAAGAGCAAAGAGGGAAAACACGCACATGCCCAATATCCAACACATAGAAAAGGAACTGGTATTTTTATTGAGGCCGCCTCCGAATAAGGCCTCAGACGCCCATATTTCCCTCAAGGGTTGAGCGCCAGCTTGTGAATCTCCAGCAAACACTGGGATGTATTTCTCTCAACAGGCTGGCCCGAGGTAGAAGCTGAGAGGCTTCTGAGGAAGGCTGTGTTTCTGGATATGAAAGAAGATGTATTTGTGTGCACGTGTGTGTCAGGTTTCCACAGGATATCTTTGCAAAACCACATAGCATAGAGATTGTTTTTATGTTCCAAGATAAGAAAGGCTGACCCATAAGCTAATTGAATCATGCAAATAACTACTTAGCCATGGGAGAGATTCCTACAGGCAGGCTGAGAGCCCACGTGAGAGAGGACAGCTTGGAGGGCAATCTATTTTATAAAGTTTACTCTCACAGTATAACCGCCTCAAGATTAATGGGAATGGTGGCCCTGGGCCTTGTGTTGCCAGGCTCTGGCAACTGAAATAGTAAAAGTTGTATTTATCATAGACAATTTGCTGCAACTGATTAACATTAATCTGATTTCCTGTGAGTCAATTTCCTTGAGATACAGTAAACAGCCCAATCACCTGCCCCTCACTTCTTTTATTGTATAGATTTAGATCTGAGCGACAGATGTGCATGTAAACGTATGGAATTTCTATTTTAATAAAACAAAAGCAATGTTTAATCTAATCAAGGGATTTCCTGTTGGTCTGACATTTTATAAATTTAGAGTTTTAAAGGGTACATTAAGAGAGGTTGTGGGCTTTCGTTTTTTTTTTTTTTCTTCCAATGGCAATCCGAGGCTCACTCTTTTCAGATGAATTCTTGCTGGTTCTTGGCTGGTATCTCACAAAAGCTATGAAATGAAGTGGTGGAGGCGACAAGACTGGTTTTTGTTTTTGTTTTTGTTTTAATTACAAGAAAAAGGAGCTCCTGGGTGGCTCAGTTGACTGAGCATCCGACACTTGATTTCGACTCAGGTCACAATCCCAGGGTTGTGGGATCGAGCCCCGTGATGGGCTCCACACTCAGCGTGGAGCCTGCTTGGGAGTTCTTTCTCTCTCTCCCTCTGCCCCTCTTGCCAACTCGCACTCTGTCTCTCTTAAAAAAAATAAAATTACGGAAATGGTCTTTCCATCTAACAAGGGCCAGGGGCATCATGAGGTTAGGGGAGTGTGAGCTCCAAGCGCCAAAGAGACCTGGGGGCAAAGGGCAGCCCTTGTTATCCCAAGTCTGTGACCTTGTGGCACTGGCTTAACTTTTATGAGCTTTGCTTTCCTAATCTCTGCCTGTGGGGATAATACCTTGCTTTCGGTGCTCTTGGAACACAGGGATCAAGGGGTAGGGGGGCATGTAGCGATGGTCCAGGAGCTATAGCCAGGAGCCCGCACAAAGAGAGAGCAGTCCGCGGGTAGGGGCTGTTCCTGTACTCCCCGCTTCATGGTCATTTCCGAGTCCCTCTGTGTCGGCCACACACTTACCGGCCCAGCCTGCCTCGGGGCAGGCTTTCTGCTCTGCTTGCCCGGGCCGCCTCACGTGGTGGAGTAAGAAAGGGCAACACTTAACCATGAAAGCAAAAAGTTTATTCATGTTTGAAACTACATATAGCTACCACGAGGAAGACTTTTTCAATCCAGGGTGTAATCCAGTTAGAAAGGAACACGAAACATTTTTAATACATTAGAATCACCGCCACAAATTATTTTCATGACTCAATCAGTTTCAGAATCGCATACAATACAAAAAGAGAGAAAGGAGGGGGGCCCCATTACACAGGGTGAAATATACAGTACCGAATACTGAAATCTGAATGCATCACAATTAGCCGCCGCCTTTTTTTTTTTCTTTTTTCTTTTGCATGGAGTAGTAACAAGATGAAGGACATTCAAAATGCTTTCTCGGTATTTACAACGGTTTTGCTGATCCTGTGTTAATTGAAGACCCGATGTTTCCACTCTTGGTTTTTTTTTTTTTTTAAAAGTTGCAAATGCAACCCTGATTTTTCTTTTAAAAGATTACAATGTACATTACATTTTGTGATGGGAAACAAAGAGTTAATTACAAGATGCCAAAAGGTAAGAAAGAGACAAACTACAGCGTGAGTATTGTTCAGAGGTAGTAAGTGAGCACTCTAAGCTACAGAACATGTGGAAATTCTATTGGTTTGTATGAGTTCGCATGAGGTAATAAAGCTGTGTTTTGATTGGTGAGATGTATAAATACTCTTTTGCTACACTATATACAACACTCCGGAGAGCAGGGCCTTCGTGGATGCCCAGAGGACGTAGCAAACCTTGACAAGCCTGTGCAGCACCCAGCGCACACCGTACAGCCCCAGACGGACCTCGCGTTCACCTCTATCAGCAGCAAGGGTCTTCATCTCTCAGAACAATCTGGATCCATAATTTAATTACCGAGCAGACTCCGGGCACTGGTGCTTCCAGAGAGAGAAAAGATGCTACCAGTCTCTGATCTAATTACAACGTAAGAGATCGAAACACAAACGTGACAAGGAAGATTCTTAAACAAACCATCGTTAACAGAGATAGCCAAACAGCTCCTTTATTCCAACCCCATTAGCGATATGAAAGAAAGACAATCAAAGTCCGCGATGGAAAAATGCGAGAAATTCAATTTAGGTGAGGTGAATCTTTGCATCTGCTCTAACGATTGAGGTTTAGCATATATTGTACTTTTTACCCTTAAGGCCAAGTAATTGGCAACTGTGAAACCATTAATGTAAAATATTGATAATAAATTATGATAAAATAGCTACAGGACTGTCAACAATGTTAAATCTTGGCCTAATTGGATAAAGTGCTTTTTTAACATTGTGTGTTTTTAAGTATAAATACAAATGATTATGATTCCTTTAAAAAACTGATTTACCAAGTTCTCTAATAAGACAAGGTTTTACAGTAAAGCTGTAGATGGTGGGCTACAAAAACGCTTTCCTTTTCCTCCTATTGCTCTGAATGCACTTAGCAAGGCATGTCAGCTCAGGGAAAAGTGTTGCCAGAGATTAGTTAGAGGTATCAGAGTGCACACTTCCTGGGCCTTCTGTAGGGGAAGTCACAGAAGATGGAGTTGTTGCGTCCTGCCAGCCTCCATTAGCCTGAAAGGAGAAACACAGTTCAGCGGGTGCACGTCTCCATATTAATTCCATTCCCCAATTTAAAATACCCAGATGACAACATGAGAGCAAAGATACATTAGCAAAATGTATTTTCTAAACCCACTTTGGCAGGAGTTTGAAGCATGTGTTAAAGTGGGATTAAATGCATGTAAAACAAATCCATCCCACCAAGTAAAGACTTGGCCATAAATCAGCGCGCTGAAGGAGGGCCTCGGCTAAGTCTCAGGCTGGCACGCGGCTTGGCCTTTGATTTGCTGTAAAAAGAAAGTGACTCGGAAAGAAATCTTTTAAGAAGGGAGCGGGGGAGAGGCTGAGTGCAGCGCCTCAGCAAGACCTCGGGCTCCACGAGGTGTAAACTTCAGCCCAGCCTGATCCTCGTCGCCATAGACAAGAAGTGGCCCGCCCTTGTTCCGTACCTGCTTGACAGCCAGCTACTGTAACCCTTGGAAAATGAAGGCCAGAATTTCCTTCCAAACAGGATCTTCCAGAATGAAAATGCATGCACTGTGGAGGAGCACACTATTCAAATCTGTATTCCAATTATCTCTAACTGGGGCTCCTATTTGGGATGTTGCTACTGCTTTTCACACGCCGCTGGCCCTTCCTGCCTCGACCTGCATCGGCAATAACAGTACTCAGAAACAAATTTGCCTCGTGTCTTGGCCTATAGAGGCAATTGCTGAAATCAATGTCTGATCAGATTTCTGCTGTGGCAGACAGCTTGTCGCTACATATTTTTATGTCAGTCAAGAAGAGGGAGGTGCTGGGCTTGCGAGTTGGGGAACATTGAGTGAAAGTGACGGGGCGGGCCTTTCCAGAGAGAAGGCGAGGGTGAGCTGGCTGACACCCAGCGCCTGCGGCTCAGCCCAGCCTCGCGCTCCGCTGCCCGCAGACCCGGACCTCCCGCGCCAGTGTCACTGCGGGCCAAGAGGTGCCCCTGCCTCCTTCTATAGCCGTCTGCAGCTTCTTCTGCCAGTCCATCTACAATGTCTTTTTTGAGGCCTGTGTCACCAGGCTCCTGAGAACTCTGTCTAGAGCCCTACCCGGCCTGGCTCCTGCTGTTAGGTGAGCTCTGTGTTGGGCATCTTCCCCTCTCCCATGGCCGTTGTTCTTAGTGAGCACCCATCTTCTGATTGACTGTACACAGTTCTTCATGTAAAGTATCTTTCCTCCCTCCGGGACCAAGAGAAAGAGAGTCGGGGGTGGGGTGGGGGGGACCAAACAACCCCACAGCCACTGAGATGCCCAGAGCCGAAGGGACAAGGGTCTTCTGGGCTTGAGGCATATCAGACTCTGGCGAGGAAGAAGACCACACCATCCAGATGTATTTTCAGAGCCTCCAGAGTGCAGGTAGGGTGGTGATGTGCTCGTGTGTGTTTGTGGGACTCTAAGAAACCCTCTTCTCTATCAGAATGGTAAGCTGTTTTTACCCCTCAGGTATGAAAATCCACTTAGAAGAAGAAAAACTCGTACACAGATACAAGTCTAAAGATATTCCATCTGAAGTAAACATCATTCCTCCTTTATCCACATTTATAAACAACAAATGTACAATATTTTTACCCAGCACGGCAGCTGGAGGAGAGGTTGTCAGCAAGCATTCTTTTTTTCAAAATAAATTAATCCTTACTCTGGTGGTTTGAGATTATGCACCGTATTATACAACAGCGCCTTATCAAGCCTCATCAGTGAAGATGGAACTCATGTCTGTAAAATGCTGCGGGCAATCACGGTTTCATATTTTATCATGTTGATAAGGATATCGCACATTCTCTGAAGCATTTCAAAACACTTAAATGAAAAAGGAGAAATGCAACTAAAAGGCTTTTTATATGGTTTGTTGTGGGTTATTATGAGTTATTTATAAACCCAAAAAGAAAGATTTGACATTTCAAATGTAAAAGATTTGAGTATTTAATGGTCCTTTCTTCCCTTTACAATTGAACATCCTCAATCACTTTTTCAATCATTAATATTTACTCTCAAGGCAAGCCAAGGCCCTGAAAAGGGAGAAATTTGTCCACTTTCCTCCCGACCCTACCACCACGCTTGAGGCGGTTCATTTCCTCCAGAGTCTGGGATTCCAGATTCCCTCCACCACTCCCCTCCCCGGCTCTCCCCCCATGACCTAACCCTCCCCTCCCCGGGCTCCCTTTCAGGAGCTGAGTGCTTTGCCATTTTCCATCCATGTCAGTGTGGGGTCAAAGCAAAGTCTTGGTGAATGGGTTACAAAAGTTAAAATTTTTTTCTCCATAATTAAAAAGAACTGAAAGGCTAAAAACTGCTGAACATGTGTTGCATACACATTGACAGTGCGGCCCAACTCGCTCTTCAGAATGGAATTCTGTTTCACTTGGTCTGTTGATCTGTCTGGGGCCCCCCAAGGCTGTCCCCTTCTCTTGGGATGTGTTTGGGAATGTGTCCTACTGCTTGATTCTAAGACAGATAAATGACCTGTTTCTTACCATCTCCCTGTGACACAGCACAGCCAGTAGGAGATGGCATCTTAATGGGCTGATGCTCGAGTCCCTATTGATGACAGAATGCTGGCCACTCCTGAGCATCTGTGAGGACTTCTAGGGGCATCTGGGTAACATCAAGTCTTTAGGTTCATAAAATGAAAGTATGGCAAAAATGCTGCCTTCCCCACCTGTCAACAAGGTGAGAAGCCAAGTCAAATGGCCATTAATTTATTTATCAGTCACTGTTTACCTGACGCTGTTCCTACAGCTCTTCGAATCTGGTTCCCCAGAGTACTCACATTTAAATTATGTGGACTGTACAGTGAGTTTCCCCCAAGGCCATCACTGTAGCCTCCCGTCTGATTGATAACATGACGGAGGGTATCCACCTAGAAGTGAGACGAAACAAAATTCATCATCCCAAATCTATTAAAACATTATCATTTACAAAAGGAAACAATTTGAATTATGTGTGCCATGAGGGTTTAGCATCTTCAATGAAAGACAAATTTATCAATCAAATGTGACTGGCAGAATTTCAACAATTCTTTGCATATTTAAACTCACACATCTTTGTTTTTCATGCCAGCCAAACAATAACATCTTCATTGCAGTGCACACTTCCCATTACATCAATGAAATGCGTGTGGCTGTGGGTGAACATGACTTATACATATGTATATGGGATCTCTCCCTCCCACACGCATGTGCGCACACACTTACATGCATAAGTGCAAGTGGCTGTTCTCAGTTAAGAAGATGAGAAAAGAGTTGTACCTGGAATATAGTTTAAGCACTCAGATTTTTTTTTTTATTCCGATTTTTAAAAATCCGGAAAGGAAACAGGTGTACATGTTTTTAAAGCATACACATACTGGCACACACAATTTTTGTTTTGTGTTGTTACGAAAGTAAGATGCACCCAACCCTGTCCATGAGCTCAAGCCAGAGCCGAATGCATTCACAAAGTTCATCAGGTTTGAATCTTCAAAAGTCACTGTTCACTTGACTTCTTATTAAATTAAATGGTGGGGGAGATGGGTCACGTTTGGAAGCACCCAGCACAGGGTCTGCACAGAGGTGCAGACCACTTCCATGGGGTAAGAGTATGGAGTTTTGAGCCCAAACCCTACCCTGCTAGAAAGGCCCCATTTGGGGCATTTCTCCTACCTGTGATTGCACATTGGCTCCGACTTGGGACCCTTGGTAAGAATCCCCATTCAGACTCTGCATGTTCATGAACATGTCCCCAGAATTTGGGAGGTTAAAAGAACCAGAAGAACCTGGAAAGGAAAGAGTTAAGTAGCTGAATAACAGAGAGCTACACACATAATCCTCAAAGACCTAGAGGCAGGGAAAGGAGAAAAGGTGCAGAAGGGAAAGGTCGTGTACAACATAAAGCATTTCCAGATCTAAGAAGATGGAGAATATCTCCAAAGAGTTAGGTCCCGGGATTCATTCTGCAGCCAGGAAAGCCCTACCAATGGGGAAGCCCAAATAAGAAACAAAGAGGAAATCAAAGTAAACAGAAAAACACCCAGCAGCTGGCCTGGAACCACCCCTTTTTTTTCATTTATCTCTGGGACTTGGTCATTAAATGAGCCCTTCGTCATCGTTAACTGTCATGGCGGACAATTATTCAGAGAAGAAACGTTTTTCTGAAGCTCTTTCTTAGCCATGTCTTCTACCTGACTTTCATCGGTTTATGTTTTATTAAAAAGAATTGGGGGTGGGAGGGTTGGGGCAGGAAAGGGGAGGGGAAGGAGGGCAGGAGATAGACAACAAAACAAATAAACAAAAACCCTTTCCTTTCTGAACTTTTAAATACATTATTAAAAAGATCTGCTTAGAAAAGTCCTTGAATTGCATCTCGGGTCCATCTACTGAACTCGCTACACACCTTTCACTGCTACTCAAGTGCTTTGTAATTTTTAGATGTTTCTAACTCCATCGCAAATGTCACGTAAAATGTAGCCAGGATGCACCATGATACTGCAGGTATCACATCCACGTATCAAGTGCTATACTCCTCACAGCTCACCACTACCAAGTCAGCACAGGTGTTAAAGAAATGCTAAGAAGGAAAGCACACTGGAGCGTGCAGCTAGAGTAAGTAGGCATCCCTGCTGTACTCCAACATTCTAGCTTCATTACACATGGCAACAGGTAAACTTCCCCCTCCGGCTATTCCATTCATTCTCTGACAGATCAATGTGGACCTTAAAATGATCCATGGGACAATATAGTTAGAATAATTATTAGCAATAGTGCTTTGCCTAATTGCTGAATTCAAAACCACTAGTAAGTGTAAAAGTTCCAGAATCTACCAGTAGCAAGTGGCACTCATTAGGAACAGTGGGTTTACAGGCTCTGGCCATCCACTCATTCACCCATCCCGGGGATAAGCCCTCATTTTAATATAAATCTTCCATTATAAATCCACTGTGTTCTCAGTCTGGCTCTTGTTTCCTGGTGTGGGGGACAGGGTTTTGTGGCATAAGGCCTGAGCCGAGTAGGGAGCGAGCACCCAGTACGCACCAGAATTTGGCGTGGTGGGTGAGTTGGTCTGGTTGTTCTGCACGGCTGCAGCTACTGCGTGCGCGGCCGTCACAGCTGTCTTCGCGGCATAGAGGTTGGCTTCTTCCTGAAACTTGCCGATATTCTTCTTGTACCTGATTCGTTTGTTGCCAAACCAGTTGGATACCTACAAATTGCAGGGACATGAGTGAAGGGTAAGAAAGGTCAAAAGGGGGAAGAAAGAGTCAAATTTCCAGTAATAACTGTCGGAATACCAAGGGGATGCCTTGGGAGATACTGAGTTCCTAGCTGGTAATCAATCTCATCCTGTGGCTAATGCATCATGGTTGTAGGGGGCTTGGTTTCTCTTTTCACAAACTCTCGGAATGATACCAACTCCTTGGTATCATAGAAAGGATTCAGTGGGTATATACCAGTTAGTATATGAATGATCAGTACCCCGAAAGTAGCCGAGAAAACTAAAGGAAACATTTGTTAAGCGAGGTAAATAATAAATACTTGTGAAGGAATGACTGATTCTTTTTGGCTCTGGGATGATTTTGGCAGTTGGACAGTAGAATCATGTTTGGTCTGCTGAAAAGAGTAACATCAATTAATAATGGATGAAAAGTCCCTTTGTCTCCAGTCTTAGAAGGCACTGTGTGTCTGCCAAGATGGCTGTTCAAGCTCTGCCAGTTAACACATGAGAAGGTCACAACTTGAAAATTCAAGTAAGTCCAATAAGGTCAAATGCAAATACAGGGGAGCGGCTCTGATTTCATCAGGTGGAATATACTTATTTCTTTTGCAAACTACTTATGATGTCAGCCCGTGCAAATGGAAGGGATTTCTAAAGAGGAACTTGGCAACAGGAAGATTTCATCACATTTCACTGACAGCCAAACTTCAGTCCAAGACTCATTGCTCATAGCTACATGACGTGTTCAGGCACCTGTAGCTGAGCTATGTAAAGAAACTAAAACCCACACAGCAGTTTATAAAAAGGTACCCACCTGCTATATAAAAGGCTCTGACCTCCCTTTTGTTAAAGTAACGGTTTAAAATTACTCTTCAATAACTTCTTAATAATCTGTCAAAGGGGCATGTTGCTGTAGTATCAGGCTGGGTGGGTCACTGTTTTATTCTGAACAGCTATTCAGGGGCCCTGAGGAAAAATAAGGAGTAGTAAGAGCCCTCCAACCCAATTTACACCAGTGGGCATGCTTACTGACCATCTCTGCCAAGTCTTTAATTGCTTTGGAAATAGAACTCTCATTCTTCAACCTGTGGCACTCATCCTTCCAGAAGAAGCCAGAGAACTCTGGCAAGGAAACCATGGGAGGAAGATAGTGTTGGCCTTACTGCTGCCCACATGCCATCTCACACTGGGGAATCACTGTGTGCACACATGTGCACACACACATAGGCAGGCATGCTTACCGAGGACCCATGTGGCAACTGGGAGTGTAGGTTCAGCAGACAGAAACAAGCCAAAACGCATTGGGAAGTAAATATGTTACACATCAGGGCTTCCTAGCTGTTTCTGTTCCACTATTATTCCTCCCCTGCCTTAAGGGCCATACGTATCCCTTCCTTCCTTCAGATCAAATACTAGTGGTTATAATAACTGTCATTCAATGACAGTTGTGCCTATGTGCATTATGCAGAGCCCTCTGAATACACTTTCTCATTCAATCTTAACAATCTCAGGGCTGGGAGGCCGAATGAGGAGGTGATGCAGGCATAACACCTGCCCCCAAGCCTTTTCTTTTTCCTTGTCTGCTCTTTCAACAGAATCTGACACACCAGGGTGTGTGTGTGTGTGTGTGTGTGTGTGTTCTCCAAAACTCAGTTCTTGGCCCTCTTCTCTCTCTCCTTGAGCAATCTTATCCATATTAATGATTTCAATCATTGTCTCTGTGATGACTCCCTCCCAGATTTCCATCTCTATCCCTAACTTCTATAAAGAATTTCAGTTCTTAATTTTTTAAGGACATTTACATATAAAATGTTTTGCCACAGCCTCCAGCTCAATAGGTCTAAAATGCAATTCATGTGTTCTCTAAACCTGCACCTCCTTCTCTGTTTTCTCTTTGTGTTCAGGGCGTCTCCACCTCTAGAAATGTGGTACTTCATACCTTACAGAAGTCCCCGATTCCACCATTGGACGATTCTAGTGGATATACAGTTCTGTATTAGGAACCAATATCTGTTCTCTCTCATTTCCAATCACTGGCCCTAGATGGTCCAGCACCTAGACGGTCACAATATTAAGGTTCTCAAACAGCCCTGAGGGACTGAACCCCACTAGGCCGCTGGCTTTCTCTGCCCTTCCTTTTTTGTACCCCTTGTGCTTGGGTTAGGAGCACACGATCATTGTAGGATGTGGGAGTGGGAGGAAGAACCAGGTGAGTGCACAGGTGAGGAGGCAGTGGAGGCCTGAGCCAGGTAGAGTAGTAGTTATGGAGAGGGAAGCTATCATGGGGGAGGAACTGGCAGAATTTGCCCACGGGTCAGCTGTAGAGGTCAAGGGGAGAGGGAGAAGCCAGAGATGATGCTAATGAGGGACGCAGGCCTCCAGGAACATGGAGACAGATGCTCTGGGAGTGATTTCTGCACCGGAAAGAAGTCAGCCTCAGGGACTATCAGGACCTAGTCCCATGATATGACTCTAAGAACAAAATTCTGACTCAAGATTGAAAAAGCAGCATAAAGGGATCTGTTTTGATTATACTGGTTAAAGTAAGTTCTCTTAGACCCTACCTCATGCTTCAGAAGCACACTCTCAGCTCAGGAGGCAGACGTACAGGGATGGTTTGCAGAAAGCTCCTTCAACATATAAAACCACACTAGTTTGTCTGAATAAGACTGGCAGGCCTTCGAAAGAGTTAAGTATTGAATATATCTATGGTGCAAAGGGAGACAGTCCTGGTTGAGAGGGAATTTGGCATTTCTTACGTATAATTAATGAAAATTCCCCAACTCTGAATTTAGCAACAAAGGCCCATCTTAGAATTCTCTTCTTCTAAACAATTCTCTGTTGGATTCTGTACTTTGTAGTTAATATTACCTTGACAATCAGGGAAGCTATAATACATTAATGAAACCTAGCCTGGAAAATCAGATTACAGCTTTATTAACAGTTTCATAATTGAGGAATCTGGGTACCACTGAAGGTCTCATCTCTAGCTATGCAAGAATCTTGTGTTTATGCATACCCCTGGACCAATCAAACAACAGTCATCACTAATAAAGGTTTATTTAATTCTCACAGTAAAATTTTAATATCACCAGCAGCCTGGGGAAGCTTTAGCAAGTGGATTTGCTTGACATCAGATCGTTTCTATTCTGCTAGTCCCAATACTTCTTAATCTTTAATATCAAGGCAATTAAAATTAATGGCCACTCATCCGAAGCTACTGTGGGCAGTGTTTCCTTGACATCAATTGTTTGATGGGATTACCTAGAGGTTAAACTAACAAGCAAGGTTTAATTGGAAGCAATGAAAGAAGCAGTGATCATACGTTATGTTTAACCTGCATAACCACATCTAAATGAATATCTAAAAATGTTAAACTATTTCTCAAATTAAAATATGCACGTCACATTCTGATATCAGGGATTTGGGTATTGCAGCAAGCAGCTATTAAGACCACACTGCTGCAACTAAGATCAGTTTAATTAATGCATAAATCGACACCTAAGTTCAGGAATTTCTTTCACCTTTTAAAAACCGATGGATACAATTAGTTGCAAAAGAATCCCCACCCTCACCCTGGAGGAAGCACTAAAAGCTACAGATCACGTGTGTCCCTTCTACACGGTGCTCCCAGTGGAGCCAGGCTATACACATGGGACACTAAGTGGAGCAGGGCTTGCCCCAGCTTGGAACTGGAATGACCTCTACGTTGGTCCCAGAATAGAAACCCAGGCAGGAAATTGGGGGAGAGAAAGGGGATGCACTGTCCCGTGCTTCTCTTTTGAGCCATGTATCAAGGATTCATGACTCTGGACTGTGCAGAGGGCGAAGGGCCAGGCAAGATTTTAAGATCAATTAAAAATGAGAATTTTAAAGAGAGAGAGAGAGAGAGAGAGAATAAAAATACAAGTACTTTCCTCCTTCTATTCATGTTCGTTGCAATCAGCTCCCAGACTATGAGCCTCTGGCAGTTGGGGAAATGAGTAGAGAACATTTTGCAGGCTGCTGGTTTTCTGGGGCCCTTCTGCAAGGCCAAGACATGGCCAGAAAAGCTTCCAGTCCTGCTCATTTACTAGAGCCATGCGTTTCCCGAACTCTATTCAGCGGCAGACTGTCAATTGCTTTAAAAAGTCAAATGCTGGGGCACCTGGGTGGGTCAGTCGGTTAAGCGTCTGACTTCGGCTCAGGTCATGATCTCACAGTTTGTGGGTTCGAGCCCCGCATCAGGCTCTGTGCTGACAACTAGCCCAGAGCCTGGAGACTGTTTCAGATTCTGTATCTCCCTCTCTCTCTGACCCTCCCCTGCTCTCTCTCAGAAATAAATAAAACAATAAAAAAATTAAAAAGTCAAATGTTTTTATATGATGAAATCTAAAAACAGACAAACTCCTAGAATAGTTGGGTATATTAAAGATTTGGCTCATGGTAATTAGCTGAAGACTGTTACTTAGCAATTGCTATCACCCCAGTGTTACCAGTGAAGGAACAAGAGATCCAGACTATACTAGTTGCCTAAAACCGCACAGCAAAGTGTGACAGATCCAGGTCCAGATTTCAGCACCATTTTTCCCCAATTGATTTTTTTCCCCATCAATTTTTTCCTTTTTTATATCAATTGAGATATTAATGAGTATTATGGTCAATACTACACTATGTGCTATGAGGAGATAAAAGAATAAATAAACATGTACCTCTACCTGCCCAGAATTTGCAATCTGATTATAAAACAATGCGAGACACTCAAAACAATTAGCAAAAATTGCAGGACAGTGATGATCACACAGCCAGTGTAACAGTACAGATTCTAAGTGCAACAAGGCCTGGAGGAGAAGTCCTAGCAGGTCTGGGAAACCAGAGACTTCCGAGGTAAGGTGGGGCCTGAACTGGACCTCAGCTTCAGCTCAACTCAATAGCATGTTTATTGAGACTCCCTATTTCAGAGGAGCAAAACTTTCAAAGCTCTGTTGACACAAACAAGCCAAGAATGTCAGCTGCTGCTTCCCTCTTCATACTCCCTAACTTAACTCCCTTTTCTCCTTTCAACCTTTAAACTCCTCTATTGTGGTGAGACAGGAAGGGGCAACTGTTCTAAAGGAAAGGAGATCGAAGGAGGGTTTCTGGAAGATGTGACGTCTGAGCGGAGGCCTAATGAGAAAGGAACATTCCCACTGGGGAGAATGAGGGAACGGAGAGAGCAGGGGAAGGCCTGGGGATGGGCGCCAGTTAAGGCATGTGAAGAACCCGCAGCCTCCGGTGAAGGAACAGGACAGCGGGGAGTGTCTAGGCAAGGGAAAGCCTGAAGAGGTACCATCACACCTTCCCTCTGCAAGGCCACACTGAGTGGAGGGGAAGTGGAGGGAAGACGAAGGCTAAGCCTGAGATTTCTACGAAGTTTACTGGGGAACGGGGTCAGGTGGGGCCACCTGAGGCCAGGTGAGGCAGCTTTCCCAGCCAGGTACCTGTCCTGTGTCAGCAGACTGCACACTTTTTGCTGGAATAGCTCCTCAAGAAATTTTGAATAATCAGGTACCCGCTCACACAAATTTGTCCTTTGCACATTTTTTAAGTTGGCATCTACAATTTTTCATTATAAGTTTATATAGTTATAAACAATGTTATTTCAGTATGTCATAAATGTTGACATTCTAAATAAAACTGTAACGCAATTCTTTAAAATGTATCCAACCGAATTTATTAAATAGCAAAGCAATTTGATACCCGCTATCCATTTTAAAAATACATAAACTTGCTTTTCTTTAACACTCAAAAATTTTGCCTCCTCTTTTGTTCTTAGAAGTGTATTTTCATTACATTTCCCTCCTGTATTATCCTAATGCAATATACTTTTATGCTCTACAAAAGAAATATATGGAAATTGAAAATTTCACAATTTTTATTTCCTGTAATTATAAGGCTCTACATGTTTAATATGTCCTTCTGGATTAAGCTATCATTACAATTAGTCTAAAATTGATCAAAGCAATACAAACTTATTTTAATAAAAGTACTTACTTTGACCATCAAAAGCAACTTTTTAAAAAATCACACATGCATTTCTTAATCAGAGGGGTGCAGGCTTATAAAGTGCTGATTGAAGGGGGTTTGGTTATCAACCTTTCACACAACCCTTTGGTGGGCACCAGAGAGGGTCTCACACTTTGGAGCCGATGGGCCATCATATAAGGTGGGAGTATTCCTTTCATAAAGTGAAAAAATGGCAAGTGACAAAGCAGGGGAAGGGAAAAAACCCGCACGATGCTTTCACAACAGTGGCTTTCTGAGGCTCATGGGTTTTAGGAAAGAGTATGTATACATACATGTGGAGAGCTGGCCAGTGAAAACCTTACAATCACGCCCTAGTAACTCTGGAAAATCTTGGGCTACTTTGTGGATCATGTATACCCTAGTTTCAGACTGTTGCCTTCAGTGAATAAGCCAACTCTGGTTACATTTAAACCTCTTTGGGCCAGTATAGTCTGGGAGTGCCCCTCATGGGGTGTGCTTAGTAAAGACCTCTGGCTATAAAAATGGGGCTCATTCAGGCAACTGTTTCTATGTGTCACCATGACCTTTTGGAGCTCTACAAAGAACAAATTCATCAGCTTCAGGAAATAAAAAATGTTTTAAAAAAATGTTTATTTATTTTAAGAGAGAGAGAGAGACAGACAGTGCATGCACATGCATTGGGCAGGGGTAGAGAGAGAGATAGAGTCCCAAGCAGGCTCTGCTCTGTCAGCGCAGAGCCTGCACAGGGCTGGATCTCACCAACCGTGAGATCATGACTCGAGCCAAAATCAAGAGTCGGATGCTTAACCAACTGAGCCGCCCAGGTGTCCCGGAAATCAAAAACATTCTCATTAAATAAGTAAACCTAGGGAGATAGATACAGTTTTCTTATTATGTAGCATAATCTTTCTGGAAAGTAAGCCATCACTATGCATATACCCTTTGCATCAGCATTGCTAAGAAGTTATCTTGAGGAAATATTTAGAGATATATGTGCAAAGTGATTCACTACAGTCCTACTTACGCTAGAAAAAAAAAGTAGATTAATTTATAGAACATCTGTGTATTAGAATATGATCATTGATTAAAAATCATGTTGAGGAAGAATATTTATGGACACAGGAAAATATTTACAATATATTACAAAGAGAAGGGAAGGGCATGTTTTTTCTTTCACACAGCATGAGATTTTTGGGGGTAAAAATATTCACAGACATCCACAGGTATGTGTATGCACATGTACACATACACAGGTAAAAAGCACAAGGACCCACATACCAATCAGTATGTGATTATCTTTTAGAGTGGATTTACAAGTAATTTCTATGTGTTTTTCTGTGTGTTTTCAAATATTATCCAAATTGATTTCAGATAAGCAGGTATCGGTTTTTTGTTTTTTTGTTTTTTTTTTTGGTTAGAACAATGTACTTTACAATGAAAGAAAGGAACCAGCCTGCTTCTTACAAATATCAGTTAAAAGTCATTTAACAATCTCGAAGAGTGTATGTACGCGGCCCTGCATTGGCCCACACAACTACAGGCGCCAGCAACAGTCCCAATCCTGTGATCTAGCGGGAGGACAAGCTTGGAGCTTGGCAGGTCCGAGGATTCTTGAAATAATTAAAATCAGACACTTTGTAAATCTCGGGCCATTAAGATTTCCAGACTGCTTCAAAAACTCCGTGTTCAAGTTATAAAGCTAAACCATCTACAAAGTTTCTACAGTCACTGCAAGCCAGTTAATTAATTCACATTATTGTATCTCACACTTCACATTCCATCACTACATTTATCATTTAAATAACAATGTTAAATAAAAGAGAAAAATTATTACCTCAAGACTGAATCTGCAGGAAGCAGGAATGAAGAACTTTAGAGTTCATCTCTAGTTTTGCTTCTGTGCATTAAATATGTTAGGGAGAGGCTCGACACTTGTTTCGAAAAGTAGCAGCTGACACTAAAATATCATTACTGAAATTAGGAAACTGAAAATTTATGAAGCACAAATCTTAGAAAAATTTGCCATTGTGTTTCCCCGGTTTACTTGTGATGCATACTTTATGTTCTGTGCCTAATTAAATGCAACAGATTATGAAATGTTGAAATGCCAAGCCTTGTATAATGGAACACGTAGCATATTTACATGGTAAACAATTTTATCTCTAATAAATAGTTTTTCCCTAATCGATATGTTTACATCCCCCTTATGTGATTCAATGTGAAATGAGGGATGGAAGCCAGATACTGTTCAATTTTTAAAGTGAATGGTGTTAATAAGCTAAATCTCATTCCACTCCTCTCCTTCCCAGGGCCACACGGTCAAGTTTATATCAGGGCAGAAAGGCTGGACACACTGCAGACAACCATATGTGTGCATTCCCTGGAGAACCCAGAGGGCAGCTGCAGCAAGGGCTTGACAGCCAGACAGCCCTGCGTGTGCAGCCCGGCTCTGTGATTTCCTCGCCGTGTTAGCTTTGCCGGGCCATCTAAGGCCCTCCTCTCCTGGTCTGCAAGTTGGGATAACCATACCTACTCCTCAGCGGGCTGCCATGAAAAGTAAATGAGAGAACATGTTAAAATGCACAGGACTCTGCCCCGGATGTGCTAGGCACCCAATGAGTGTTATCTTTCCCTTTTTTCAAACAAGCAACAAAAGCAACAACAACAACAGCTTCTGCTGCCTTTGCTTGCTTCCTGAGGTCACTGGGGTCAGGTCACCCTGGATGCTGGGAGAGCCAGTCCAGTCTCCCAGTGCTGGGGGAGGGAGGGTACTGGCAATAGGGAAGAGGCAGCAGTGAGAGAAGGGAAACAGGGTGCTCCCCCGGATAATGGAAAAGAAACTTCCTACTAGATAGAGGTGGGTAACACCCAGACTGAGAGCCGCCACACACCTCTGGGGGGCCATTGTGCGCAAACAGTGGAGAGCACTACCTACTTCTCTTCTCCTCACTCCTGTCCCAACGTAACCATTTGCAAGGCAAAGCACTGGACCTAGAATGTGTAGGAAACCTGGTTTTAGATCCTACTGGTGCCTCTATAACAGCAGCCATTAAGGAGAGCTCATTAGTACATGCATTATCTCATTTAGCCCCTTCAAAGACCCAGTTTTACTGATTTAAAAACGGAGGTCAGAAAGTGTATATAACTTGCCTGAGGTCACATAGTCTTTCTTGTTCTTCTTCCACTATGGCTTTTCTAATAAGATCTGTTTTTTTCTTAGTGCTCTTCATGAATTGTTTATTCCATTTTACTTCTTTTCCATCCACTAGGGCTACAAGAGTATATTCTACCTTGTCAGTGCAAAGTATTCTGGCTCCTTTATGGTTCAAATGTGGGTGAGCTCGAAAATCCAAACCATTTTTTTTCTTTTTAGAAAGTGAATTCCAAATTCCTAACAACTGACTTGAAAACCAACTTTGGAAACACAACCCACTTCTAATGGGAGAAGTGAACATATAGAAATTCAGTTTCCAGAGGATTTGAAATAATTTAAAACAGACTCACTTGTCAAGTACTGTTTTTTTTTTTTTTTTTTGAGGCTGTGAAAAATTTTTATTGCCATAATGTACTGACACCCTTACAGTTTGGCTTTGCCCTTTCTACTCTATGCATGATAGACTGATAACTGCTCATGACATTCACAAAGAGGCTCATCTGCAAAAGTATATAAGATGTCAGCCTCGCGGCCACAGTACACAGAGAACAGATGACACTATTCATCTCCCTAAAACACGTGCTTCGGGGTGGTTCTAAATGACCACGGAAGAGGTTTCAGTTAAAGATTTTTTTTCTTTAAAATTACTTCTCTCATTAAAAAACAATAAAAATGTGTTAGGTGTACAACTGAATAGATTCCACGGAAAGCCTGACGGATTCTGAAACAGCGACATCATGAGTGTGGAGCTGCCTCCCGCCAGCTGCGCTGGAAGGTAGGGCCATCTGCCAGGCCACACGTCAGCGTCCCCAGATCAAAACTCAAGAGCACTTTTAAAACAATAATGAACCAGATTTTTTTGTCCATGTAAGTTTCATGTAATGGAAAACATCAAAGTTTATTCCGTGTCCTATGTAAAGAGGCCCTAGAGTTAAGCCTTTTATTTCATTGAAACCCTTATTTATTCAACCACTGCTCCCAACTAAACACAACACACCCTCGTTTCCTTTTCTTTCTAAAAATCCAGATTTTTCACTGAGTTTATTGCAAATGGTGATACCTGGCCTCAAAAACCTTTCAACATACATAATTATTTCTCACTGACGATGAATCACATGCATTTTGAGAATAAAGAATACACCAAGGATAGGTCTAGTCAGAGACTAAAAATTTAGACACAACCCCACTCACCCTGGCCCCTCTGTGGCTTTCCCCTTTGTGTAGCCTATGAAAACCTAGGGGCTGGTGGCTGCTAGCACACTAGTTCACTGAAGGCTGGACTTTCTTCTGGAACCTCGGCAAGGCTCTTTATACACCACACATCCAGCAGGAAAACTCTGGTTGAATGGGTGGCAAATTAGCATTTATTGAGCATTCATGATATACCAAGTCCTGTACTAGGCATTCTACATATGATCTCATTTAGCTCTTAAACCTCTGAAGAGATTATAACCATCCTAAATTTCCAGGCCAAACAATGGAGACTTCAGGTTACATAATTTGCTCATGGTCACAGTGCTACTTAATAGTAGAGGAGTGGAGTATGAGTGACTTTTTTGCACCTTCCTACACTGAAGGTACAGGCAGCTGGAGTTAGAATGCCAATTTCAAAAATAACGGACATGAAAGGATAGTACCTCTTCTAAAATAGAACATAAATAACAAAACTTAGCTTTGTAAAGAATCTGGTGTACCTATAGGGCAGTGGTCTAAATATCTAACTTTACAAAGTCAAAAAGGAGAAAAAGAAACGAATTACACTACTTCAGAACTTCTCTCCCTTGATCTTTGATCCAGTCACCTGATAAGATCCCAGTGGGGGTGACCCAATTAGTTTTTTTAACACCTTCTACTCAAGTCACAAGCCCAAGCTGTTGGCTGACTTTGTCAATGATTCTACCTTTTGGCTCATCCCTGGCCTGATCGTTCGTTCCACACACATAGAAAGAGTGCCTGACAGACACCGTGTTCCCCCCAAAGTGGTCCCTGACCATCAATCACCTCGACCTCCCAAATCCAGGCTTACCCTTACTGTCATTCTGTCCAGGACCATATGTCCTTTTGTAATAACAACAGTTGTTAACATTTATAGGGCTTCTTAAGTGTCCAACACTATTCTAACCATGCAATATATACTAACTCATTAAATCTGCATAACAATCCAATGAGGCAAGTTCTATTATTTCCCCTATTTTATGGATAAGAAAACTGAGGCACAAAGAATTTTGAAATTAAGAAAGGAAGGAAGGGATGGAGGGAGGAAGATAGATTTCAGCTCAGGTCATGATCCCAGAGTAGTGGGATCGAGCCCTGTGTCAGGCCCCGTGCTGATCGTGGAGCTTGCTTAACGAGTCTTTCTCTCCCTCTGCCCCCTCCCCTGCTAGCACATGCTGTCTTTTTCTCTCTAAAAGGAAAAAAAAAATTTTTTAAATGATTTATTTACTTCTGAGAGAGAGAGAGAGAGACAGCATGAGCAGGGGAGGGTCAGAGAGAGAGACACACACACACAGAATCTGAAGCAGGCTCCAGGCTGTCAGTCAGCACAGAACCTGATGCGGGGCCGATCCCACGAACTGTGAGATCATGACCTGAGTTGAAGTCGGATGCTCAACTGACTGAGCCACCAGTCGCCCCTCTCTCTCTAAAATAAAAAGGAAAGATGGAAGGAAGGGAGGAAGGAAGGAAGGAAGAAAAATGGTAGTACATAAAGTTGGCTCAGAATGAATATCTGAAAAGAACATGTATATTAAGAAACATTACAGACTATCTAAGGCACGTTAATTGTCTTTGGGGAGTAGGACTAAGAGTTTGAGGGAGAAGGGAGACTTTTGAAAGAAACAACTTTTGGGTTTGTTGAGCTCTACCGTATGGTTTTTAAGGATTTTATTAATTTTTGCACTTATTTTCACTACTTCCTTTCACTTTTTTGGTTTAATTTAGTGTCCTTTAATACCTTGAGATGGATCCTTAACTCACTGATTTTCAGCCTCCCCACTTTATATACATACATAAAACATACACACATTATATATAATTAATATATATAATTATATATTATACATAATATATATAAGTATACATTAAATAATATTATATATATAATACCTACTATAACATATATTTAAAGCTATACATTGCTTTTTAAGCATGGGCTTAGCCATATCCCATGAATTTTGAAAGGAGTATTTTATTATCATCCAGATAAAATATTTTGCAGTTTTCACTGTGGTCTCATTAGCTCATAAGAATATTAAGAAATATATTGGCTTATTTTCAAACAGGGGAATTTCTAGTTATCTTTTTGTTATTGAGTTTTAGTTTAATTCCACTTGCTCAGAAAAACTCTGTTTTAAATAATTTAAAATTTATTGAGAGATGCTTTATGGCCCAGAACACAGTTAACTTTCAAAATGTTATGAAATTGCTTAAAAAGAACACGTATTCTGTAGTATTAGGTTGTTTGCTAATCATGGTGTTCAAATCTTAAGTATCTGTGCTACTCAAAATGTGGGTCTAGAACCAGTGGCATGAGCATCACTTGGGAGCTGCAAATTGTCAGGCCCCATTATAGACTTCAAATTAGAACTTCCAGGAATAGGGCCCAGGAATCTGTATTCCAACAAGCTCTTAAGATGGCTCTTATGTGTGCTGAAGTTTGGGAAGCCCTATTCTATGTCCTTACTGATTGTGTGTGTGTGTGTGTGTGTGTGTGTGTGTGTGTGTGTGTGTATGGCAGGGGGAGGGGAGGAAGTTCCGTTACAGAAATGTAACAGAAAAATCTGCAATGATTACGGATTTATCTACTTTTCCTTGAAAATGTTTTAAGTTTTTGCTTAATGTTTTTTGAGTTCCTGGTATTTGGCACATACAAATATAGAACTTCTGGGTCAGTATTATTTAATGCCTCTTTATCTCTAATAAAACTTCTCGCCTTAATGTGTTCTTTATCTGATATTAGCAGAGAAACACCAATTTTCTTTTGGTAATAATGTTTACATGTTCTATATTTCCCAATACTGTTATTTTCATCCTATGTCCTTATGTTTTAGGTGTGTCTCTTAAAGAACACATATAATTAAGTTTCATTTTTGTGACTTACTTGACAATATTTGCCTATTAGAGTACTCAATTCATTTAGAGAGGGGAAGGAAAAAAGAGAATCTTAAGCAGGCTTTCTACCCAGCATGGAGCCTGATGCAGGGCTCAATCTTACAACCATGAGATCATGACCTGAGTTGAAATCAAGAGTTGGATACTTAACCAACTGAGCCACCCAGGCACTCCTAGATTGCTTATTTTAAGAAATTATTCCATGTTTCCTTCTTTATAAGTTTGGAAGTTATATAGTCATTTACTATTCTTTAAATTACTGCCCTAGAGATTACATGACTATCAAAGTCTGACTGGTACTTTTACACTAAGTGGTACCTTTATTACCTATTTCAGAAAATGCTAGAGTATTAGAATGCTTACCCTCCTCTCATAACTTATGAGGCATTATGGTTGTATATTTTAATTCCATGCATATTATAAACCAATAGGACATTATCATAATTATTTGAGACAATCAATATTCATTTAGATTCACACACACATTTTCCCTTTGCTTTTCTGCTCCTTTCTGCATCCCCCATCACTAACTGGTATCTTTATTACTGCTTCATGAAGAGTATTTTTTGTATTTCCTTTTGTGAGAAAATGGTACAAATTCTCTCAAAATTTTTTTTTCACTGAAAGTGTTTTTATTTCAACTCCATGATCAACAGTCACTTTTGGCAGATACAGAATTCTAGGTTGACATTTAATTTAGTTTATCTAAAGATATCATTTCACTGTCTTACAGCTTTATTCTTTTTAGTTAAAAAATCAGTTGTTAGTCCAATTGCTGCTTCTGTGAAGCAATCTTTTTCTTCTCTCTGGCTGCTTTTGTTTTGTGTTCACTGTGGACTCCTATTAATTCATTCTGTTTGGGGACAATAGTTTTTCATGAATCTAGGGTTTGGAATCTTCCATCAGTGTTGGAAAGTTAGCAGCCTTTATGTTTTAAATATTGCTTCTGACCCACTCTCATACTTGCTTCTGGGGCTCTGATGACATTTATGTTAGACTTCTTACCATATCTTCAACGTCCCTTTCTCTCCCCATGATTTTCTATCCTATGGCCTCTCCATTCTTTAGTATGGCTATTTTCTTATGATACATCTTCCCATTCACTAATTCTCCCTTCACCTATGTCTAATCTGCATTTAAATTGATATACTGAATTCTTAATTTTGGTTACTGTATTTTCGGTTCTAAAATTTCCATTTTAACTTTTTTATGGTTTCCAGTCCTTTGACAAAATTCTCCATTTGCCTTTTATTTCCTTACATATATTAAGCATAATTATTTTACAGTCCATATCAGATTCTTTTATTTTCTTGATTTCTATGGGTCTGTTTCTGTTGTCTGTTACTTCTGTTGGTTATAGCACATGTTGTCATGTCTTCTTGTATGTCTGTTTTTCTCTGATTGTGTGCCCAGTGATGTATTTGCTTTGTTTATAGAAAGAGCTTGAAGCCTAGAATCTTTCTCAAAACAAAAAATTATTTTTGCTTTATCCAGGCACCTACAAGTACTAGCAATCCGATTTCAAGTACTAAGGTATTTTGAAGCAGAATTACAGTTTATGTAAGTGTCTCTATACTTCCAATGCACCCTTGCTAGAGTGCAGACCTAGCAATCAAGGGAAATAAGGTAGCCTTCTCTGGTAGGTCCTAGCCACCTGGACACCAATTACCTACAAAGTTGTCAAAAGCATGCTTAGCCTCTCAGCCTCTTAGTCACTCTCTCAGAACTGACAGGTGACCCAAGAAAAAGTCATTTTCCCTGGCCTGATTTTCTTTTTATCTACAAGTTCCCTGGACAACATCATCCATTCCCAGGGCCTCTATGAACTTCAGTGGATGACTCTCAAGCTATATCTTTAACCTTGACCTTTCTCATAGATTACACTTCCAAACTGAACATTTCCCAACTGAGATACTAAGGGGATTGCTTCTGGGGCTCTGATGACATTTATGTTAGACTTCTTACTGTATCTTCAACGTCCCTTTCTCTCCCCATGATCTTCTATCCTATGGCACAAACCTGGCACAAATCCTCCACCAAACAAGCATTTCCTCATGTGTTTCCTGTATCAGATAATAATATCACCGTCTTCAATTAATTAGGCTAAAATCCTCTGCTATCTTCTAATACTCTTTCCTCCTCACACTCATATCCAATTCTTTACATAATCTCCAAAATAGAAGTTCTACCTCCAAAATGCTTTTCAAATCCATCTCTGTTTTCTATTTTCAGTGACCTAATTTGAATCCTCACCACCTCTTTCCTGGATTATACCAACTATCTCTTGTATAGTCACTCTCATTCAAGCAGGGTTTCCTACTAGTACTTGTAGTTGCCTGAACAAAGCAAATATAATATTTTTGTAGAGAAAGATACCATCATTCTAGGCTTCAAGCTGTTTCTATAAACAAAGCAAATATACCACGGGGCACACAATCAGAGAAAAATAGACATACGAGAAGACATGCATGGCAACATGTACTAGAATATAGTATTGAATAAGACTTCAGTCTATTCAACATGAAATTCACCATTAGGGGAAAAGCATTAAACAATTCATTATTTAGTGCTTGGTTTGGCTTCATATATATTAAAACTGGAATAACTCATGATTTGGGGAGACTGGCTGGCTCAGTCAGTGAAGAATGTGACTCTTACACTTAGGGTCATGAGTTCAAGCCCCACATTAGGTGTAGAGTTTACTTTAAAGACAAAACAAAACAATGTATTATTTAGTTATAATTGTGATAAGTGCTATCAAGGAAAAGTAGAAGAAGCTATGAGAAAATATAATGGAGGATATGAACTGGGAGTACACAGAGAGCTTTTTTAAAGAACTGACATTTGAAGTGAGCTTTGAAAGAGTACTAATTAATAAGATGTTTATACCTTTTTTAAAGAGAGACAGGGTTAGACCATTCCAGATAGCATAAACAACAACCACATAATTATCATATCTTCTCCTTACTCTATGACAGGCACTCTGCTAGGTGTTTTACCTATATTACCTCACTGAAATTCCTATAACCTGATGAAGTACATGCTGTTTTAATTCAAATTATAACAAAGAGGAAATGAGGCACAGTGAGGTTGAATGACTTGCCCAAAGGTCACAAACTAATAAGTTGGGGAACCTTCCTAATCCTCTCAGTAGAAAGTAAACCCATCCTTCTACCATATTCCAAAATGGCACCCATATGCCCCTGTGCACTCCCCCAGGTAACTTTTGTATCCTGGCCTTTACATGTTTGTCTGTCTCCCCCAAGAAATCTGACATTTCTGAGGGAGAAGACCTCTCATTCACCTTTGTTTGCCACTGTGCCAAGCACGATGCCCACAGTAGGCACTCAGGACCTGTTGAGTGCATTTGGAAAATAGCTAGAAAATCCAGAAAAATCCTTGTAGCTGGATCAAATTAACTTATTTACATTGTTTGTAGTTTCTACTCTCAATATCCATATTCATTTTAGAAAAGTAATATGCTTTCTACATGGCTGAGAGGAGTCAGGAAAGGAGAAGGGAAGCCAAAACACAAGGACAAAGGAAGCCCAAGAGCATCTCTGGAGAATGCCAGATCTCCTGGGTGGGAATATCAGAGTCAACATAAGTAAGAAGCCAACAGCCTGAACCTGGAGCCTGTTCTGACCTGGTACCTTTGTACTGTGGGCCACACTGTGGATCTTCTGTTGACTCCTCCCTCTGTACCCTCTGCACTGTTCTGAGCCCCAAGAGGCTGACCTATATATCATGGTTTCTGGCCAAAGGGAGTCACTGGCGGGAGATGAGAAAAGGGAGGAAAAACATCAGAGCAATCATTGCCCTGACTCCTTCAATGTAAAAATGGCTTTACTTAAGGTTTCAGGTACTATCTATCTTTCCAAATACAGCTTCTATGTGTCTGATGGGTTGTGATAATCCTTCTTTCATCTCTACAGGGCGAGGGGTAGTAACAGAACAAACCATTACTAGCATTACCTTTTGTGGTTTCCCTATACTCTGCCCACACTTCTGTGAATACTTTTCAACTCTCTTCAAATTACTCTAATTTGAGTATGCCATCTGTTTTCTGCTGGGACCCTGACTGATATATTGGCCTATTGGTCTGACATGCCTCAGAGAAGCAAGGCAATGGAAAGGTGAGACAGAGTGGTGAGGGACAGGCATGAGGAGAGACTGCTGGGAATACTTAGAGGGAAGAAATGGGCAAAAGAAGGTGAAGGGGACAAAAACTGGATCCTGAAATATGGCTTTTTCTAGGTGTAGGAAAACTCAAAATCCACTACATCTAAGCTGGAAATAGTCGCTCTATCCTTAGTTTGGGCATTATAATCAAGCTCGTAGTAAGAGACTTCCTCAAAATAAGTCAGTTTAAAAGAAATATACCTGACATCACTGAAGCAAATTTTAGGTACCACGCTAATCACGGTACTGATTGTTAGTAGGGAAGAAAACAACAACAAATCAGAGGCTTCCATTTCCTTTAAATCTTGCAGATAGAGGCCTTATCTGTACTCAGTATTCCAGCATCCTCAAAGCTCTCATCTCTTTACAACCTGCTCCTTTGTTCTTTGCATACTGTTTAATGACGTCTCTCTCCACTAGGCCACACAAGCAGAGCCTTTATAGAACAGAGGGTCTGTAGCCTTTTAAGACTGAGTGAAAGAATAATCTTAACAAAATAGCTGCCTCTTTCCTTCACCTTGTCTCTAGTCTGCCAACTGCATCCTTAAAGTAGAAATCCACTCCTGCCTTCTGTCTACTTGCCACAGCAACTGAACAGGCCTTTATAGATAGCTGGAAAAGATACTGTCATTTGATAGTCCTTTTTTTTTCCTGCTCTAATTATTATTTTAACGGGCTTCTTCTTATTTTAATAGATTTTTTTAATAAGGAAATCTTACTTACAAATTTTAATTAGCTTACTGAATATTCACTGCTTTGGAATAAGTCGTTTAATGAGTAAGGAGACCTCAGGCTACTAACTAGCCTGGAATGTCTAAAGGAGCTTAGGGGGAAATGATGCAGCCTGAACGATAGAAGCTCAGGCCTGTGCCTCACAAACCGGGATTCTGCAGCTGTGGCCCCAGAGGTAGAGGAATCACACTGCCTCTTGCAGGAAAAAAAAGATAAAAATCCAGTTTCTTGCTTTTTATTAAGAACCTCTGTGTAAGAACCTCCAGCTCTCCCACTCATAAAGTCTTGTGACTCTTTTCAAATCATTTAACCTCTCTGAACATCAATCTCCTCATCTGTAAGGGTTAGATAATAATTTTTTCCACACTAGACTGTTGTAAAAGTGGGTCTTGTGCACCACTTTAAAAGCTCTAAAATACGTTAGTTGAATGAATGAATGAATGAATCTTAATGTTGCCAATTAACCTCTCTACTATTTCAGGTACTCCTATGTTTAAAAAAAAATCAATCCTTTCTTTACAGTACATTTCAATTACAGTAGCAATGAAGAATAAGTGAACATTTTTCATTCTAAAAACACCTAGCAGAGAAGGGAGGGCCAGAGTTATTTAAACTCAAAATTGGAATCAGGAGAACAATGGAGTTTTTGTGACTTCCTAATTTGAATAATCAATGCAAGTTAGCTGTATTTCAAAAAGTAACAGCATATTAATATCTGCTTCACTAATTAAGAATATGTGACTATTTAAGTACGATTCTCAATGCTTATGACATATGAAATCATTTCTTCTTTTGTGAATTTTCAGGGTGTTATGTAAAATAAAAAGGAGGGGGTGGGGAATTCCAGCTTACTTAATCAAACCAAGCCTTAAGAAATCAGAGAAGGGTGCCTGGGTAGCTCAGTCAGTTAAGTGTCAGACTCTTGGTTTTGGCTCAGGTCATGATCTCACAGTTTGTGGGTTTTAGCCCCACAATGACTCTCTGCTGACAGAGCAGAGTCTGCCTGGGATTCTCTCTCTCTCTCTCTCTCTCACCCTCTCTGTGCTCCTCTCCTGTTCTCTCTCTCTTTCCCTCACAATAAATAAATAAACTTAAAAAAAAAAAGATATCAGATTTCAAATTCTGAGCTCAACCTGCAATTCCTATGTCAAGGACATTTATATTTATGCTATATGACCAGAAATTTTTGTTAGACTAACATAAACTAAATGTTTCACTTACCAGTGCCTATTTATACATTATAATATATAGTGAACTTAAAAAGCATAATATATATTAACTTCTTATGTCCAAAACTAAATTTCTGATCTGCCCTCCCACCAAAAAACCTGCTCCTCCCAAAACCTTCCCCATCATACTTAAGGAAAACTATTATCTTTCTGCTGCTCAAGCCAAAAATATTTGAGTCCTCCTTGACTCTTTCTCTTACATCCTACATTTCATCTATCACTAAAGCCTCTTGGCTGCACCTTCACAATTACCTGGAATCCAGCCACTTCTCATCACCTCTACTATAAGCATCCTGGTCCAAGCCACCATCATCTTCTGCGTGGATTATTGCAATGACACCCTAACTGGCGACTGCTTGTCCTTGCTTCCTTCACTCTATCGTCACTACAGCTACCATGGTGATCCTGTTAAAGCTCAAGTCAGATTACATCACTCCCCAGCTTTCCACTTTGTTCAGAGGAAAAGCCCTCCATTACCATGGTATCTAAGGCCCCTGCACCATTTGGATCTCACATTCTCTCTGACTGGTCTCCTACAACTCCTCCCGCTTGCTCAGGCAACTTTTCCCTCAGGCCCTTTACATCTACTGTTCCCTCTGCCTGGAATGTTCTTTGCCTATTAGCCACATGGCTTATTTACTCTCTCCTTTAATCTTTACCAAAAGATATTCTCTCAGGAGGGGCTTTCTTTACCACCCTATTAAAAATTGCACACTGCACTCCCTGTTCTCCTTCCCTCCTTCATTTTTCTTCATATCATCTATCACTGTATTCTTATTTATCATCTTATTCACTTATTTTATCTGTTTGTATTCTCCCAGGAAAATGTAAGTTTGATGAAGGCAGGTTTGCTGTTGTTAAAGTAAACTTTTTAGTTGAGTGAAATATATATATACCAAAAAGGGGACACACATCATAGAGAGCTTGATGAATTTTCAAAAACTGAAGACACCCATGAAAGCATTGTTTAGATCAAGAAACATCCCCCTTTCCAATAGCTATTCTCCTAAAAGTAACCACTTTTATCCTGACTTTATTTTTTATTTTTTTTAGAGAGAGAGTATGAGCCGGGAAGAGGGACAGGAAAGAGTCCCAAGCAGGTTCAATGTCCATGCTTAGTGTGAAGCCTGACACGGAGCTCGATTCCATGACCCTGAGATCATGACCTGAGCTGAAATCAAGAGTTGGATGCTCAACCAACTGAGCCACCCAGGTGACTCTATCCTGACTTAACACTAAGATCAATTTTGTATTTGAACTTTTTAAAAAGTAGGCTCCACGCCCAATGTGAGGCTTGAACTCATGACCCTGAGATCAAGAGTTACATGTTCCACCAACTCAGCCAGTCTGGAGCCCCCATTTTTGAACTTTTTATGTTTTTATTTTATTTTTGGGAGAGACAGAGTGCAAACAGGGGAGGGGCAGAGAGAGAGGAAGACAGAGAATTTGAAGCAGGCTCTAGGCTCTGAGCCGTCAGCACAGAGCCTGACGTGGGGCTTGAACTTATGGACTGTGAGATCATGACCTAAGCTGAAGTTGGACGCTTAACTGACTGAGCCACCCAGCCACCCCTGTTTTTGAACTTTTTAATAAATGGGATCATATATCAAGTGTCTGACTTCTTTCACTTAGCATTATGTAGTTATACATAGTCAAGTTCATACGTTCTTTCTGCTATAGAATATTCTAAATATACAGAAGTATACGACTTTTATTTACCCATTTTCCTATTGATGGACCTTTCCATTGTTTCTAGTTTGGCTATTGGGAATACTGTTGCTAAGGATATTCTTTTTCTTTTTCTTTTTTTTTAATTTTTTAAATTTATTTCTAGGAGAGAGAGAGAGAGCGAGACAGCGTGAGCAGGGGAGGGTCAGAGAGAGAGGGAGTCACAGACTGAAAGAGGCTCCCAGCTCTGAGCTGGCAGTCAGCACACAGCCCGACGCGGAGCTCGAACCCACGAACCGCGAGATCATGACCTAAGCGAAAGTCGGATGCTTAACCGACTAAGCCACCCAGGCGCCCCAGGATATTCTTTTTCATATCTTTGGTGAATATATGTACATACTTCTGTCAGGAAGGGCAGGGGTTTTGCCTGTTAAGTTCACAGATGTCTCTTCCATCCCTACTATAGTATCTAGTACATAACAGGTATTCCAATAGACTTTTTGTTAGCAAATGAATGGAAATACTTTTAAAAATTCTGTTACTTGGATTTAATAATTCACATAAAACTTCCTTGACTTACATACATAAGTTTATAAGCCATAAAATTATTACTATTTAAAATTTTTATCATATAACTTTATATTAGTTTCAACTACGTAATACAATGATATGACAATTCTATACATTACTTAATGCTCACCACCCTACATTATTACAAAATTATTGACTATCTTCTTTTTGCTGAACTTTTCACCTCTGTGACTTCTTATTTTATTACTTTTAATCCTTTTCATCTATTTTGCCCAGCCCCATATATATCTTCCTTCTTTCTGGCAACTACCAATTTGTTCTTTGTGCTTAGAAGTTGTTTCTGGTTTTTTGTTTGTTCATTTGTTTTGTTTTTTAGATTCCAAGATGTACACATTAAATGTGTATAGATTTTTTTGTTTGCTAATCATACTTCAAAAAAAAACATTAAAAAAAATTAAAGCATAAAAATTAGTTTCTATAAATCTCCCACTCAATTTAAATAAACATACTACTAACAATATCACTAAAACTTCGAATATTCTTTCCTAATCCTATTCCACTTAACTGAGGCATATTTTTTTTTCTTGTTTGTCTTTTATTTTTTATCATTCTCTTTACTTTCTTTGTATTTAATCATATATATGTGTTCTCTAAACAATATGCTGTTTGCTTTGTTTTGAACATTATATATATATGCTCCAGTTTTCCTTTTTCACTTATTATTATGTTTCTAAGATTCACTCACATTTGATATATGTCATTGTATATAATTATTTTTCACAGCTATATAGTAATTTGTTGTGGGATTATACCACAATAGATTTATCCATTTCCCCACTCAATAGACAATTGTCTTATTTTGGTTTTTTTTTTTTCCATTTCAAAGCAATTACAAATGCTCTTACATATGTCTCCTGATATACATACAAAAGAAGTTTTCTAGAACAATTTCACTTAGAGGTAAAATTAAGGAGTGAATTGTATATGTATATTCAAATTTATAAGATAATGCCATAAGTTTTTCAAAGTAGCTATACCAATTTACATTTCTACCAAGAATATTTAAGTGTTTCTGCTATTGTATATTTTTGTCAACAATGTAAAGACTTGGTATGGTCAAATTTAGCATTTTTTTTGCCCCGAATCCAGGAAATGTAAAATGTTATTTCATTGCAGATTTTGAATCACATTTTCCTGATTACTGACTACTTATAATCCTTCTATGAAGTCCTTGTTTTTATCTATGTTTCAAATATGTTCTTTGTGTTTTACTAATTTATAGGAATCCCTTATGTATTCTGGATTTTAATCTGACTTATATACTTACAAATATCTTCTTGCAGTCTGTGGGCTGTCTTCACATTTTCTTTCTTTGTTTTATTTCATTGTTATTTTTAGCATTTATTTATTTTTGAGAGAGAGAGAGAGCGAGCAGGGGAGCGGCAGAGAGAGAGGGAGACAAAGAATCTGAAGCAGGCTCCAGGCTCTGAGGTGTCAGTACAGAGCCCGATGCGGGGCTTGAACCCATGAACCGTGAGATCATGACCTGAGCTGAAGATGGACACTTAACCAACTGAACTATCCAGGCACTCCTGCCTTCACATTTAAAAAAAACGTTTTATTTGAAATAATTTCAAGCTTGCAGAAAAGGTTGTAAAAATAAAAAATGGCATAAAGAACATCTGTGTATGCCTTTTAGTCATATTCACCTGCTATTAAACATTTTGCCCCATTTGTTTTATCATTTGTGTGCATTCACGCATGTGCACTCCCTGTGTTTATACATGTTTATGTGTGTGTGTTTATATACATATATAAACATACAGACAGACACATTTTTTCTTCTGAACCATATGAGGGTAAATTATATCTCATGGCTCTTTCTCCCTATGTAAGTCAGTGTGCATTAAGGCTAGAGATACTCTGTTATATAACCACAGAACAATCACAGTTTGTAATTTACTTTATTAAATTTAACCCAGCAACATTCTTTTGGCATTTCCTCCCCTCAGTATAAGATCCAGTCTAGGGTCAGGTGTTGCAGCTGCCTGTCATGTCTCTATCCTCTCTCAGTGTGAAACATTTCCAGGCCTTTCTTTGACATTTTTAAAGAATACTCCTCCCACCCCCTTTTTTCCCTAACAGAACACTCTTCATTTTGTTTGTCTGATGTTTTCTAGTGATTAGATTCAGGTTACATTCTTGGATGAAGTACTACATACATTGTCCACTGTCCCTCTTTGGTGATGTTGATTCTAATCACCTGATCAGGGTTTTGTTCCATGTCTCCACTCTGTAATTGCTTTTTTTAAAAAACCCTTACAACTAATACAGGGCCTATGGAGAGATACTTTAAGACCATTTTCATCATCAAAATTTCCCCCTCAGATTTAATATCTATTGATGATTCCTACCTGATCCAGTCTTTACTAAAATGGTTGTATCATGTTGATGTTTCACAGTCTTTGATAAAGATTTTACTACAAAACTTGTCAATCTTTTCCTTTGTTGCTTACACATTTTATGTCCTTTTTAAGAATTTTTTTCCTATCCTCAAAGTCCTAAAGATATTTCCTTACATTTTCTTTTGAAAGTTCCTTATTCTTAATTATTATTATTTTAAGCAGTACTTAAAGCAATCCATAATAAATCAGTTTCATATATTAAGCAGTATTTTAAGCAATCCAGAATTAATCAGTTTCCTATACTCTATGAAAGTTTGGCAGAACTAGTGTTGCTATAGTTGCCTGTTTTCAGTGGGTTTCAATTTTTTTAAGTTAGTTTTGTATGTGAACAATTTCTGGATTCTAAATTTAATTGTATTTTAGTATGATGTATATTTTAAACAATGTTTGTTCTCTTAAGAAAGTGGTTAACCTGTCAGGTCTGGCACATTCTCTGCTTTCGTTTCTAAACAACTGAAATGGGGCACTCATAAGGCTAGCAACTGACACCTAATACTTAAAATGATAATATCATTGTTCCTACTTCAGAGATGTGTAGGTGGGGACTTGTTGAGGGGAAATTAACTTCTTTAGGTAGGAAAAAGGTAAAGAGGGGGAGAAATTGTCACAATTTAATGCCTACACTGATCCCTGAAGTTCTGCATTTGAAAGGCTGAACTGGGAGAAAAAGGTCAGCAAGTCTGCTTTGTAGACAGGCTCATCTTAAGTCTGTTATTTCCATGTCTCAAGCAATTACTAAAAAATTTTCAAAACCTAGCTGTTCTTCTATCAGAAAAGAAGTGAAATGAATATAGTAGAAGTTAAAAAAATTAGTAATGCGTTCCTAGCCTATTTTAGAAGTAGACCAAAACCTCTATAGTTTGGAGCAGAGTCAGAAGGAGAAACTTTTCTCTCACTTATTACACAGTGTGTTGTTAAGCAAGTCCTACATCACACAGAAAATGCTAGCATTACACTAATGAAAAGCCAGGATTGTATCGGCTTTCAAAAAATGTATATAATCTGTGTTATTCTCCAATGGTAACTATGGTATAGAGGTAAACAAGAAAAAGGAAGCAGAAGCATGAAAACATCTTAACTGAAATTACACCTGCGAACGTCTGCATTCTAAAGTCAGAGAGCTGCTGTGAGAGCCGGAAGACCAGACTTGGCATTATCCACTGGCGTTTAGCATGAGTCTGATCCTCTCACTAATGTTCAGGGGAAATGCACACACCAGAAAAACACCCACTTAATTTCATCTTCCCTATCTGACCCAGCATATTATACTGTTCCTTAGTTCAAGAGGCAGTGAGTACTACATAACCCAGATAGGAACATTTTAGAGATGTCCTCGTAAGTTAGCAACTCAAATAAATTATATGCCATTTCAGACTGAGCAAGAGGAATCAGGATAAACCACTATTCCATAACAGAAGGACGATAACTCTTAAGTGATAGCTTAATTATGAATCTAAGATTGTTCTAGAGGTTCTGTGAAAAGCAATGCCAAAACAGAAGCTGGAAATCATCTCAAGCCCAGTCTCTAATCCCTTAAATAACAATGACTTAGAATACTGATATAAAGCTTTTACTGGAATCTGAAGGGGATTTCTAATATCTTGGACTTCAGATGTACAGCAGGAATATTAATTTAGAAACTACCTTAAAATGCTTGCGTCCTATGATCAATAGGGAACATCAAAATTTCTGCCAAGGGTCAACTTTTCCTTAAGGTCCATTGCAACAGCTGGTTGGTAATTACCACATTTGCGTGCTATAAAGAAATGCTGTTCTGTTGTCTGTCTATAAACAACAGTATGGGTGTTAAAATAAAATTATATTTTAGAGTTAATGCCAGTAAAATATATTTATTTGTTTAAGGAGGTACAGTTGTTTATTTGTCTCCAATCCTCAATCAAATACCAGTCTATCTGCCTCAAACTAAAACATATTTTTGTTAAATGGTGACAGCTAATTTCAGGGCCACAATTTATTACAAATAAACATTAAAAACAAAACAAAACAAAACAAAACAGTGACGGGTATAAACTCAATTCTTCTGTTTAATGAATAACAAGGAAGCAAAGAAATCCTTGGAAACCAAATATCATAGCATGGTTACCAAGAAAAGACTTAGTGAATTCCTCAAAGCTTTCACCAAAGAGTTATATTAAATTTCCTTTCGGCAACAAATAAATTGGTTTCTCACTGGTAGAAGCTTAGGTCAGTCATCTAAATCAGGGAAAGCAGGACTGCATGCCATTTACTGAAGAGTCACTTAAGTATAAACCGTGTCTCTCCCCATGGCATGTTTATGTCCTCTCTATAGAAGATTTACACTGGGGTGGTGGCTGATTATCTTGATTCTTCACCACCTACATTAAAAAAAAAAATTACCTAATCTTTAAAAGCTTGCATAAAAATGTGGACATATCTATATTTACTTTTTACCTTCTTTCATGCTGGAACACATGGATCTGAAATTCGGTGATACCGTGAAGAAAGAATAGGGTTCCTAGATCAATAGGGAAACAAGATAGACCTGTGGCCCTCTCACCTGTGACACTGTGATGCTGCATTTCTTGGCCAGCTCCTCTTTGGCTTCTTCACTGGGGTAGGGGTTACTGAGGTGTGAGTAAAAATATTCATTCAAGATTTCGGTGGCCTGTTTACTGAAGTTACGCCTTTTTCGTCTATGACAAGAAGCAAAAGAGAATTACAGTTATAATCAGCCTTAACCAAGGAGGGCTATATTGATCAGGATTATACAAAAAGATTAGATTTCTATTTTTAAACATTCTTCGGGTCTGATTTATCACACCAATATTGCAATTACACTCTTGGCATCCTCCAAAGCACGATCCAACACGTGTTAAGATGTAGGATTATTAAAAATACAAGAATGTGAAGCACACTTATCTTTATGCTTTAATTTATGTGACAAGGATCTAATGTGTTACAGGTACTCAATGAAGATCCAGCTGGAACAAAGCAGGTAAGGTCTACCACAAAGCTTAAAGGAGATTGGGTTCAGGAAGAGACTAGAAAGTTAGGAGGATGAAAGCCATTAGACATGTTCCTCATGGACATAATTCCAAATTATGGTGACCATATCAAGGGTCATGAAGGAAAAGTATAAGGGATAATGAAAGCATGTAAGAAGGAAATCTAACATAGATTATGGAGTCAGGGGAAGTTTCCTTGAAGGAGTGACATTTAATCTGAGACCTGGAAAATATGTAGGAGTTAGTCAGACAAAGAGTAGAGGGGAAGAGGAGTGAGCAAAGAGAGTAGTCTTGAAACAGAAACAAGCCTGGAAATTCCAAAGGGGTAGAGGAGACTGGAACGCAGTAAAACTCAGGGAATGTGTGAGTTGAGTATGGAAGGATGGGCAGGCAGCAGATTATCTAGGCTTAGTGGACCCCTTAAGAATTTTTGGATTTTATTTTAAGTGCAATAGGAAGGTATTAAAGTCTTTAAGTTTTACGGGTTTTTAAAAAAGTTTTCATTTTTATTTATTTTGAGAGCAAGTGGGAGAGGGGTAGAGAAAGAGGGGGAGAGAGAGAGAGAATCCCAAGCAGGCTCCCTGCCATTAACACTATGTGGGGCTTGATCCAACAAACTGTGAGATCATCACTTGAGCCGAAATCAAGAGTTGGACACCTAACTGACTGAGCCATCCAAGGCGCCCTGGCTGTAGGTTTTATGTTTTAAAAAGATTCTTTTGACTGCTAAGAATAGTTGGAGGAGGGCATGAAAGGAAATGTAGATATTTAAGGAAACAAGTACAATGGTCCACCTGAAAGATGATGGTAACTTGGCATAGGGTGAGAGTCATGGAAATAAAAAGATTAAAGATCTATCTGAAAGGCAAAAGCAGTAGGACATGGTGATGGATTGGATGGGGGCAGTCGGTGGAGAAGACAGAAAAGGAAGGTAAGGAAAAAAATACAGTAAGAATTTCTAGATTCTTCTCCTGAAGCAACTGCCTTGATTAAGGCATGATCTGCTCACAAGAGAAAGAGTAGGGGAGGAAATTTTTCCGTTTTTGTTTTTACTGGGAAGGTGGCGACAGACTTAGAAGATCAAGTATTTATTAACCATTTATTTCAAATAGCAAAAATGTTATTTATATTGGGTTTTGTTGTTATGATTTTAAAGAATTCCAGCCTGAAAATTAGCATTTGTCAGACTTCAAATTAGATCCTCCAGTGGGGCACCTGGGTGGCTCAGTTGGTTAAGTCTCAACTTTGGCTCAGGTCATGATCTCACAGTTCATGGGTTTGAGCCCTGTGTCGGGGTCTGTGCTGACAGCTCAGAGCCTGGAGTATGTGTTCAGATACTGTGTCTCCCTCTCTCTTTGCCCCTCCCTTGCTCATACTCTTTCTCTCTCTCTCTCTCAAAAATAAACACTTAAAAAACTCTTTTTAAAAAAAAATTAGATCCTCCAGTAACTAGAATATAGTTTCTCCAAATAATTTTCTTAATACTGTCTTCCAAATAATCATAATGATCTTCTCACTTGTGCTATCCTATACTCAGGAAAGAGTCCGTTGTAGAATTTGTAGAACCTATGAGATTCTCCTAGGTAAAATGATGTCATTAACATGGCAGGTTAAGTATGTGATCTATGTCTCCACATTAAGGGAGAGTCAAGGGAGGAAGAAATCTAGGTCTGATCCAAACATCTCAGGTTATGAGTCCTGAAATTTCCTAATTTCAATATTTTTTTGGAAGCTTAAACCGTTGGTTGTTTCCTGAAGGATGAAGAAGAGATTCAAGATCTATTTAGGGAGTAAAAGGATGTGGTGATGAATTAAATGGGGGAGGTGGTGAGGAAAGATAGGGAAGGCAGGGAAGGAAGAGAAATACACCAAGAACAGCAGCTGGGATTTTTGCCATGGCCATGCATTCCTTTAACCTGGGGGCACTTTGAAGACGTACCTTTTGACAGTGTGTGTGAGGGTGAGTACGATGGAAAGGTCTAGAATAGATATTGAAACTATCAAATCTATAGATGATTACCTGGCTCACAGATCATATTTGTTGAGACCATACAATAACGACCTACTCATAAGAATCTAAGTTTCTGGCCTCTTATGAAAATTTGGAAGATCAGTCACATGGGTCCCACCTTCTCAAAGCCAGCCATAGGCTAAAGCTGAGTGATGGCTGTGCCCTCAGATAGGCACTCGTGTGTTCTAATCCTCACTGTCCTTCATCCAGCCATTGCACTCGATTCCATGATATGTAAGCATGTGAATCTGTGACTCCAAGTCTACAACATGGAGTCCAGAGGCCCTTCCTTGTTAGATGGGATGCTGCTCGGTTCCTGAATGGTTGAATGAAGCCAACTAGATGATATTAATAAAAATAATAATAATAAATAAAACATGGAGTCCAGCAGCAAGACTGAGGCTACACTGGAGTGGATGACACAAGGGCGTTTCTTTGGGAAAGGAAGGGAGGAATGAGCAGGAACATACCTGGGAAAGCGAAGATCAGCTCAGCTCATTTATTGACTGTGCCTAGGAATGATTTTTAGCAAACAGTGAAAACCCTCAGAGAACAAATCTCTGAGCAGAGCAGAATCCCTCACCCTGGACATTCTGGCCATGTCCAAACTACTAGAGCACTTCTACCAGAAGAGCCAAGGGCCAAGGCAAATTTATTCTTGAATGGTTTGCACTGGTACATGCTTTGGCTTGTCCAATTACCAGGAAAATGTGAGTGTGGCTCTACGAAAAGCCACAGTGAGCGAGGAAATCATATTATCTGAATGAGCATGTTTGCCCAGAGCGGGAAAACCCTGCCTCCTCAGTGTGGGGCGCTTGCTAAAAGGTGCTACAGGAACACAAGGAGCAGAAGCGCAGCACCTGCGTTCTCTTGAAGGCCTAACACTGAAGGACGTGGTGTTACACTTTAGTTTTTAGGAAAACATTCTGTAGAAAATGCTCATTAAGCATCCCCCTAAGTTTCAGTCCCCCCGGGGTTTGGCACACTCTAAATTGCTGCGCCTGAGGCCAGTGTGCCCTGGCGCCTCGGTCCCAGGGCTGCGTTCTACCAGCATTACATCACTAACGGCAACCTCTGCGGGAGAAGGCACTGTGCGCCGAGCCCTGCCACCTTCCCATTCTGCCTCTGCTCACTCTGGCTTGTTAACATCCTTCCTCTTCTTCGAAGAAAAATAAATCATTTAGGTGTATACATTATGAATGCGGTTATATTTAAAAAAAAAAAAAGGAAAGAAAAGCACACATGTTAACAAGAACGGGAAAGTCTCAGCAGAAATAAGGATAGGAATTGTTAGGAAGGATTCCTTTCTGAAGGAAGTACTTTCAAATATCTGCTATGTAATATTTTCTATTAAAATATTCAAAACTGAAAAACAGTTTTGGAATTGTTTTTTGTTTCCTGACACTACCTCCGCTCTTTGATTTGATCTATTAAAAAGTACTAAGTGGAAATATTCATTCATCTGGTTAGTCAATAAATTACCTGCTGCAGCTTATTACATTTAAGACGCTTGCCGGAATAGTGGAGAGGGTGAACATTCAAGAGCTGATGCTTGCTTTCAGTGACAGTGTGGCTTACTCGGGAAGAGGAGAAATGTTCCTGAAAAGCTCTAAGAAAGGCAATCTGAATGAAGTTTGGTCTAGTGAACTGTAAAAGTGTGCTATCTGGGTTAAAGAGTAGGCAAGGACCAGTCCAGTGATTCAAGTGGGCTTCCCAAAAAGGGAGCATTTAGGCTGGGCCTTGAAGGATGAGCAAAATCTCACGAAATCAAGAAACACGAGCACTCGCTCTATTCCTGGACACTCTCACACTCTGGACAGCTCCATGCTGGACACTCTCACAGATGACAGCTCATTACTGGTGACCGAGTTGAGGATAGAGTTGGGAGAGCAGGGTTTACTTCGGAAGAGACCAGGGATGAGGGGTGGGGAGTGGGGAGGTGGGGTGGGGGGAGGGTAGGTGGTTCTGGTCAGAGGAAACAGGCAAGACCAAGCGGGATTGCATTTTGGATTAAACACAGGAAAGAACAATTCAATGACATAAGAAGAGCACTAAAAATGTCCCAACTTTGATCTAATAACTCTGTTTCTGAGAATTAATCCTTAGGAAATAACTTGAAAGATCAAAAAGTTTCAGTGCATAAAGATTTTCACTGACACACTAATTTTCCATAAAAATCTGATTATGGGCACCTGGGTGGCTCAGTTGGTTAAGTATCCAACTTTTGGTTGCAGCTCAGGTCATGATCTTACGGTTCATGAGGTAGAGCCCCGCATCAAACTCTGTGCTGAGAGCACAGAGCTTGCTTGGGATTCTCTCTCTCTCTGTCTCTCTGCCCCTCCCCCACTCCCCCACTCAGTGTGCATGCTCTCTCTCTCAAAATAAATGAATAAGCTTAAAAACTCTGTTTAAAATAGGGGCGCCTGGGTGGCTTAGTCGGTTAAGCGTCCGACTTTCACTTAGGTCATGATCTCGCAGTTCGTGGGTTCGAGCCCCACGTTGGGCTCTGTGGTGACTGCCAGCTCAGAGCCTGGAGCCTGGAGCCTGTTTCAGTCTCTGACCCTCTCCTGCTCACGCTGCCTCTCTCTCTCTCTCCTAGAAATAAATTAAAAAAAAAAAACATTAAAAAAAACCTCTCTTTAAAATAGAATCCTCTTTCCATCATTTTCTCACCCCTTATATTGCTTTATTTTCTTCACAGCACTTCTTATCCTGTTACATTTCACTGCGTAACACAGGCATACCTCATTTTGTTTTTATTGTGCTTCACTTTATCGAACTTCATAAGATACTGTGATTTGAACAAATTGAAGGTCTGTGGCAGCCCCGCATTGAGCAAGTCTGTCGGAGCCATTTTCCCAATAGCATTTGCTCATTTGGTGTCTCTGTGTCATATTTTGAGGATTCTTGCAATATTTCAAACTTTTCTATTATTATTATAGTTGTTATGGTGATCTGTGATCAGTGATCTTTGATGTTATTACTGTGATTGTTTTGGGGTGTCAAGAACCACGCCCATCTAAAACAGCAAACTTAATAAATATTGTGTGTGTTTGGATTGCTCCTTCCCCGTCTCTCTCCTTCTGCTCAGGACTCCCTATTTCCAGAGATAACAATTTTGATGTCAGGTCAGTGAATAACCCTACGATGGCCTCTAAGTGTTCAAGTGAAAAGAATGAAAAGTGCGTGTCTCTCACTTGAAATCAAAAGGTAGAAATGATTAAGTTTAATGAGAAAGGCAGGTCTTTATTAAGCTTAGTAAAACAGCCCAAAACTAGGCCTCTTGAGCCAGTCAACCAAGTTATGAATGCAAAGGGAAAGTTCTTTATTTTTAATTAAAAAAATTTTTTTTAATTTTATTTTGAGAGGGAGAGGCAGAGGCGCGTGCGAGCGCACGCACACACACACACACACACACACACACAGAGAGAGAGAGAGAGAGAGAGAGAGAGAGAGAGAGAATGAGACTCTCAAGCAGGCTCTAGGCCCAGTGCAGAGCCCAATGTGGGGCTCCATTCCATAACCCTAGGATTGTGACCTGAGCCAAAATCGAGTCAGACACCCAGCCACCTGAGCCACCCAAGCTCCTCAAAAGGAAAAGTTCTTGAAGGAAATTGAATCCAGTGAACACATGAATGATAAGAAAGTGAAAACTGCCATATTGTTGATGGAAAACATTTTAGTGGTCTAGATGGAAGATCAAACAGGCCAGAACACATTCTCTGAAGCCAAAGCCTAACTTAGAACAAGGCTCTAACTCTTTTCAATTCTACGAAGGTTAAGAGAGGTGAGGAAGCTGCAGAAGGAAAGTATGAAGCTAGTAGGGGTTGGCTCATGAGTTTTAAGGAAAGAAGCCATCTCTATCACAGAAAAATGCAAGATGAAACAGCAAGTGCTGAGACAGAAGCTGCAGCATGTTAACCAGAAGAACTCAGTAAGATAATTAATGAAGGTGACTACACTAACCACCGGATTTTCAATGTAGACAAAACAGCTCTATATTAGAAGAAGATTCCATCTAGGACTTTCATAGCTAGAGAGGAGAAGTCATTGCCTGGCTTCAAAGTTTTAAAGGACAGACTGGCTCTCTTGTTAGGGCTAATGCGGCTGGTGTCTTTAAGCTGAGGTCAGTGTTCATTGACCATTCTGAAAATTGTAGGGCCCTTAAGAGTTATGCTAAATCTACTCTGCCTGTGCTCTATCAGTGGAATAACAAAAGCTGGATGACAGCACATCTGCTTACAATGTGGTTTACTGACTATCTTAAGCCCATTGTTAAGACCTACTGCCAGAAAAAAAGATCACTTTCAAAATATTACTACTCATTGACAAGGCACCCAGTTATCCAAGAGCTCTGATGGAGATGGACAATGAATGAGATTATGTTTTCATGCCTGCTAACATAATATCCATTTTGCAGCCCATGGATCAAGGAGCAATTTTGATGTTCAAGTCTTAGTATGGGGTGCTGGGTGGCTCAGTCAGTTAAACATCCAACTTCAGCTTAGGTCATGATCTCACAATTCATGGGTTTGAGCCCCGCATCGGGCTCTGTGCTAAAAGCTCAGAGCCTGGAGCCTAATTCAAATTCTGTGTCTCCCTCTCTCTCTGCCCCTCCCCTGCTCACGCTCTGTCTCTGTCTCCCAAAAATAAATAAATGTTAAAAAAAAAAAAAAAAGAAATACATTTTGTAAAGATACAGCTGCCAAAGATGATGATTCCTCTGATACACTGGACAAAGTAAATTGAAAACCTTCTGGAAAGGATTCACCATTCTGAGGCCATTATGAACATTTGTGATTCATGGGAAGAGATCAACATGAACAAGAATTTAAGAGAAGTTGATTTCAGCCCTCAAAATGAATTTTTAGGGGAGGAAGTCACTGCAGATGTGGTGGAAATAGTAAGAGAACTAGAATTAGATGTGGAGCCTGGAGATGGGACTCAGTTGCTACCAACTCATGAGAAAACTTGAACGGGTGAGGAGTTACTTCTTATGTGGAGCAAAGGAAGTGATTTCTTGAGATGGGATCTACTCATGAAGATGCTGTGAAGATGGTTGAAATGACAACAAAGGATTTAGAATACTTTATTTTTCAATTCAGAGGAGAGCAAGAGTCAGTAGGGGTAGGTAGGGGTAGAGGGAAAGAACTGTGTGTGTGGGGAGAGAGGGGGAGAGGGAGAGAGAGAGAGAGAGAGAAACTTAAGCAAACTCCATGCTCAGCACAGAGCCTGATGCAAAGCTTGATTCCATGACCCTGGGATCATGACCTGAGCTGAAACCAAGGTCAGATGCTCAACCAAATGAGCCACCCAGGTGACCATTTATATAAACTTACTTGATAAATCAGCAGGGTTTGAGAAGACTGACTCCAATTTTAAAAGAAGCTGTACTGTGAGTAAAATGCTATCAAACAGTATCACATGCTACAGAGAAATTGTCTGTGAAGAGTCAATCATGCAGCAAACTTCACTGTTGTCTTAATAAATTGTCACAGCCACCCCGACCTTCAGCAACCATCACTCTGACCAGTCAGCAGCCATCAACACTGAGGCAAGACCTTCCACCAGCAAAGAGATTACAATTTGCTGAAAGCTCACATATAGCTTATATTTTATACAGATGTTTTATTTAGTCGGGTAAATTTTTAAAAAAGCAAACCAAATTATGCATATTGTACCATCACAAAAACATTTTTTAAGCCCCCAAACTGGAAGGAAACACACCAAAGCATTTACAGTGAGTTTTTTTTTTCCTTTAAGTAGCCAAAGTGTGGTTGTCTTTCACTCTTCAACTTTCTATTCTAGAGATTTTCCAGTATTCCATACTGAGCTTGGGATTTTTCAAATAGGAAAAAACCCAAAACTTTAAAGGCCTTATGTGCTAGGTTAAGTAGCACATAAGTTATCCAGCATCGAAAAGCTACTTGTAGTTTTTAGGGCATCGCAGTGATGCTGCAGAAACAGAAACTGGGCTGTGGAAGAGGGGTGTGAAAGGGGCTGAGGCTGGAGACCGGGAGGCATGGGGGGTACTGTGCTGGTCCACGTACAAAAGGTGAGCAGACATTGAGTGCTGTGCGGGCGGAAAGAGTGAGCTAATGTGAGAAAGGCTGAAAACCAGTGACTAATTCAGTATGGAAGAAGAAGCAACCAGAAATGATCTGGGGCTCTCCTTAACTAGGAGAACAGTAGTATAGTTAGGGGGCATGTGTTTCTTTGCTGGACCTTAAGGCAGAGCTCTGGTGTGAACACCCTTCCACAACCTTGTTTTCCAGTTGAGAAGTTAACTTATCTTCTTTAGTGTTGCAAAATGTGGATGATAATTGCCACCTCTGTCAGATTGCAAGGGAGAGAAAGCAAAACAAATCAGAAACTCCTTTCCAAAGCTGAAGACTGATCACAAGCTTTAGCAATGCCCAAGAGGCATCCCTGCTGAGGCAGCATGTAGTAGGAACGTGACAATTCTGTTACATCACCCAGTAGGTCCAACACACCATACACAATTGATTAACTCCTGCAAAATTCAGTGAAAGTTTCAGATAAAAGGGGAATTGTTATCCCTACAGAAGAAACTGATAGGCTTTCTTCCTTGATTTGGAACAATGGTATTTGGAGTTTTCTGGTAACTGCTATTAACTGCAACACCACTTCCTTCCTGGGAGTATCAATCAGTATTTCCAAGTATTTTCTTATAATGTGCACAGGTAATGTAACATCAAGAAATTCTTAGAACACAAGCCTTTGTTAAAGTACAGATACCGAAAATTATCCTTAAAAATACTTTTTAGCATTAGAATTAAAGGCTCCATCTTCCTAAGTCATTAGTAGCAGCACTAAATCCTATCTGTTTCCTGAGTCATCCAACTGGAGTTAATAGTAGGTCCACTCCCAAACAAGAGGAGGCTTGACAGTGCCGGCACCATGAGGTGAATTAGCTATCCCTTGTAGAGAAGAGCTTTTATATTCAAATTAAAGAAGAATCTAAGACCAATTGGCCAGTTTTACAGAAAATAATATACAAGGAGTGAAGGGAGAAGGGGAGGAGAGCCATGCAACAGATTTGTGGCCTCACATACCTGGCATCAAGGAACCTTGATCTTAAAATCATAACTGCTTCACAAGTGCTTTGTTTGAGCTGCATCTGAATGGAACTAAATTTTCGATGGATGATGCCCACCATTCTTTCAATTTCTTTTGGGGAAATGGGACGTGTTCTACTCTGCTCTCGGAGAAGATTCATCACATGTGTAGTGAATTCATTACATGCCTGTAAAGGGGAAAAAAAGTCACTCCTTAGGAATCTGGTATTTTAGATTATCACACCCAAACATTAACATCTAAATGGCCACCTCATTTGCAATTGCCAATGGTGTTATGCAGTGGGTAGGGTAAAATGAAAACTAAGACACTTGTCAAATGGCAATGGTAGTTAGATGGGGCAGCAAGAATTCTGAAACTATGAATGGCCTAGACATGCATAGGAGGCATATTGCACTCAACTATCCTTGCCCCCAACCCTTTTCCCAGTTCCAAAATGAGGTCTTCCCACTGGAAGATACACTCCACCAACTCCTATGGATAAGTGTGAATATATGTTTATTGTTAATACCAAGTACCTCTTATTTTCTCTGGGGTTTCACATTTACTCAACAAATGTTTACCGAAGGATGATGAAGTGCAAACTCTTCCTGATGCTATTAAGGTACAGAGAAATGAGCAAGATGTGGACCTGGCCTTTATATATATAAAACAATTCTCAAACAAGGCAGTTTTTCTAAAATGTCACAGGAAGATATGAATAAGTGTTTCCTAAGTTCGAAGGAAGGCATATTCTCATGTGGAGGCAGAGATCACATCAGACTTCACGGCAGAGTGACATTTGGGCTTTAAAGAATGGGTAGGATTTTTGAAAAGCAGATAAAGATGGAAACTAGAAAGAATGCTAGGCACAAGAAAAACCCTGGAAATAATATGCAGCAAGTTCAGAGGATGAGAGAGAATATATAGAGAAGAAGAGGGGATTCAGGTCCACATTGGCATGTAAAGAGCCTTGGATGTCAAGCATGCCAATGTCCTAGTGTAATTTAGCTATGGTGTGGGCCTAATCAGTAGATACGGGCCATCCTTGGAAGATGGGTAAAGCAGCTCAGCTCTTCAGGGGATATGTAGCAGGAAAAGAAGGACCAGATTTGGGTCTCAAACTTCTGAGTTAACAATCCTCAGCCCCTCTTTCAGTTCACCTATATTCTTTTCAATTTATAAAACCAAGTAATGGGGCCTATGCTGAAGTCTAGGTCTCCTTTGGTAAATAAAGCATCAGTCTATGCCCTTGAATAAAAAGAACATCTTCTGGCATTTTCATTAAAAAGGCAAGACAGGAGATTCTGCATCTTACTGTACAGATGCCCCTGGTAGGGCAAGCAGACAGAACAATCATTGATCACTGCAAGACATAGTTTGAAGCTGTAATAATGTCCACTTCCCTACAGATACCCTGAACATTGCTCACATATAGCACATGATGGTTTTCTAACTGCTCATTAGAGAACTAACCTTTCAAGTAAGTACACTGGGTGTTTCAGTTACTCTAAGCTTTTATGGAGCTTTTCTATAAATATTTCTAAGGTGAGGTAAAATGAGTCTTGCTTATCAGTTAAAGGATGGGTTTTTTTGTTTGTTTGTTTTGTATATTTTAAGTCTTAAGCAATTTAAATTAGCAGTGATCCTATGTTACACTTATGGGATTCTTTGGAGTGTAGAATTATGCAGTGTACACAGTGGGCATCCAAGACATCTATTGATTGGTCAGTCATTGTATTACAATTTGAGAGTAATGTTGATTAATATCTGTAAATACATTGTCCCTGGGCTGTATGTGAGGGATTCTTGGAGTCCATGGATAGGTTTAGAATGTTTAGGACTCCCTGAAATCTTATCCAAGTTGTGTGTGCATGTGTAATACCTGGAGGGACAACTGTGGAGTTTTGTTTTCTTTTTAGCTTTGTAGACAGTTTATAACTAAACAAAGCTAAGAATTATTATCCTAGGTTATGACATAGTAAATCATTAAGGAACTGTGTAGCCCTAAAACCAGAAGTTCTAGCTTTAAGGAAACCAAAATAAAAATAACCTAAGATTGTCCCCCCATTATATTACTTTAACTACCTTAGGCCAAACTGAAAACAAGTGGTCACCCTGACAAGAAATAAATGTATATATTTTTCTTGTGCTTTCTCTAAAGAGATGTCCATATCATTCCAAAATTACATAATTTGTCAAACTCCACCCCAGTCTTCTTATCAATAAAATGAAGAAAATTAGACTAGATCTATGTCCCTAAACTCGGATCAGAAAGTATATACTTCTATAGCTAGTTCCAGAGAATGCTAATACATGATCCAAAATACAGTATATTTGGAAAATGCCGAGTTAACCAAAAATTTTAAGACCTTTTTTTTTTTTTTTGCAAGTCTCCTCAATATGAATACAACAATGTGCAGAATAAATCTTCCACAGGGAATGGTACAGTCAACTTTTCCCAAATAAATTTGGTTACAAAACCTCTTTTCCCTAGAGCAGTACTGTCCAAAAGAAATATATATTTGCAATATTTATATAGCAAACCACATATAAAATAAAAAAAAAAACCCTAGTAGCCACATTAAAAAAATAAAAAGAATTAGGTAAAATTAATTTTAAAAATATATTCTATTTAACCCAATATATGAAAACTATAAACATTTCAACACATAATCAATATTTAAGAAACACAGTTAATGAAGTATGTTACATTATCTCTTTTGGTTCACTTCCTAACCCAGTATATATTTTACATTTACAGCACATCTCAATTCGTACTAGCCAGATTTCAAGTGCTCAATAGCTACACGTGGCTAGTGGCAACATACTGGACAGCACAGCTCTATAGCATCTTGGGGACCAATGTGCTAAGAAGAACTCTTTGGGAATCCAAATACTAAGTAATCTTTGATGTTTTTCATCCTTCACCACCATGCATTCACACAAACACTGTATACAAAGAGAAAGTTTCATTTACGAATGTCCTTGGTGAAGCAAGAGAAATTATTCATCTTATTATATCTTAGCACTTCACTAGGTTGTTAATATTCTGGGTGACAAAATGGGAAACAAAAAAAAGGCACTCGATTGCATATCAACGGACAGTTACCTTGAGAAAAAGCACTTGTGTGATTGTTTAAGTTGTGAGCTAAAGCTGCTTTTTTCATGGAACACCATGTTTTAAAAGCAAAACCAACAAATTCTAATTATTCAGACTTGGGTATTTGGCAGATGCCCTCAAAAACAAACAAAGCGTGCTTGTCATGTAAAGGAAAAGAGCTGACAGCAGTGTTTGTCATAATGAATTTGACTCTTCGAGTGAAAATTAGAATTTTGGAAAACTTGCATCCACCACTGTTAGCTTAAGTTTCTCAGTGAACTTTCGGATTAGTTTGATGTTGATACTAATAAACATATTTTGGTATTATATAATGAAATGTGTCAATACTGGAAGATATACATAACTCAGTGAACCAATACTTTCCAAATGATCAATGCATGATGTTACAACAACATGCATAGGTGGAAGACCCATTCCAAGTGCATATTAGACCAATGGATTTGAAAGGAACAGAGTACAAAGAGTTAACTGATATGGTTTCAGACTCTGCACTGTAACTAACCTTTAAGAAATTACAGCTTGTCGAGTTTTGGTGTAATATCAAAGAAGGAAATCCACAACTATCTGAAAAGGCTACTACCACACACTCCTGCCTTTTCCAGTGACATATTTGTGTGAGGCCAGATCCAGATGTTCTTTGTATATTCCAACCACAATGACAACAGATGGACTGTAAAAGCACGTTTAAGATCCAGGTGACTTCTATTGAGCCCAACATTAAAGAATTTTGCAAGAATATAAAAACAATGTCATTCTTTTCAATAGATGCTGAGGTTTTTGGGAAAATACAGGTTTTTACAAAAATGGCATTTTGGCTAGCATATAATGATTTATTATTGCTATTTTAAGATAATTAATGAATCCTCTTAATTTTTCTCAGTTTTAATTTCTATTATAAAAAATGTTGACAGAGACAGTCTACCAAACAAAAGCTCTTGGGGGTCTCCAATAAGTTCTAAGAGTCTAGATCTTAAGACCAAAAGGCTGGAGTGCTGCTGCACTGGAGCATGGAAGCATTTTTAATTTGCACATAAAAGACTGCAAATTCCTAAGAACCTAGCTCACACATTATGGTAACATATATCTTTAGCAGGGTGTATGTCTTGATAAATACTTTAAAACTCCTATGTGAATGATACCTGAGATGTTAGCTCTCTTAAGTTTTTCTCTGGCTGCATTTTAATCTCTCCAGAAAGAATGTTTGCCTATGGTTTCTAGGAAGCATGTGGGGGAAAAAAAAGGGTTAAAAGCAAAAAGTTTCTGCATCTAAAAACTCATAATTTCCTAAAACATTTGCTGAATGTCTCACAACTTATTAAGTGAACTCATCTATGAATGCAAATGCTGATTAGCAATTTGGCAATAGCCCAACATTCACAGAATTCACATAGCTTTTCTTTAAACCAGTAGTTCATACATGATTAATTAGAACATCTCATTTATGTAGTGTGCACTTTAGCTCATTACTCTAAGTAAAATTCGTTAAGTATTTACATTTAGATAATTAAAATCTGGGTACACCCTTAAGAAAGATGCATACACTTTAGGCAAAGTGATTTTTTTCCTTTATACCACTGAAAGTAAATTACAGCCTCATTTACAGCATCATCTGTACCAGTTTCAGAGCAGAGCACAGAACTGCCTCATCTTCTATTCCTTAAAAGGTATACATTTTTTAAGCATATAAATGCAGTAAGAATGATCAAATGATTGCAGAGTTGTTTTGAAGGGCCACCCAACCACATACTAGCATCGATGCTGTTTATAATGTGGGATGCTCACTCAAACATTTATCACAACCACCATCATACTTAGGAGACTATACTATTAAAATAGACATTGGAGAAATTTTTCATTGCCTTATTATTTTTCCAAGTGAAATTATCAGTTAAAGAAATTTCTGGTCAATGTCCACAATACAAATGTAGAAATACCTTGGTTGACTGGAATATTTAGGAAATGAGAGTTTTGATTCCTTGAATTTTCTGAGTTAAAGCAATGGCAGAAACCTCTTTTTCCTTTAATCCAGATGTTGAAACTATCTATGATGCATTTTTGCTTGTGTTTGAAAATACACATAGCAAGAACATAATTAACATTAAGTATGAAAAGATTTGTCTGATAAAGATATATTCAATCAATTCTGATTATGAGCTTTTCTCCTTGCCATTTGTTCCTTTCTCCTTAAAAATCCAAAACCAGTTAAGGATTTGAACTATTTGGATAATGTTTTTAATGAAATTTGTTGGCTAGTAAAACTGTCTCAATACCCATACATATTTAATTTACACTCAAAATTAAAGTTTTCAGGCTGCTGAGTTAAAGTTTTGTGGTAGTGCTTTTTCAAGCTGTAAATTCAGGATTCAACCTCTTTCTTGCCTGTAAATTCACATCATCAAATGTAAAAATATAAAATCAGACAGTGAGCAAGCACTGATTTTAGAGGAAGCTTTAAAATGGGTAAACGATCAGATCTAAAAACTGATTTGGTCTTTTTGTAACCATCTTGAGAAGCTGACTGCGGTCAACAGATCATGATACCCGTATTCTAAAATCCACTTTTCAAAGAGAATAAATCTCGGGGCACCTGGGTGGCTTAGTCGGTTAAGCGTCCGACTTTCGCTTAGGTCATGATCTCGCGGTTCGTGGGTTCGAGCCCCGCGTCGGGCTCTGTGCTGACTGCCAGCTCAGAGCCTGGAGCCTATTTCAGAGTCTGTATCTCCCTCTCTCTCTGACCCCCTGCTTACGCTGTCTCTCTCTCTCTCTCTCTCCTAGAAATAAATAAAAATATTAAAAAAAAAAAACAAAAACAAAGAGAATAAATCTCTATTAAAAGTTATTGTCTCTTGAATTTGCATGCATCCATTTTCAAGATGTCTTTATAACCTTGCAAGTAACTCTAGTCCAATATCATAGATTTTGTATTTATGGAATGCTTATTAAATCAACAAATTCTTGTTTTGGAGAAAAGTCAACACTTAAAGATTTTTTCTAAGCCAAGTAGAATAAGACAAATATGCATAAGGAACAACCACAAAGATGAAATATCAACTGTACCTCAACACTTCTTACCTAATTATATGATTTAGGGACCTATCTCATAAGGGTTTCATAAGGATTATATTATATATGCGAAGGTCTTTGCACTGAGAATAGGACATAATTAATACTTAATAAATGGCAGTTATTATTGACAGTGAAAATGGCAGTTTTATGAAATTCATATTTTGTATATGTTAGCTATTCTGCAAGCAGTCCTTACTCTGATTACCTAATACAGTTAATATAGTCAGGCCTTCCCACTGCCTGAATAATACAGACAGAAGCTGAAAACAAAAGAGTATTCACGTATAAAACAAATCATCAGATTAATCAAGTTTGTGGTCAAAGATACATTTGGTACATAGGGCTAATAAAGCAGAAACTTGGAGGAAAAAAGGGAAACACTCAAACATTCTTTCTAGCCAAGGAAAAGATGCAGCATGAAAACTGACAAGAAGTAAACCCCTTTCCTTGGAGCAATGAACGACAAAGCCTTGCTTGGGGAAATGAAATATAAAGTTTCCGTCAGAGAGTAGCCTTTTGTCTGTCCTGCCTAACTCTTAAGCTACACAATCTCTCATGTAATAACATCAGTATTTTTTTAACCTGAAAAAATAAAACTCCTTTACAAGCAAAGAAGATTTTGCCAGCAAATGTATGCACATAATGTTGAGATCCTCAAGAAGCACAAGGACCTGCCTTTATAATGGTATAGGCTCCACACTCATTTTCCATTCCCCCAACAATTAATTCCTTGCAGTCGGAAAGTACCCTAGTAGCTACACAGTACGTGACTGGTCTTGGGCATATTCGGTGTACATGCTTGGTTCCAATGCTTTACCTGATTTGAGGTGAATTCAAAAGACATCTGTGAACTCAGAAAGCAGATTCCCAGATGCTCTGGGAGGGTTGGGACCCTTACAACACTTTCGCCTTCAGCAAAAATGTATTTCAATATAATTATAGTAGATAGCTTTCAATATGTCATCTCTATTATAGCAGCTGTAAATTATGAAGAGAATTGCCTGTGTACAAGCATTTCTTCTGGTACAAGCAAAGTGGGAGAGCGGCACAGGGCATGATATATCTTTTTCTTTTTAACTGAGAACAAATGTTTAAGTCAAATTTCATTTGCAAAACTCGGTGTGTCCATTTCTCTTTGGAAGAGAAGTGGAGGAAACCAGAAGGCATTCAATTCTTAAAAACAGGATTCCCAGGACCCTCGGCTCAAGTTCATTAGGAATTCACTCATTCTAATAGTTGGGCCCTTAATCATAAGACTGTATTTGAAAGGTACAGTAAAAGCATTTTTCAAACCGTGTAGCTAATCAACAAAAAGACAAAGAAGCAATCAGGTTTTTTTTTTCCTAGCTAAAGAGGGAAGCAATGTACCCCAAACCAAAGTATTATAAGATAGGTGCTGCAAATTTTGGAAAATTATATATTCCTGTTGGGTGTCAGGATCAACAAGAGAAAAGTAAAATAGTTTTGTTTCATTTTGGGTGGTAGTAATATTCAAGAACCTTACTGTACTATATATCTATGCCTAATATTTCAAAAGTATGTATAAATGAATTTAGATGGGTATCATCAAAAATCATTTTATCTGAGCCTATGTAATGAAGACATATGATCAAAGGACATTTTCTGGAGGGAAAAAAGGGTTTTAAAGACAGTACCATTCCTAAAACACACACATAAAACTGAGCCTTGCAGCTTATATTTAATTTTGCTCAAACTGTAGCTCTAGTCTGCTTAGCTTTGTAAATGTGGTTGTGTTTATAAGGTACTTTAATTTACTGCAGTAGTAGTGTTTGTTAATTTTATGGGAATCTAAATCTAAACAGGCTTCACATACATTTTCATTACAGCTTCATTGCAAAACAGAGTAGAGTGAATAGCTCTAAGATTCCAATGTATTCTATTTCTTTCAGTAAAAGACTCAACAGAATTTTCTGATGAAGCCACTGCCTTAACATGTATGTTCTTCCTATTTACTAATAGGCATCTGCCACTCAGAATACCTGTGCTCACCATTCGGAGGAAAATTTGTTTTCTGGAAAGTGAATAGTTGTTTTTTCCAGCTCTTCTCTGATCCCATTCTAAATGCAAGTCCACATGGGCAAATGAGAGAAAACCAGGATGTACTGAATTATTTTCCAATTCTATGAAAGTAGCAAGTATAACTCAATGGAAATAGAAAGTATATTGTAAGAAACTGATTTCAATGCCTGATTTGCACACTAACCAGATGTATGACATTGGACAAATCATTTAACTTGAGTCCCATTTTCTCATCTATAAAATAAAAATTTATAATGCCATCTATTTTGGAAATGCCACCCCTTCATCTCACTTGCTTCTGCTTAGCCCTCCTAGTTGCTCCAAAGCATATCCCTAGAAGGTCTATCCCAGATAAAGCCTACAACTTGAATACCAAAGATTTATAAACAAAACAAAACAAAACAATTGACTATCTTATGTCAAAACTCACTGACCTAATAACTTAGGAACTACAGACAGAAGAGCTATAAAAGCCAGCCCCAAAGAGAACCCAAGAGAAATAAATGCTGCTACATTGTTTCTAGAACTGAAAATTCAGAACCTACAGAAGAAAATCGGTAAACTTAAATTCTGTAATTCAGCCAACCAGTCATCACACTCCATCTAATATTTGTTCATAATACTGCAGCGATTTCATGTCATTTTTTCTTCAGAAAGTGTTAAAAATGAGCAAGGAAATATATACTTAAATGGTTTTTATTAGGTTACTGAGTATATTGAGAAATAAGAATTCAACTTTATACTTTAAAACTCATTGTTTCCCAATATGATATTTAACCCCAAAAAATCCAAAAATACATACTATAGGTTAATTTATGAAGAACTTGTGTGTATTCTCAAAGGAAAATAAACTAAACTCCCCTGGTGACAGAGACTGATGACAGCCTCACCTGCCTTCCAACAGGGCTACAAAGAGAAAATAAGGAAGCTGGTGAAGAACCATGGCGGGAGACAGTAAGGGAACCACCTCAATTCCTGAGCTAAAAAAGTCAGGCCATTTGGTCCCTAATACTATAGATCTGTCCATGCAAGGTGACTGGTGGTATTTATTTAGTAAGTATGTATAGATGTATTTAACAAAGTTATGAGATTAAGATTATACTACAAATTAGAATCATTTTCTTCTGTTCATTCTCAGGGCAACTTTTTCAACCATGACTTGTTTACTCTCAATTATTCATATGTCAAATCAGAAAGCTCCATTTTTTGGCATATACAAACGAGATAGTTTTTCCAAAATTCTTATTTGCACATCTTCCACCAAAAATTCCTACCAACAAAACTGTAGATACAGTTTGAAACCCCAGAAAGTACTATTCAGGAAAAAAAAAACCCACAATATCTTGTTATATTAATTTATATTGTATTTTAACATAAAGCTACATAAACTTTCTACCCTTCCTCAAAACACATTCACCTCTGGAACAGAATCCCACGTTTGCTTAATACCACCACTTCCAGAATACTTGAGAAGGCAATGAAAAAAATAACATATACAACTGAAACTTTGCAGGGAACTCAGAAAAAAATCTGTAATAAAACTGACCAGGATGCCCACATCTCACTAAAGTGTTTGGACTTTAAGAAGTGCCTGACTCTACAGCAAAGAGTTTGTGGATGAAATGGCATGACGCCTAAACCTAGCTTTAAAACACTCCACCAAAACCAGAAGAAGGTGTGGTGTGTGTGTGTGTGTGTGTGTGTGTGTGTGTGTGTGTGATAGGCAAAATAAGGTTGGCAAATACTGACATTATTTATCTAGGTGATGGATGTCCAGGCGTTATTTTAGGTTGAACTCTATAAAACTGCCAACACTGTTTCTGACCTAAAAACTTGGCAATTTCACAGGATTAAATTTAAGAATATTACCTTTCTTTTTGGGCACATTTAAATATTTCTATAATAATGTTTCTTTTTTATTATATGCTAGTGAGAATTCTTCAAACTAAACAAGATTTTAGGTTTACTAACAACTAAAAATGTTAACGAACTGCCAACATTTCACCTTATTTCATTGAATCTAAGACTTACCTTCTTTTTTCTCACCTTTTAACATCTTTAAGTTTGGAAGCATTTTATAGTCAACAGCATGCTATAGTTAATTGGGTAGCATTATTTTTTTCTGGGTGGTACATAAACAGTGACAGAACTTAAGATCAAAGATACCTTAGATTCAATGAAGTATGGTAAATATAATTGCTGAAAATGGCATTTTTAATCTATACTCTCTAATCAGGAATTTAGCACACAATGCCTAGCCTTCCCTGCCGAGGTTACCTATAATTATCCTGGGAGTCTCCTCTTCAGAGAGAATGGCCAGAGCCTGCTTACTTTGTGACGGTTAGCTCCCTCCCCTAGAGTCTGGCACAAGCCATAAAAATTAATTCCCAGGAGGATTCTGGAGCTCACAGCATAGGAGGAAGAGTTCACTGTGCAGCGCTTCCCTTTAAAAGTTGTTAAAACTCTCATGAACAAGGCCAGTGTGTAAACGTTAATTACGCCGAGCTTTGAAGGGCCCCACGCAGTGAGGTTAGAGGGAGGGATGGGTGCAGGTGTGGCAGGAAGGGTGTGTGAACGTGAGGAACGAGTAAGACGGAAACAAGGGGATGGAATAAAATGGGTTTAGCTTCACCTCCGAAATCTCAAAGGGATTTCATTTCATGAATCCGGCAATTCACTTGGGTTTCTGTGTTGACCTTATTTATTTTGCTCTTCGTGTTAACACCTACCCCTCGGAGCCCTCAGCATTGGTTAGTGCAGTCTAATGGAAGAGCAACAGAGGGTTTGTGCAGGACTATGAGAGTGGCGGCTGCTGACCTGTTCATACTTCTCCAGTTCTGTGTGATAGATTTGTCTGATCTGGGTCAATTTGGCTCTGTAATCTGAGTGCTCAATAGAGTTATCTGAAGAACCTCCAGAGGCTGCCGCGGCTGCAGCTGCTGCCGCCGATCCCCCACCTTTCTCAGGACCTGAAACCCCTTCTGCCAAAAGCATATTGTCCAGTCTCATTAGCTGGGGGTCGGGAGGGTCCTCCTCCTGGGCTCCTCTGATGCTGAGACCTTCAAGGAAAGAGAGAGACAGAGAGAGAAGAAGCGAGAAACAGGACAAATAGTGTGAGTATTTTGTTTATTTGAGAAAAAAATGATCAAATAACATTAGTGCACTATAATTCATGCCGAGAATTTCTTTGTTCATATTTATCAATTAAGTGTAAGTATGCAAATTCTTTGAGAGAATATTTACATGCATCTCAGACTTTCTAATATTACCCTCTCTCAATTTATTCTAGATTGGATCATTGGAAAAAGGTAACTGTGGCTTCTCAGAATATTCTAACGTCAATCTTCCCAAATCTAGATGCTTTAAGCATAAAATGGGAAGGGGGTAAAAAGTTTGGGATTTTGAGAGGAAAAAGTAATTCCAAAGATATAAAACAAACCTGTCTAAAGGTAGTTATCCTGGTTTATTTTTTTTTCCTGTATGGTTGGATAAACTGAATTTAAAAATCCCATGGAATAATTCATTCACAAACTATACCCAAAAATGAGAAAATAAACAGAATTAGACGGGAGTCTCCATTGTGTAATTTCAAGGGGAGAAGAGAAAATAATACATTATGAAGTAATTAGCTATGCTTTAAAAGTACATATTATTGAAAAAATATATATATAAGTGAATGAATTTGTTAAGCAAACTATGCACAACCAGGACCCTAAATACAGTATTAAAAAATATGCCACTGAAATGTGCCCAGTGCTGGGCATAGTAGTCTCCATGTAATTTTGCTTTTAAATCAAGAACTTCCTAAGTGATGCCCAGTCAGCAACCTCATCTGAGAACTATAGATCACAGCTGACAATTCATAGGTTTAATCAGGTCACATAGGCTTTCTGCCAAGATGTTTTCAACAACACAGAAGACAAAGTTTTAAAATAATTATCATGGTACAAAAAGCACTGGAGTCATGACAGCTCAAAATCAGCATTTTCATTAATGTGTAACATAATCTAAAATATCCCAGCCCAATTAACCTCTGTAAATCTGTTTAAAAGCAGGTTCTCCACACTAGTTACAAGGCATCTTGGGGAAGAGGGAGGGGGGAGTTGGCATCTTGCATGTCGGCATTTGGATGCTGCCTTTTTCCTCTGTGCCTGTTGTTGTTTATCCACAGTGGTGCACACTCTGTGTCTAGTGTAACTTACATGACAGTAACATCTATAAGCTGCCAAGTACTCAACTGAGCACCAGCTCCGTGATTTTAAATGCTAACCTAAAACTACCATCAATTCTTTTAAGAACAGATTTCATTCCTAGATGTCCTGAATTACACCCACAGCATGACAGAGCTCTTGGTTGTCTTAACTCAAATGCACAACTTTAATTTCCTCCCTCAAAACACTTTAAAGCTGTCACTTTCATTTAAAAATAAACTTCAGAATAATTTCAACTGGGTAATAAAACTAACTCACAATAATTTAAAATTATATCTGGTGCCTGTTCAGACATAAATAAATAAGGTTTGAAAACTGTAATATACTAAGACAATAAATTCATTTAGGGAACCAGAAAGTTAGATAACTCTCTTAAATAAGATAAAATCAGTATCAACATTACTGATAACCAAAAATAGAAAAACATGTATTTGCTATTTCTTCTAGATCTGGCAATACTGGTTACACTGGTATTTTTAATTTAACATCTTTGATTTTCTTCCCTTCTAATTCACTTTGTTAGTGGCCTTGACACACTTGTGGTTCAACATACCAAGTTTTTTGTGCATCTGGCATGCAGTGAGGACTCACTGAGCAACCTCTTATCTTACATTTGGGCTCAGCTTCTCAGTTCCTCCTTAAACGAAATTTTTGCTCACACTTTCATGTGTTCATTGTTTCTTTTTTCTGTTTACACAAATACTGGTGCTTTCCCTGGAAATGTGTGAGGTTTGTTTGTTTGTTTGTTTTTAATCTACCTTCAAGATTCCTCCAGGTTTCTACTTTTCCCCTTGTACTTATATATATTGATCTTTTCCCTATGGATATTTGGTTCTTTAATAGCAGATCAACATCCACAGTCAAAATTATTACACTCCCCTGCACAAGCTTGGCAAACAAGATGTTCAGTGACTTAATGCATAAGGAAGCAGACTATTAGGGAGACAGAAGAAGGAAATTCATCAGGAAGAAATGCAAAAGACATGACACTTTTATACATTCCTAATACGTATTACCAATACCACTATACCAACAGGAAGCAGCCCTTAACGTCAATAGTAGTGGACACAAATAAAAATAATTGTAAGTATGTATTTTTAGCTGGTATAATATTTTCCCCTTGCGATGAATAATATCTCTTCTAAAATCATAAGTAAAATCAACACTTCGGTGTTTGCCTCAAATACAGGAAAAATGTTTGAATGCAATCCTTCTGCGTTTACTTTATAAATTATGTGCATCAAATCTAATCAGAAAAAGCATTTCCTAACAAAAAGTTCATACTCCTTTGGATGAAAAGTACTTCAGCACTGTCTAATTAGGCAACATTGAGAAGGCTATTTATCAATACTGAAGTAATTTTCATACCTATAGTTGGAAAAGTAAGCAAAATTTCTTTCTCTACTAAGGAAAGTCATGATTCTGGATCTTTAAATAGTTAATATCTAGTTTCCAAAATTATTTTTAATTTGAATATTTCTATTCATATTACCTTACATTCAAGACTGCTATTTTATTCCTTGTCCCACCTATTTATTCACCTACTATTACTTAGCTTACTAACCTGCCAAAGTCACACATGGCTTCCAATTATAACACCTACTCCTCTGGGCACCTATAAACATTCTAATGAACCTAAATCTGCAAGGGCCAGAATGAATTTGACTGTGCAGTTATCAAAATAACTTGATATCTTTGGATTTAAACTTGGAAAAACAATAATTCAAAAATTGCTCTTGTTTTTAAGCCACAATGCATACTAGAATATTTATAGCGATTTGTAAAGTTTTACATCTAGGTTCCTTGGTCATAACAGCATTATAAAGTTAAAAAGCCACCACAGCGCTATTTGCAATCCACTTATAACCACAACATTCATTTCAGTATCCCTAAGATTTAGACAAATCATACAAACACAGTAAAACATTGTTTAACAATGAACTTGGCTTTGTTATAAGCCCACAGTTTTTGCATATCTTTCAGCAAATCCTAATTAGCTGTCTTTCAACATGCTGTGCACCTGCCCCACAGATAATGGGAGAGAGCATCTGCATAGACGACTGCATTCGGAGGGCAATAAATAAATTACGGGTCAAAATTATTACAAAGCTTTCTCCGAATAAACGCATACCCTTCACAATACTAAGCTGCAGATGTGAAAAGTACCTAAAGCCCACTCAAATGGTATGATTACGGGGCTGTTTGAGTTTAATAATCTGACCGTAA